>CM042158.1:67728394-67738394 GCA_023376005.1 Doryteuthis pealeii
ACGCCATGACTGCGGCTCTTGCCCTCAGACCTTGGACCTGGTTACGCAGGGACTCACAGCGACGCCTCACTTCTATTGCTGCTATGCCTCAGGCACTCCCTCCAGCGACTGCTGGACCCACTAGTATGTAGACCTTTGCGGTTAGAGTGGCTGTTCCAATAATACTCTGCGAAATGTAACAAACTAGCACACCGAGAAATAACAAATAAGACACGAACATGGGTTGGGAAAGCGTGATCCTGGGAATTAATGCAAGAAACTAAATTTTGACCACACAACAAATGGTTAGTGCATAACCAGAATCGTTTTCTTGAAAGAACGAAACGCACAAAATTCTTCTGGGATTTGAAATTAAAAGGATCACTTATCCCAGCAAGAAGACCATACAGTGTTTGATTACAAAAAGAAAGAATTGTAACTGGTGGATTTTGCAGTGCCAGCGGCTCACAGGGTGAGAAGTTAAAGGAAAATGAAAAAAGTTGACAAATATCTGGACCTTGCAGAGAACTGAAACAGTTATGATATGAAAGTGAAGTTATACGGCAATTGTAGTTGGGTGCACTTGGGAACAGTCCCAAAAGTCAATTAGAAAAGGGTTTTGGAAAATTTTGGATATCAAGGAAGGATTGAAGACCATTCGAACACTGCACTGCTGGCAATCTGCCAGAATAGTCAGAGAGTCCTGATAGACCTGAGGGACTTGCTGTCACTCAGACTCAGTGAAAGACATCAGCTAACACTGATGTGAAAACTCACCAGGAGTAAATATAATAATAATAATAATAATAATAATAATAATATAATAATAATAATAAATAATAATAATAATATATAAATAATAATAATAATAATATAATAATAATAATAATAATAATAATAATAATAATAATAATAATAATAATAATAATAATAATAAAAGGGGGAGGGGAAAGGGGTGAAAAGAAAACTAATGAATGAATACAAACTACCAATGGGGAAACTATAAATCTCTTGAAGAAAATGAAAGCCTACAAATACTGTAGGAATTTTAGAGCGGACAAATATCATTAAGCAGAATGAAAGAAAAGTTAAAAAAGAATATCTTCGGAAACTCGAAAACTTTCTAGAAACGAAACTTAACAGCAGAATCTGATCAAGGAATTAATACCTGGCTGTCCCCATTATAAGATACTCAGACCATTTTCTTAAATGGACAAAAGAAGAATCAGACTCAGATATGAGCCAAAGGATGAGAAATTATATGAAATGCAAGGCTCTCACCTAAGAGATGATAAAGATAGATGTCATGTCAAGAAGGAAGGGGAGAGGTTCTTGCCAACATAGAGGAATGCGTAGAAACCACAATCAACGAACTTGAAGATTACACAAGGTAAGGAAAGACAAACTACTTATGGCGGCCACAATAGTAGAAAGCGCAGATGGACAAAAAGAAAAACGACAGAAAGACTATAAACAAAAATGGGAAAAGAAAACAATTATACGGACGCTTCAAACGACAAATAGAAGAGAATGCACAATGAAAGACTTGGACATGGTTAGAAAGGGAAACTCAAAGAGAAACGAATCTTTATATTGCTGGCACAAAATAATGGCATAAGGACAACTACATCAAAGCAAAAATTGATAGACCCAACTGATAGTAAATTGTTAGCGTTGTAAGTAAGTAGAGATGAGACTGTTAACCATATACTCTGGCGATGTAGCAAACTAGCCAACGAGAATACCAAACAGACACGACTGGGTTGGAAGGTCATATCCACTGGAAAATTGCAAAAAATAAATTTTGACCACACCAGCAAAAATGGTATATGCATAACCAGATCTGTTTTTGAGACGAAACGCACAAAATTCTCTTGGGCTTTGAGATAAAAACGGATCACCTTATCCCAGCAAGAAGGCAGACCTAGTGTTGATAACAAAAAAGAAAAGATTGCCAACTGGTGGATTTGCAGTGCAGCAGATTCACAGGGTGAACGTCTAAAGGAAAATGAAAAAAAAGACAATTCTGGATCCTTTTGGCCAGAGAACTGAAAAAAAGTTATGGAATATTGAAAGTGAAAGTGATACGCTGATTGTAGTTGGTGACTTGGAAAGTCCCAAAAGCATTAAGAAAGGACTTGGAAAGTTTCTGGATATTCGGAGGAAGGATTGAAACCATTCAGAACTGCATGCTGCAATTCTGCCAGAATAACTCAGAAGAGTCTGAAGACTGAGGAGCTTTGCTGTCACTCAGACTCCAGTGAAGACAATCAGCTATGCTGATGTTGAAAATCAAAAGGAGTAAATAATAATATAAAATAATAATAATAATAATAATATAATAATAATAATTTAGCATTAGCTGAGGTCTTTCAACTGGAGCTGAGTGACAGCAAGTTCTCCTCGGGTCTCAGGACTCTTCTGAGTATTCTGGCAGATTGCAGAGTGGCAGTGGTTCTGAATGGTTTCAAATCCTTCTCTGATTTCCAAACATTCCAGACCTTATATACAATCATTTGGGACTGTTCCAAGTGCAACCGACAAACATTGGTATGCACTTTCAATTAATTATTAAGTTATTATTATTATTAGTAGCTAGTAGTAGTAGTAGTAGTAGTAGTAGTAGTGCAGCAGTATTATTATTATTATTATTTTATATTATTATTTTGACTTTTTGGTTAACCTTTTTCAGGTGCGTTTGCTGATGATCTTTGACGGAGTCTACATGGAAGTACTCTCAGGTCTCCAGATTTTATTATTATTATTATTATTATTATATTATTTTATTATTTCTATGAATGTTTTGAGATAAGGCTTGATGATTAGTATTATATGCGTATTCAGACTATTGTCCTCATCTTCATGTTATCTGTACAATGTTTACGAGTCTGACAAGAAATACCCGAAGAGGTCGGAGGATATCAGACGAAACGTTGTACAGATAACAATGAAGATGAGGACAATAGTCCGAATAACGCAAATAATACTTAATTATTATTATTAATTATTATTATTATTATTTATTATTAATTGTTGTTGCTTTGTTTTTGTGGTGCTGGTGATATTCTAGTACATATTTAACATTAGTTTAACTGATGGTTTTTAAATTGAAACCTCAGTTACTTCTCAGTTATCCAGGCTCTTCTTAGTATTCTCGCGATATCAGCAGTGCTGTCGATTAGGTGTATTAATTATTTTCTATGATTTTCAATTCCCCTAGTTTCTCTTCGATTTCTTGGTGTCTTGTCGTTTTATGGGTTTCCAATAATTTCATATATTTACAACCATATTCGAACTATTCCTAGTAATTATTATATCCAGATTACTATCTTGATCCCTCACTTTTTTCTGTTGTTTTAGAAAGATTTTCCTATATATATATATATATATATATATTATATATATAATATATATATATTATATATATATATAAATAGTATATATATATATCTTCTCAATGCTTTCTTTTCTCCCTATCGTATGTTGTATTGGTTTCATTGCGTTTTGCAGCATTCTATTTTTCTTCAATCGCAAGCATACATGTGGCCTTTTGAGATGGACAAAATGATACATTTTATTTCAACGTGTATTATTTTACTTTTCTAAAACCAATATTTATTCTATCCTTAAACAACTTACATTCGAATCCAAGATATTTGTATATTTCACACTGATATCTGATAACATCACATTTTATCTGCTCTTTTAAAATTCCAGTCCTATCATTTCCATTACACAAGAACTTCAAAGAAATAGTTAAGACTTCCTACCACGTTAATGTTATGTTTTGTTTTAAATTCTCATTTTTTCATTCGTTTGTAATTCATAATCAACATAGACAGTATCATTATTTTCTCCTTGCAAGTTTTTCCAACACTTTTTCTCTTTTATATGAAGTCTGGGTGGACAGGCCTGTAGGATTCTTTTTTATATTCAAACTGATTAAAGTTGATTTGCCTTGAATTCTTTCTTTGATCACCAGGCCCGCCAGTCATTTTTCTGAGGACATTGTTTACCGTTTCAATTGAAGCAACTACAATTGTATCAGCGACCCTTTATGTCCACAACTTTATCTGCACACTGGAATGATTCAGGTATACTTTTTTTTACTAATTATTTTCTTTGACTTTTATTATATGGTCAATACACTGACCAAATCCATTAATAAGAAGGTATTATTCATGTATTCATTCTAGGATTAGATTTGGTGATAAGTTTGTATCAGATAAGTATGAGCTAATTTTATAATTCTCATTTTCTCTTTGACGATGTTCGTTGAGCATATCCCTGTGCCAGCATGGCCAAGTTTTAAATTACTTGCACAATTCCCAGTGGATATAGTTCCAACTAGTTTGTACGTAGCCTTTATGTATTCGTTAAATGCATTTGCTTATTATGTGATTACTTGTTTCATTTCTACCATCACATAATGTACATTACTATTTTTTTTAAATTTATGACTTGTTTTAAAATATCTGCTAAGATGAACACTTATGACATTATATCATGTGTCTATTAAATGGGATTTACTTTCTCCTGAGGTTCCCTCTTTCATATCCATGTACAGATCTTCGCATATGCCAAATTTCTTAGATTAACATTTATAATAAGCTTATAGTTGAAATTATTCCTTTTTATTTTTCTAAATATTGTTGGGAGAATATGTCTTAATTGAATCGTACTAATTTTTGAAAATTATTTAATTAATAATTAATGAATTAGGCAGAATACCTTTCAAATGTAAGGCTAAACAATCGAGAAAAATCAATCTCTGTATGGTACATTTCAGCCTATTAAGACTCATCAGCAGAGCTATAGACAGAGCTAATTCTAAATTATGTAATTATTGTTTTTCTTTCATGCTTCAGGTATTTTGTTAACATTGCTTATACGGCTGCCATCCTTCTTTGCTCTTTTTTGTATATTCTTTGAGTCTCTAAAGTGTTTTTCAAATGCAAAACATCAATGCTGTCACGTCTACTTCATTCTTCTTTTCTTGACACCTGGAGTCTATCTTGTTTCCTTCCGGGTATAAAGCCTTGTGAATCATCATCATTTTCCTTATTCCTATGGCAAATAAATTAGAGTTCTTCCCTTGTCCATTTTAAGAATGGTCCAGAGTGTCTTAAAATTGCAGCTGCAAGTATTTCTTTTTTTGACGTGTTTTCTGTGGTCGGGTTTTGGCTTCGAGAAGATCTCTTGTCTTGCTTTCTTAAGTTTTCTTCCATCTCTATTTGCTGAATTTTGAATATAATTTTTCTTCCGCGGTGTTTTATCTCAAATACTGGTGTTATTCGTGACCAGCATAGGCCCACTGGTTCAGACGAAACTGTATGTATTGATGAGATAATATATATGATAATTATCTATTGGGATAATATGATTTGTCATTCCCCCTGATCGACAATGGAAATACTGGTGACTGAACTACTCACATTACTGCTGGTTCAGCCTTTAGTTTAGTAATCATTTCCTAATTTTATCAATGCCATTAATTGTCACCCAGCAAACGACTGTGATACAAACATCATGATGAGACTCTGGGTGTTGCTCTTCTCAATAAACCTAAATTAGATCGACAATGATGGATAACACGGTCAGTCCTCTTCTTGAATTCCCATACTCTTCGAATTCACATTCTCCAGGAGTGTTTCTGGTTCATGACTGGCTCCACTTGTCTTTTACTGGGTGTACCCTAAAGATCTGCACAGATTCAAGTGGGGATTTTTTAGACACGTCCTCGGGCTGTGGCGTTTACTTTACTTTTGCGCAAGCATTTCCCATCTTATTAAATTGTGGATTGTGTGTTTTCTGTCCGTAACCGAAACTATATTATTACTCAAGTAAAAATTCTCTTAGATATTTTCGTCATATTCTCCATGATTTTATTTTTATCTAAACCCCAATTATTAATATGTTTGTTACATTGTTTATACTGTTGACAATATTGAGTTTTTAATAGCATACGATTGTATTTACATATACAACAAAATAGCGGATTACAGTGTGAACGGGAATACTAATTTGCATATTGATATTAAACATTTGATTTTAATAAATATGTGCTTAGTATTATTGATTTCTATTGTTTGGTTTGTCGTAATGAATATGAGCAACAATCTCAGCGATAAATCTTAAAAGAATCCATTAACAAGCAGAAATAACTACTTTTTCTTGCTTTAACTAAATACTTGAATTAGAAAAACTTAGCAATGAAAGAGTAAGTTTCAATTGTTCTATTTTTCGATTATACCTTCCTCTGTTACAAATCTTTTTATCTGCATACTTATTAATTTCATTAGCCTTTCTAATGTAATATACTATTATATTACATTAAAACAAAATACTTGCACCCGGAGGAGCATATATTTGTTAGTATACATACTATGTGGGATAAGTTCCATATCTAGATGGTCAACCTTTATTTAGAGAAGATGATGCTAAATCCTGGTACTTGGTTCTTATAATGTGAGACTGAATAATAAATTACATGTTTTAATTATTGTATCAGTTCTGAGAATTAGTCAAAGTATATAAAAATACATGTCAGTAAATTATACTAGACAGTTACCCCATTTTCTTAAACTGTATGCTATCTATATTTTCCTTGAGATCAATCGAAAGGCTCGGATATTATATTATATTACATATATATATCTGTATGCTGAACAGATTTCTGTCATAGCTACTTCTTGTTTATATATCCATTGTACGTGCCTCCTCTTTTATCCCCAAATACAGTGATGTATATGAAAATCCAAAATATATTTATTAAATGTTCCAGTCGATTCTGTGCATATACACAATATCTCTTTTTTCAAATTTGGTTTGCATAATTCCCAGTGAATCTATTTCTTCCATTTAATTGTGATTGCACTTGTACTTGTTACATAGCCGTGTCTTCACATTAGCTATATATTAGTATGAACAAATACCCGTGGTTGTATTCATCATACTTATCTTAATCTCGTTGTGTATTTACCTTTCCTGTATTTGACCTATTTTTCTATAATCTTGTATAGGTCAGTCAGAGTAGCTCTTCTATTTGGGTTGGTATCTATCTTCTTTGGATCTTCTTTAGATTCCGAGTGTGACGTCGTGCGCTATTAGATTGTTCTTACTTAACAACTCAAGGATTTTCTTTGGTGAATTCACATGTATTTCATTTGAGTCTTATTTCACTTTCTCGGGTTCGGAACACAGTAGAGCAGATTGATTTAACATCCTTATTCAACGTGATACGTGGTGTTTGATGTGAAAAGAACTGATACCAAAAATTAGATTCCTAGCTTTTAGCAATTCTTTAACGTTTAGTGTTAAATATCGACTGCAGAAATTGACAGAAATATGTAATTTTCGCACGTTTTTGCTTACCAGCTAACTTCAGAATGTTACTATTCCAATAAGAGAACCAGGTGAAATTGATATTTTACTAGATATTATGAATGGAAATTATATTCAAATCAGAATTTTAATCATGAATCACCACTAGCGAAATATGCAATTTTTAACTGTATTCTTTTACAATTTTTTTCTGTAATCATAGTTAACTCTAAAAAAATTGTAATATATATATATATTTTTTTAATCTGATGACTGAATAAATTCTGTTACACAATAGGTTGGATGATAATTAATTAATAAAAAATAGATAGATATTAGTGTATTACACTTTAATGCTACTGGGCACAAATTATAAGACATCGTGTTTTAAATGTGCATTATTCATTGAACATCGCACTAAAACCTACTGCTCTATATATAATATTACATCATAGAATAATTGTCTTGTTCAATATAATTTCTCTTTGATGGTCTAATGTGATGGAAAAATGATTTGGTAATAATATTTTTTTCGTATTGTTTCTTGTCCATATACAGTTTGTGAAACTTCAATTGTTAATTTTTCTGTTCTTTGCAAACCTTGAGACTGTGCAAGTAAAATAAGAAAACTTCAATAGCATTCTATACATCAAAGCCTCCAGTAGTTTGAAAAAAAATCTTCTGCTATTATTTGGGTCCTATTTATGGGTTAGATTAGAAAATGTGTTTTAAAAATTAGTTTGAAAAATTTGAATTAAAAAAAAAAATTAGAGACCCATCAATAATGAATCTCACTAAATGTCTTCGGCATGAAATAACCCAACAAGTGTTGACATGCCGTAAAATCCAACCAACCAACTAAATAATAGAGCAGTCTGCTCTCTTTTACGATGAAGTCAGGCTGAAAGCACCGGTTCCCATTAGATCCCCTAAGTTAAGCAACGTTGAGCCTGTTCAATACTTAATTAGGTGACCACTTAATCAAGAACACGTATTGTAAGCAACGTGAATCCTTTGCTTATCAAAAATATTATTTTTCAGAAGTTAATTCATTATGACTAGTGTGTAACATCAAAGTTTTATTTTAATATTTTCAAGTGTGGCTCACTGTCACTGAAACAAAAAATGATTGGGAAATTTACGCATATTTGATTATATTTTTGGGATATCATTCGAATGAACATTATAATATCATACCTGTAAACTCATATGATTAATTAAGTTTGAAAAGCTTACCCTCATAATGGAAACATTTTATAACCTCGTTGATCATCTTCAATTCATCTGACTTTAACATTGCAAAATTAATATCTTCTGGAAGCAAAGCAAAAGCATGTTGCTTTAAGTCATTTAATTCATCGTTCTACATTTTGCTCGACTATTGCCTTATTCTTAGGGTCATATTAAAGATATATAGTTGTTGGTTTTACAATTTATTATCATTTTTTTATCAAACAAACCGTTTGTATATACTTCAATTATAAAGTTTACAAGACTGTAATATTTATCACTGAATACTTGTCGATAGGGATCTCTGGTTCTCAAGCAGGTTATTCTCATGGCTGAAGTTTAACCATCTTGCTTGATTCTGAGGCCCGCCTTTCCATGCAGAAAACTTAGGATTCACTTTCTCTTGAGAAATTCGTACTGCATATTCTAAAAGTAGTCACCTGTTAAGTTATCCATTGCCTGTTTAGTAATGTATACATTATCCAGTGGTCCCTGATAATGGCAAATTCTACCCGGTACAAATCTTTGTAATCATATCCACATGTTTTCTTCAGAATTTAACCTTAGTGGGTAATCTAATGTTAAAAAGATTTACTGTAGAAGAAAAATAGTTGTACTATTTAACACACATGTTGGGGATAAGGGGATTCATATCTTCCCCAAGAGCCCGAAAAGAAACGTAATATCCCGAATAAAGTTCGAACATGCTTACTACTGTATCGCAGTTCAGCAATTTAATCTAATTTCCCCCGATCTAATGCGCGGATAATTTAAAGGTCAAATTTGTTCAAAACACTAAAAAGTGAAAGGATTTTAAAATAATATATGTTATCATGAACCTGAGAGAAATCTTTAAGTAAACCTTTACCTACGTTAATATTAGTTTAAGTATGTCAAGCATAACAGAGTATCAACTTTATTTTTTAATAGGAAACTGTATAATACCCTATATTAATATAAGTTCCAAAGAGAAAGGTTAATATGAAACGAGAATAAAGCAAAAAGAACTAAACAATATGAGTTGCCTAAAATGAATAACATTTTAGAATAGACACCATGATACAAAATTATATAGATTAAACAAGTTCTTCTCTTTCTTCTGCAAATAATAAAGTCTGTTGAATAAAAATCGAAAATAACTAATTAGAAACTGATAATTGTGAGGTGTTTCAATATCGTAAATAAGAATAAGAACAAAGTTTACAACGGTAAAAACTGAAACAAAACTATGAAAAAGATTGTTCTGTAGACAAAATCCGTTAAAGATATATATATTTATTTTGCTACGCTTGATTAAGAATTTAAATTAGAAATTCCTTGGTTTTATAGTGTTTGATTGTGAATTGATATTAGTCCAAATTTTTCTATTGCAAATCCAAAATATCATATGAAAGAAAAAAAAAGAATATATCTTTCATTGCTGCCAATGACCTAAATGAAGTATATTCAAGCTTTATTTATATATTGT
>CM042158.1:67745894-67788394 GCA_023376005.1 Doryteuthis pealeii
ACTACCTTACACACACATATATATATATATATATATATATATATATATATATATATATATATATATATATATATATATATAATATATATATATATGAATCGATGTGCAGAAGTGTTTAGTTGTACTGTATATGTGTATGTGTATGAGTATGTGTATGCTGTAAGCACTGCATTTTTGTGTTTAAGCAAACACAAAAATGCAGACCAATTCATAGAAAGAAAACTGAAATTAGCAATGCGTTGCGATGCTGTTTTGTATGCAAAGGCAATAGGAAGAATGCACATTACTTTAGAAGAATCAGTGCTTGTTAGTAAGGAAAAACGAATAAAAAAGGTGAGAAAAATCTTTGAAGAATGACAGAATTTCATCTATAATGAATGGTTGTGATAAAAAAGAAACTTTTTTAGTTTATAAACGCATAAAACGAACAATTTTCTACTTCCTTGCACGAGGTTAAACTTTGGTTAGTTATATACAGACCCAAATACACACACATATATATATATACATATATATATATATACACACACACACACACACACATACACACACACACACACACACACTTCCCTCTTTCTCACATGACAAAGCAAATTTAAAAGAACATTACTTTTTTATATAATATTTTCGTTTCTCTTTTATAGGTTTTGATATTTTTTTGCTGCCTTGTACATAAATCAAAATGTGTTAATTAATATAATAACATCCCTTTCTTTCTGTCTGTATGTCTGTCTGTCTTTTTATCTATCTCTCTCTCTCTGTCTCTCTCTGTCTTTCTTTCTCTCTCTCTCTCTCTCTCTCTCTCTCTATATATATATATATATATATATATATTATATATATATATAGTCATCCACAGAGACCCTGTTTCGACGTACCACTTCTCTTCATTGTGGCTAGACATTTGTAAACTACTTAACCTAAAGCCGGGATAGAATATATATATATATATATATATATATATATATATATATATATATATATAATATGTGATTTTGATACTTTTTTTAATTTTTGCATCTTGGTACGCATTTGAATAAGTCTCTGGGAAATTTTATGGGTCCCAATAATTTTTTGACAAATTGTAGGGTATTTTATTAAGACGTGGTGAAATGCGAAGTTATACTCTTCTATGAAGAAACAACTAATTCCAAAACCTGCTACCATAGCATGTGTACTTCGTTTCAAACAAAATATTGAGATCTATTTACAGTTAGCTTGAAATAGAGTGAACGGATCAGTTTTGTGCAATGTATCGGGGTAGTTTATTAGGAAGGTTGCGTATCTAGGACATGTCGATACGTTTTTGATTCGTCCTTTTATATTTTGATGCATCAAGCAGGCAGAACACTTTTTCAAATTCTAGCACTTGATAAATTCACTTTTTTTTATCTAAAGTACTCACCCTATCAATCTATCTATCTATCTAGCTAGCTAGCTATCTTCTCACTGTTATTGATTTAATACATGTATTTATCTATCTAAAGAGTGACCGAAAGCTGGAGATTGTATTCCTCCAAAAATTCATAAGATATCTCTTTAATCTCAACGGTAATCTGCTTTCATCGTATTTTGAAATAAGGTGTAATTTATGACTTGGGTAAATATTTATATCACTTTATTTTTTTAGAAATCGATATCTCCTGTCGGACGTATTTCCCTTTGGCATCAACTCACGTCTTCAAACGTGAAATTATTATCAATGATTTATATAAAATATAATCTCGGGTATTGACTGAGGAGCCCCCTCTTTGTACTTCCTAATAATAGTCACATATTTTACAATCAGTGCTCACTCTTAACGCCTTAGAGGATTCTGATCACGTGTCAGCAACAATCATAAACCACTACACACGCCTATCTTACTTTTTCCTTCTATATATTAATACTCGTGTTCCTTAATCTTCCTACCATTATCATCTTGCAATACCCTCTGGTGAAAAATGAGACCGTCGAAATAGACCACGATGAAAAGCAAAATAAAATCCTGATAATCTGGTGTTACTTATCACCGATTGCTTATTTCTCATGAATGTTGTTCCCTCAGCTAAGTAATGGATTATTCCATTTTCATTAGAAAGAAAGAAAAAGAAAATGAACATGCTACACATTTATATACCCCTTTTGTATGGGGTATATAAATGGGGAGGAGAGTTCTTAAGAGGGTCTATTTCCGACTGGCCATATTCTTCCGGAGTGATTTCTTCCTCAGGGAATACAGCCCCTTCTGTGTAGACCCCGGTTGTCTGTGCGCATTTCTTTCTGTTCTTGTTAATAATGAAGACAAGATTTATTTTTCTCCGACGTCTTTATTAAAACCGAAGCCCGTAAGGATTCAACTTCGCGGTGAGAAGATGGCTTACTGGGGAACTGACGGCCATCACATCTGGTCCCGCCGACTAACAGCCAAATTCTAACAACTCTAACTTTGTTCCTTTCACACGCATTTCATTTAGCCAATCAGAAATCAGCGCTTTGCTCAGTGAAATGTTAACTGCTGTAAATAACTTCTATAACAGTCAATGGTAACTTTTCATCCACAATACCGCCATTTAAATGTTACTACAATACAGTCATAATTCGTAAGTTATCAACAAATTAGGTGACAGAAACATATAATAAGAAATAAGGAAAACGATAGAGATAATGTGAGAGAAGGCAAAAACAATATCGCAAATCTGTTTCAACTATTACTAATAGAAAGAAAAAAGAAAAAAAGAATGAGATAGAGTTAAATTTAAATCAAGATTATTATACATTTTACATATTATACTAATTCAATAGCTCTTAAGTAAACATAGCAAAATTATTTAAGAGTGTCCACAGGTCCTGTTAGTTTCCATTATAGCTGTTCGTAATCTAAATTTTAAAAAATCAATTGCTATCATATTGATATACCGACATTCTAATTTTAAATATTTCTGAGTTTATATAACTTGTTAAATTCCTGCTGATGTTAATTAAATACTTAGCTTTGAAATAAAATGTACAGTTGAACAGTGTAAATGTAAGATTAGCAAAATACAGTAAAAATATTATTGCACTTAGTAATTAATGTTTGAACTACGGTATTTGAATCGGATAGTTAAACAGGGTAAATGTAAGAATACTTATCCAATCTAGTAATTAATTTACAACACGTAATTTGAACGATCAAGCATGAATGAATCGTCTCTTGAAGAAGAGGAATAAACTAATGCATTTCGTGTGGTTTTTCAAAACATACGGTTCCGAACACACACACACACACACACACACACTATATATATATATATATATATATATATATATATATATATATATATATATATATAAGCCTAATGATTTAGAGAATATCTACCAAGGTTTCTCCTACAACATCATCAGGATAATTCTGACTACATAATATATATATATATATATATATAATATATATTATATATATGTATATGTGTGTGTGTGTGTGTTTGTGTGTGTGTATGCATGTGTGTGTGTATGCATCTGTGTGTGTGTGCAAATGTGTGTGAATGCGAGTGGATTTGTGTTTAAGCAGAGTGATTTTTTAAAGATTCTCTTCTAAGCATGTTTTATACAAATGACAGACATTTATCTCTTTACCATTTAATTAAACTTATTTCCGAACGAGATGTCTCAATTATTGTTATACACTGGATAGAACTGTCCGAAGTATTGCTTTCTGTAGACCTAGTACAAATATCTTCAAATATCTTCGGACATTATCAAGGGTGTATGTACTCCTATGTTGTGAATTGCTAGTTTGATTCTCTGTTCAAGGAATTATTATATGCATAATCCTTCCGTCACGTATAGGATGTGACGCAAGGACTACTTTTATGCAATTTCCTTTCTGCTACATTGACTGCTTTATCAAGGCCGAACATCCTAGTCTTCTCTTCTACATATCTATGGTAGTATAGACTTTCTATCCAGAACATCGTCATTCTTATTTAGCATGAAATGGGCAAAAAAGGCAAAAGTTGATCCACAATTTACTGGAGAAAAATTAACATGAACAGCAAAATTTAAAAAAAATACTCCCCATGGGAAGGGGTTCGGTTTTGAAATATGCAGTTAAATTATTGAATGTGACAGATATTTGACATCTAGAGGTAACAAAGGCTGAAATAATTGGACTGTAATAACCAATAATAGGGCACTTGTCGTAATGGATTAACATATGATATTAAAAATAGCCACCTACTTCTGAAAAAAACATTTATTACTGAGTTCACGTGTGAACCTCAATAGATCCCGTCACCTTGTTCCAAATCTAAGCTATGTATAGGAAATAGAAAACTGAAAATGGAACTGGCAAACCAAGTTCAAAGTCTGCTTATGTTCACTTTTCACTTCTGTGGTTCTTAAAGGCATGGATCTGGTCCTCCCTGTGTTCCATCACATAGCTAAATATATTTACCAAATTGTTTTTCTTTAACTTGCATATATACATAGTTGTAATAAACAAGTAGACAGTTTTTCGAGGATTCATTTGAATGAAAATAAAAATAAAAATCATTATCTAATGGGGCAACTTGTTATATTAAATAAACAAATTTAAGATTATGCAGAACACATAGATTATTACTTTTCACAATGATAGGTGAAACATAATAGTCCATGTCTCAGATTTGAACTCGAACTACCAGTTCTACGACGATAATCATGACTTTGTATATATATATATATATATATATATATATATATATATATATATATATATATATATATATATAGAGAGAGAGAGAGAGAGAGAGAGAGAGATAGAGGGTGTGTGTGTGCGTGTGTGGGTGTGTGCGTGTGTGTGCGTGTATGTCACAGCATGTGTTGACAAAACTCAGAATTATATATATTGTTTGTTTTTTTCTTTTTTTAGGTATATAAATGCCATTCACGTTTTCAGTATGCCAGAACACTGTCAAACAAGACAGTGCAGTGTACATTAATGATATAGTTCATTAAAATACACCACCTTAAATGATGATTTGATCATTACCCAAAAATTTGAAAGAGCAGGGCAAAAAATATGGATGACAACAGAATGAGGAAGAGATGTTCGAAAACTTGTGTAAATCTTTCATAAAATCCTTATACCTTTGGGGAATAAATCTTATTTTGTTCAACGTTGATCCTGTTTAATTTCATCTATTTATACAATGTACGTACACAGTTATTTACATCTTGAATGATATATCATTTTTTAAAATCCCATGTACCTATAACGGTTACTGCTAAAATATATTTTGGTTAGTTTGATATAAATATTATTTTAAAGAAACGTTTCAATCTAAACTATGTACAAACTGAACATACATTAAAAATTCACAATAGGTTGTAGTATGTGTAATCATTTTATAACGTTATTACTTCATTTGCAATATATACAGTCAGTTATGCGGCAAATACAATTATTTTTCTCTCGCTTCATCAATAGTATTCCAGACCCATTACAAATTTTACTGTTAGCATTTGTTTAGAAATATACGAAAATGTAACTTTCTTAACTGGTAGGTTTAATACGAAAATGTATCAGCCATATGAAGAAAAATGAAAGCAATTCGAAGATATTGATTTCATTAGCTAATAAATCTGTCGATAGTCAAATTATTGTGTAAGATTAAAATATTGGTTTCCCAAATTTGGCTTTTAAACATGGATTCTAATAAGCGAATGTTATTATAATTTTTTGACTACTTGGCAATTGTTTTTTTTTTAATCTAAAAAAGTAAAAAGGATAATCGCTGCATACAAAACAAAAGAAACTGTCAAATAAACCCGCCTCACATACATTTCGCAACTTATTGTTTGTCTTGATATATGTAAAATTGTTCCATTCTGAATAAATATTGTGTTAAATTAAGAATTATATTGTATATATGTGGTTCTTAATCTTTTATTTTAACTACGGATCTCTTTGATTCCTATTTTTCATGTTGGATCACTCATAGCAATTCGATATTTAAAATATATTATTGTATTTTTATGATTATATATTTTTTGCTCGCCTGGACCACAAAACAAAGTATATGGTCCCAGTGGGTCATATGGCTCTTGGTTGAGAACCAATATTATATACAATCTATTAGGCAATCTCTTTAGTAGAATATTTGATTTCAAATTTCTGTTTCTTTTTTCTATTTTTGGTTTTATTTTTCCACTTTCTTCTTGCTCCACTTTATAATTTGTTAAACCCAATATTCTTTGAAAAGCCTCTATTTCTATTTTCCTATTCCTCATTCTTCTGATCTATTCGACATTTTCTAATCTCGTGGTAATGAATTTGCTCCTCCAGTTATCATTAACATTAGTCTGTTATTTTCTCATCAATATCTTTTCATCTTTTCATTTGCTCTTTGTTTTATTATTTCTACTTTAGAGATTACAGAAATGCATGTACAGAAGCTGATAGGAAAGATGAAAAAAAAAATAAAACAGTGAAAAACACGTGTTAATCTGTAGCACGATGTTTTCGAGCATAACACATTTCTCTCTGTTGTTATAATAAAATATGCAATAGCAAATAATTATAAAAAATAACTGTTCTAATGTATTTAGGTTCAAGATACTATCTTTCTCTGAAATTACAGCAGAAAATCTGCTCGTATAATCAGATTTATTTATCTAACTATGTGATATTCACTGATTTCGATGTTAGGAATATCAGTTCCCTCTCTTAATGTGTGTATACGTTATCTATGTTTATGTTTATGTTTATGTTTTAAAATATTTGTTTTCATCTAAATTGTAATTACTGTAATTTTATTTTAGTTTACTACTTGTGATTTTAAGAATCCCCAGATTTTGAACGCCTTACAACTAATTTGAAATAAATAAGATAAACCTTATATATTTTCGCCAGATACTATGCAATTGTACCAGTTTACTGAAAGCCTTTCGATAATCACGAGAAACTATCTGAGAACAGTTCAAGAAAATTGTTAGTTTAGTCATTTATCTCTCAGCAGAATGAATAACAATGTATTTCAGGGTTTAATCCATGTTTCTTATATATATATATATGTTTTAGTTTATATCTTACTTCAAATATATCCAGTGTTAATACTTTGAAGTGTTATTTATTTTTAGGAGCAGTAAGTTTACAATAAAACGAATATTGATTACAACGTTTGAAGAAGAGAGCATTCAGTTAGTATTCTCTATTCATTATTTTCTGACAGATAGATAGATAGAGATAGAGAGAGAGGTAGAGAGAGAGAGAGAGAGAGAGAGAGAGAGAGAGAGAGAGAGAGAGAGAGAGAGAGAGAGAGAGAGAATCATACATGCTAATGTCTATGAGTTAAAGGTGATGATTCATCTAAACAGGTTTGTGTTAATAGATTAAAGGAGAAGCTTTTCTTAGAACGTAGAGTTAAGATGTGCCTTGCTCTAAAAATAATGGACAGGTAATGTACAATTTACATATTTGTTTGCACGTTTTATCAAAAGCAAAAGCAAAATAAATAAATCTTAACGGGAAAATAACATACTGAATGTCATTGATCCAATACAATACACACTGCATGAAAATTTCCTTTTCAAAAAAAAAAATTCTACTCTTTTCACTCATGAAATGAGTATATGCGTGAACAAAAAGGAAAAAACAAAGACATATTTTATATATATATATATATATATATATATATATATATATATATATATATATATATATATAACATACACAAACACACCTCACACACACACGCGCGCGCACACACATACACACACACACACAACACACACACATATATATATATATATATATATATATATATATATATATATATATATAACATTAGTTTACTGGATGTGTTGGCAATTTACACATATTGTTCTAATATAGCTTTATCTCAGCGGAAAGGTAATACTCTCTGTAAAAAAAGATATATATATATATATATGTTTCGAGTTATCAAGTCTCGTCGGTGTGGCTAGACATTTTGTCAGCTACCTACAACCAGGATAGAACTCCAATCGATTCAGCAGCAATCGGACAGCTTAACCGTTAGGTCATCTTCACCCACAGAATGCGAAGGGGATTTTAGCTGTTCTAATACACACATCTGTATGTAAAGGCGGACATAGAGTGCTCCATCCTTTTTATAGGAGAGCGTTGCGTTTACGCTTTAGTTGGCGGTCATTCAGGAGTAATAAAGCTCCCAAAGAAAGTAGGAGATGGTGGAGCAGTGTAGGGGACATTGCAGTGAGTGCACTGAAATGGGTGATTGGGAATTTGCAGAATTCACTAGGAATGCAGAGTGATTTGAATTCAGTGTTTTCCTTCTCCTGGATTGGTTGACCTATTCTAGCCTTCTATTTAACCAAATAGAAGGGAGAACTGGAGGATACTATGCTTTTCTCAAGAACAATAGCGCGTAGTAAAACAGCCATTTTGTCCAGGATTTGAACTCTAGTCACCGATTCCATTTAGGTTAATAACCATTTCATTATTAGCGCATTTGTCCGCGTACATGACATCTCACAGTATACGAATCTACTTATCTAACACCTGATTGATTAGGTAGTTTATTGTTAGAGAAATATTTGTAATTTATAACATAATCGATAGTTAGGTAACATTTTGTACATCTAAACTGTATGATTGTTTAAATGATAATACTTTTATTAATATATAAGTTTTTAATTTCATACTTTATAATTCCATAAGATTTGATAACTTTTTAAAATATAAAAGTAGGGATTGCAAAGATACATATATTATACTCTGATCTTATACGACTGTAGTTTGTAAGTTCATATATATTATATACGTTTTTGAGGAGGAATGTGTTGTAATGGTTATCCTTATAGGAAATGAACACAATCAGACGAGTTCAAATACTGAAGCAGTTTGTTTGAATTTCACATAGCATTAATACACTTGTAAAATCTAGTATCCAACTATTTTCCTTCTAACTATGAGTAAACAGTATGGAAGTTTGTGTGCTTTAACCTTGGTCAGGTAACCAGTCTATAAGAAGAAAAAAGTCTTTGTTTAAACCAGTTAAGACCCGGTTAATAAATTGGCCTTGTGTTACATCCTGCCCGTGCGAAGTGGTTAGTTTATATGTATGTAAATATTTAGAAAGTAAATATTGTTGCGCTTAATTTGTTTGTATTCTGAGATTTTTTAAAAGTTATGTTGATTAACTCGTTCTTTACCTGTATAACCTTAGTTATTTTCCCCTATGAATAGTTGACTTATTTTCAGGAAGGTATCGTCATTTCGCACCTGTTCTAAATCTATATCCAGACATCTGTTTCCCAAAATAAAAGTCGATGTGTTACCAAAGTTGTCCAGAATAGCATCCTTTTTTTAGTGAAAAAGTACTAAACCATTTTTTTAATTTCCCAAGTGTCATTCCAGCACGTTTTCTTTTTAGCAATGTAGATAAGAATTCCTAACTGTGGCGTTCATTTCTTGAGAGAAAATGCACCTACAACGTGTAATGCTAATTCTTAGGCATGTATTGCTTTCTTATTTGTTTATCTCCTGTGAAGAAATTTATGTAGCCTGCATGGATCTGTTATCACCTGAGTACGACCATATATAGTTATTGCCGGGAGATATTTGAGGAAATTTCGAACCTCAGAGGACATTGGAAGGCACTTACCTATTCAGATATTCCCTAAATATTTAGAACGTTGTTGTAGGCATTTCTGATCAGAGGGAAAACGTTATTATGAAAACAAGTCATTGAATTACCTTCGGGGGAAAATATCCTGCTCAATACTCAACAGAATGATTTGTGTTCTCAAAACACTGACTCTTGATCATGTGAGAAAATGTTACTATTTAATTTGAAGAATCGAAAATAATAGAGAAAGGATACATCACGATGCTTACAGAAAGAGATGTATCTTCTATTTTAAAAAAAGATCCTTTAGGTAATGATGTTTAAAATATTAAATTAGGATAATAAAGATATTTGAAAATCAAAATGAAACAGTAAAATAATTAAACAGTTATATCAAATATGTTTTCTTGCAGACAGTTAAATAAAAGCATTTTTTCTTTACATTTTTTCTTGTAAACGATCTTCAGCTTTACAATATTATTATTATTATTCAACTCATTGCAAAATGTTCACAGCAGTATTTACTCGTGGTTTTCTCTGTTCTCGTGAAATGGGGGACCGATTGGCAAATCCAGGTGCTGTAAATCACTTATATTTTTCATTTTTTCTGTTTTTGTTATTCATTTTTATGTTTTGCAAAAAGAAAAACACATAGAAAATTGAAATTTCGTCGGGGCTGGGGTTGTGGTCAAAGCACGCTAAGATCACCGGTTCTCATTCGATCACCGGAGTCAAACAGCCTTGGGCCTGATCAGTACTTGGATTTAGGAACACTTTGGAACTACAGGTACTGTAAGCACTTATATTTCTCTTTTTTTTTAAGTTTTACGAAAGAAAAACATAAGAATTTCACATTTCTTCGGGATCAACGTTTGCGGTCAAAGCACACTGAACACGAGGGTTCTAGTTCGATAACCTAAGTTAAGCAGCGTAGCGCGTGAGTATTACTAGGATGGGGTACCCCTTGGGAACTAAAGGTATTGTAAGTCTTTTTTTTTCTAATTTTTTCAAATTTATTTGTACGTTTTGCAAAAGAAAAACATAAGAATTTCAAATTTCTTCGAGCTCTCGGTTCACGATCAAATCATGCTGAACACATCGGTTCTTGTTAGATCACCGACGTTAAGTAGCGTAGCACCTGATAAATAATTAGATCGGGCATTTACATTTAGATTTTATTTTTCGACTTTGCTGGATTTTTTTTATTTTTACGTTTTAAAAAGATAAACATGAGAATTTCAAATTCCGTCTTATGCTGAGAGCACACTGACACACAGGTTCTCTTAAGTTCTACAAAGTTAAGCACCGTAGCGCCTGATTACTACTTGGATGGGGGACCGCTTTGGACTCCAGCTCGTGTAAGTTTGTTTTATTTTTAAAGTTTGCGGGCTTTTTTATTTTTTTAAAAATCATCAAAAAAATCATCAAAAAGTCAAATTTTGTCAGGCTATCGACTTACGATCAAAGGACACTGAAAACAACGGTTGTCATTCGATCTTCGAAGTAAAGCAGCGTAGCGCCTTATATATACTTGGATCGATCACCGCATTTAAGGAACGTAGCACCAGATTGATAGGTGGATGGTGGACCACTTGGGAAATCCATGCTTGGTTTACTTTATTTTTACATTTTGCAAAAGAATAACATAATAATTTAAACTTTCATTTTTGGCTTACGGGCAAAGTACACTGAACACACCGATTCTCGTTTCATCAGCGAAGTTAAGCAGCGTAGCGCCTGATTAGTACCTGGATGAAGAACTGCTTTGGAACTCCAATGCTAGTCACTGTGCTGCTTTTTTATTTTTACCATTTTCAAAAAGAAAATCATAAGAATTTTTTTAAATTCTTCGGGTACTTGACTAACGATCAAAGCACTCTGAACCCACCGGTTCTCGATTGACCACCGAAGTTGAGCATCATAGCGCCTGACTAGTACTTGGGTAGGGGGGAGCGATTGGAAACTCCAAGTACTGTAAGTCAGTTTTATTTTCCAGATTGGGTTTTTACGTTTTGCAAAGAAAATCATAAGAATTTCAAATTTCATCTGCTTCATGGCTTACGGTCAAAGCACGCTGACCACAACGCTTTTTGTTCGATCACCCAAGTTAAGCAGCGTAGCGCGTAACTAGTACTTGAAGGGGGGACCGCTTGAGAACTCCTTGGGAATTAAAAGAATTGTAAGTCCATTTTGTCTTTCAACTGTGCTGGATTATTTTTTTAATTTTTACCTTTTACAAAAAGAAAATCATAAGAATTTCAAATTTCTTCGGGCTCTCGCCAGACGTTCAAACCAATCTAAACACCCTGTTCTCGTTCGATCACCGAAGTAAAGATGCGTATCGCCTCACTAGCATTTGGATGAGCGACCACTTGAGAACTCCAGATGAAATAAGCACCGTTTATTTTTCAACTTTGCTAGGTGTTTCTTTATTTTTACGTTTTGCAAAAGAAAAACATGAATTCCAATTTTCGTCGGGCTCTCAACTTACGGTCAAAGCACGCTAAAAACTCCGTTTCTCATTCGATCACCGAAATTAAGAAATGTAGCGCCTGATTGGGGACCGCTTGGGAACCACAGATGCTTAAAGTCACTTTATTCTTTCAATTTGCTTTTTTTATTTTTACGTTTTCCAAAATATAAGATGTTCAAATTTCATTGGGCTCGATTAAAGCACTTTGAACCCACTGGTTCTAGTCCGATGACCAATGTTAAGCAGTGTAGCGCCTAATTAGTACTTAAATAGGGAGAGCCTGGAAATTCCACACACTGTAAGATACATTTATTTTTCAACTTTGCTGGGGAGTTCTTTTTTTTTAATTCTTTTTTATACCCCTTTCCATAAACGTTATAGTAGGGATGGTGAGCTATCCGAAAAATATTATTTGGGCTGTTTGCCCTGATAAGTGTTGTCTTCCTTCTCGGTCCGTTCCAATCTTGCATTTTTCATTGTTTTCATGATGGAACTCATTCACTACTTATATTTTTAACATGTTTAGGAATGATGAAATTTGTGTTGTAAAATGATATTTTTTATATTTTTGCATTGATAAAAAATTCCCCTTTTAAGTGGCTGTACTACGGTAAAATACTTACAATAATCGGATCATTTTAATAATGAGGATTACATTTAAGTATTATCACAGTTAACGTTGATTTACTTCAGTGCTAAATATGAAAAATGAAAAAAATAAATAAATAAAAAATAGAAATTCGGATGTGAACTATCTTCATTTCTTTAATCTTTTCTGTAAAAATACAATGAATAACTAAATTTATTTGGAAAATATATTAGATTTTAGATTTTTCTACACTTGTAAATTTTCTATGTTAGATTGCTAGACCTATTTCTTAAATAAAAATCAATACCTGTCGATGTTTGGTTTGGTTTGGTTTGTTTTACGGCATATCAACCTCAGTGGGTCATTTAATGCCGATAAAGTTTTGAAATAAATCAATACTTAATGGATAATACAATTTTTTTATGAATACATTTTTCTATTTAACCCATAGATGGGACCCTAACAGGTACTACCACTCCGGGTCAGAGTGGACCAGGGAGCAATGGTGTTGAAGGGGTGCTCCACATTCCCCAAACCTCCAAAACTGGAACCTCACCATCAGATAGAGTTTAACGTCATTCCCAGGACATGTCGACCCGCAGCCACCGCCTTCTAGCACCCATATGATAAAAAGGGTTGGGGCAATCATATAGGTGCTAGGGCTTGCGTGACCAGCCAATTGATCGGAGGGGGCCTCTCCGACCGCCCGTCTAGCCCAAGATAGGGCCAAAGTCATTGCATGTCATGAACTGCTCATCCACCTGGGCTCCATCATTAAGCATCACGGGTCGCCACCCACTGCCAAAAGGTGGTCCCATTGGGGGAGTCTTACCCCTCTGCAGAGGTGCAGTCGGTGCATTCTAACGCTCCAGTCGACAGGGAGGCTGTTGATGTTTATAGAGATATTAAAGAAGACTTACATCCAGGCAACTCGGCATATTATATACGTTTATGTCGCTTGGTTGACAAATTGAAATGCCCAATTCATTTTTTAAATGTAATATGCTAACTTGAAAATTGATATGTGTATTGAGTAAGCTCAAGTGTAAGCTACAAGCCAGAGTTTTAATATTTGCGTGTGTTAAAAAATATTGTGACAAGAACTATAATTACCAAGACAGAAATAAAGAAAATATAGTTTTGTTTTCAAAATTATTCTTTTGTCATTAAGTATACTTATTCCAGAGTTTTCCATTCACCAAGAAACTCTGAAATGCCAGAGTTTTCCCTTCTTCAAGCACCTCTGAACTGTCTTTTTGTTTCTGTTAATGTTTGCCACGTTCTCAAATCATAAACTTTAGATGATATCACAGTTCAGGAGGAAAGATGCCACAAAGAGTTACGTATTGTGGGCATGGTATTGTTGCACTTGCATAACCTGGTCTTTTGCTAAGAACCTCTGAAGCAATGATAGCAAAATTCAGGATTATGCATTGGGACTGTTGATCAACATGTTTTGGGAATTTGCGGTGACGCTTCTAGATATCTAGACTCCAGCTCGACTTTTAGACATCGTCACTTTATTAAATATATCGTGATATGTGCATATGTTTTCTTCTAAATGTTACATTATAATCGGTCTAGATGCTTAGTTTTATGTTCTAATATTTGCAGAGGGCGATTCTATCTTTAGAAAACATTGGATTTTTAATACATTTTTCCTGTATTGTTCAACTGAGGTGAAGTTTTTATGTACGATTCATGGATATTGTATTTGTATATTAATTTACAATGATTTTCCGCTGCTATACGTGTCTGAAATTATTGTAAATTATTGCCAAAATTAATATTATGACACTTGGTGATGTCGTTTACATAAGTGGGAGGATAGATTTACGTGTATATGTAGGTGAGTTATCATTATGCATTAAACCCTGGAAATTATAATCAAATCTGTCCATTTTCGCTCATTGTAATTGTCTATCTGTCGGAATTTCTATTTATCTTTAACAACGTGTCAATTAATCATGATTCTTAAATAGATGAAGTTGAAATATTCAGAGTGATGATAATTATACAAATAATGATTTAACAAATAACTATAAACATTGAAAACGGATTCAATCAAAACATCAAATAAGGAATATGCCAAAATGATAGATATTTAAGAATTGAAAGCTTATTATCAATTATGGGTAAGAAAGGAAATGAGGAATCTGGGTCATAAATCCAAGATAGCCATCAAAATCGCTCACGTCATTCTTCAACGAATAACTAGAAACTAATTAGAACTAAAGAATCTCTCACAGGCTTGCCTGGCAAAACAGGCAGAGAGGTCATAAAAATATTAAAGGCGGTCCATCAAAATTTTTGCAAATGTTATTTCGAATTTAAATAAATTCTCTACACTAACCGTGCGTAATTAAAAATATAGCCATAAATTATGAAACACAAACACTGAAGTGATTTCTGGCTCTAGAGATACTTATGCAATGACAGAGTCCCTTGGTACTTTATTCTGTATTGTCATGAACCAAGATAGTGCATGAGAATGGCCAATTGGAATAGTTGATTTATCACAGTCAACAATTCTAGTTGTGACTTTTTAAACTGTCTCTGCAACTGGCATAATTTGCGTGGCATGTGATATTGCTTTTTATGCTTTTTATCGTGATAGGGTTTTGAAGAAAAAAGTAGACAACGGAAAATGTGTCCTCAGATAGGATCTGACCGAGTTAGGATACAACATGTTTATTTTAGTTAAAAGAAAGTAAAACATAAATGATACATAGAACAAGTAGGGAATTGTTTTCAGTAACCATCATCTACCCAAACCATAATTGGTATTAATAAAACATACCGTTGTTGAAAACTACATACATTTATTTTTTTGTTGTTTTCTTCTGCAATTGTTGCATAGTCACTGAGAGCTAATCGTCGAATGTAGAAGAAAAACTCCAAAAAGACAAAGAACAAAACTCATTTTAGCGTTAGGACCTTCATCGATTTAATCTCACCAATCGGAGGTAGTGGAAGCGCAATGAAATGGACAACGGAGAGCACGTGCGCGCGAGATTACATTCTTCGTTTATGTAGCATCCCTTCTTGTATATTTCATCGACCTCAATTGAGGGTTTCTACTCTTACGCCATTTATAAAAAGAAGAAAAAAGCATAATCACGGAATCCATTATATATATATATATATATATATATATATATATATATATAGAGAGAGAGAGAGAGAGAGAGAGAGAGAGAGAGAGAGCACGAGAGAGAGGGGGACAAACCACTCCACTACCTTGACTAGGAGACATCTTCCGGCTAGCACCCGTCATTACTTGAATGTTCATTGCTAGTAAGCCGGTCCCGGGCGCTAGATCAATCATGTATTGCTAAAGTTAACGTTCTTGTAGAGATGCTGAACTCTGTCCTATGGTCTTTATTTTCGCTGCTGGCTTTGCTACACAATCCATAACCTTCTCAACCAGCTCACCCCTTTACGATGATGTCTATATTGTCCTCTGATAGCTCTGTATGCCGGTACATAGCATGTTCAATATTATTCCATGTAATTATAGCATAGGATAATGTACAAAACTTACAATAAATATGTAAAATGAAATGTATATTGTAATTTCTAAAGGAACATTAGATTTCAAATGTTAATTCAAACGTATGTGTAACTTATAGTTTCTGGGAACGATGATAATTTAAAAGGCGGCAGGAGTGAAACGAACATTGTTGCAATGTTTTTAAGACACCTGTTTTTTTTTTAAGTAAGCCCTGACCACAAATAATAAATATCAATATTTGAAAGTCAGACATAAAGCATATAGGCTTGAGAATAATATCAATATTATTGGAAACAAATTAATTTATTGACGCTAGTCAGTCTTTGTCTCAACTGTAGATTTTAGATATTAATAACGCCAAATATATATTGATATTGGCAGTAACGTGTTATTCATATAAGCAAAAAAATCATGCATAAAAAGATCATATATATACATATATATTTTTATTTGTTATTGTTTTCTCTTTTGACTTAAATATAATCAGAATCAATATTTTTACACAAATCGAATTCCGAGACTGCAAGGTTACTTGGAACACTACCAGTCATTGCCAAGAATTGGAAAATGTAAATGCTTGGAACAAAATGTATTTAATTTTAACTTACGGGATGTTCTGGATTTTCCCTTAGTGTTTATTGGTTATTAATGTTTTTGTGTGGAGAAAATGTACTTTCTTTTTATTTCCTTACATGCTATTAATTACAGATAATTTTATGTTTATAATAGATTTTGCTTACTTCCTCGCAACTATTATAGTAGTGTGCAATAATGCTGAATTATATGTATTGAAAATGATTAAAGATAGGAAATAAGGCATATCTTTTAAGCATACATGTTTTTTTTTTTAAATTGATCTTTCTTCATTTTTAATTTCTGCAAACGATTAGATTTAAAATGTAAGGAAAAACATGTGCACATTTGCGCAACTTATATAATAAAAGTAATAACATGCACACATCTATATGAAGCCTTAAGTTAGCGCCAGATCTCAGTACTCTTTGATCAGCAGTCCAGGTACTTACTTATCAGTAGATCTTAACAAATCGCAGGAGTATGCAAATCCATCATCACGAATACTCATACAATTCAGCTCCGTATCTCTTTCTTCTTCTTTTTTCTCAAATGAAAATTAATCACAACGATAAGATTTGAGGACATGGAATACAGTAAAAATACCAGGGCTCTGCTTTACAGCACATTAAAAGTGTTCTGTCAGAGGTGCGTTGACGAATGGAAAATTAACGTTTCATGAATAGTCCATTTCTGTTCGGTAAATACAGCTTCTGTCACAATAGATTTTTAACACCTCTATTACTATGACCTTAATTTTAAGAGAATGAGATTCCTGCATTTGCTGGGGTAAGCTCTGTTAACAGTTAAACGTAACAAATGAGGTTAGCAAATTTCATAATGGCAGTTTATCTATGAACTTTGAGGCCCAGCCAAGTAATCCAGTTGCGGAGGATATTGGTTAAATTGAATGCGTATTTACAAATCACCAATTTTATATGTATATTTACCAACCCCTTTACAGGATGTGTCACAAAGTTAATTTATAAAGCGAAGTTTAACAGGTTTAAATTCTGAGTTTATCTTCTATTCGATTGGTTGCCTAACTAAGGTTAAAGAGCCAGGTATTCGTTTCTATCTACCCATAGCGAGAGGGAGATAATTCCTTCCCAAGAGTATTAGCGCTATGTGTCATGCAAAGAGCCTCGTCCAGGATCTGTGCTCGTCTCTTTGAAAATGATAATGTACCATATTTTAATGTGTGATCCCATTTTTAGACGGAACGAAATTAGTACATGTTTACTAGGAAATGACAGGCGATGATTTTCTGTTTGCAAATAGATTGGAAAGCGAATTGAATAAATGCCAATCTTAAACCAAAAACATATACCTTATGTAACATTGGGGTTCGAATAGCGCCACCTACCGTGTTGCACTTCCGGAGAAATGAATGATGAATTCAAACTAATATTCCTATTACATCAATGAGAGGTGTTAATAAATGGAAATTGTATAGAATTAGCTAAATTAGTTGAATCTGTGACGGGAAAATTTACAACTGGACAGAGAGGTTTACAAGAATGGTATGAATTCAAGAAATAGCCACTTAATTTTAACACTAATATTAGTTTAACTTTTTAAAAAATACACAGAATTCATTACCAATTGAAAAATTTCACCTTCCCCAATAATTCAAATGATGTTGAATATTATACAAAATATAATAATATTTTGAATGACCTCAATGAAAGAAAATATTAATCTATGGTCTTAAAAGACACAACTGTTTTGGAAAAAAATATATTACTTATAAATTGAAAACTGGAATACTCACAAAGAAACATGTACCCAATACACTCACATACACATGCAGACACACTGTATGTATAAACACATTCGTATATAGAGGGTTGCCAATAACAGATTATATATATATATATATATATATATATATATATATATATATATATATATATATATATATATATCATATCATATCATATCATATATATATATATATATATATATATATATATATATATATATATATATATATATATATATATATATATATCTGTGTGTGTATGTAGGTCTCTCTCTCTCTCTCTCTCTCTCTCTCTCTCTCTCTCTCTCTCTCTCTCTCTCTCTCTCTCTCTCTCTGTAAAGATTACGAAAATATGACATACTCAAGATTTAAGAAAATTTGAGAGGAAAATACATTAAACATATTACTTTAGTATATATATATATATATATATATATATATATATATATATATATATATATATATATATATTTTAGTATTATTATTATCAATTTGTTTTTCATTCTTTGTGATATTACTTGGCATTGGTTGCTTGTTACGTCACAGTTGACCTAACATTTTACAATGATTTATTGCAAAACATTGCTGCGAATATCGCAAACACTACCTTAGTCGGCCAAGTCCATCACGTTAACATTTTCTACTGGCACATTCGGATTGGCTTTTTGTGCTCGTCTGTATTGACAAGTACTGATCATGCACATATATTACGATAAACTGCCATGTTAAAAGTTATTTGATTAATGACCACCGCTCCTTTGCGCCAGCCATTCACGGAATCAAAAGTTTTCGGGGGAGATTATTTGATTTCGGTGTTTACGAAAGCCGGCATCAATAGACGTTTGCAAAGTGCACACAAGTCAAGACGATTGTTTAAAGGGGGAATGGGGGGATAGATCATAGAAAACAAATTTCTTTATACCAATGCCGCTGGCTTATAAACTGAATTAATACATATATATATATATATATATATATATATATATATATATATATATATATATATACATATATAACCTGAATCTCTCTCTCTCTCTCTCTGTCTCTATATATATATATATATATATATATATATATATATACATAACTTTAATATATATATATATATATATATATATATATATATATATATATATATAATTCATAATTTTAATATATATATATATATATATAACATACATATATAACCTAAATTAATACTCACATACACACAATTATATACATACATATATAAACTAAATGAATACATACACACACACACACACACACACATATATATATATATATATATTATATATATATATATAACCTGAATTAATACATATATATATATATATATATATATATATATTATATATATATATATATATACATATATAACCTGAATCTCTCTCTCTCTCTCTATATATATATATATAATATATATATATATATGTATATAATACATAATATATATATATATATATATAATATATATATTCATAATTTAATATATATATATATATATATATATATAAACATACATATATAACCTAAATTAATACTCACATACACACAATTATATACATATATATATAAACTAAATTAATACACACACACACACACATACATACATATATATAATATATATATATATATATATATATATATATATATAAAGTGTGTTTTTGTGTTTGTGTGTGTGTGTGTAGACATACACATATGTGGGCACATATAAATAGCCCGACAGTTAGAGACACGCGAGAGCCATGCAAACAGACAGACAGTCATGCCTATACACACAGACTGATTGAATAGGGAAATCAATTCAATCTTATTCCTCTGTTGCCACGTTGCTTTTTATAAATGTCTTTTTATGAACCATAATTCATATAAGGTAATTTACTAAGTATAGTTTAGTTTAACACAAGTGCATATCTATGGGGTTCCTTGTGAAAATCGAACTCAGGAGTAATAATCTTTTAGCCTAGCTTGATAATATTTGCATTATAATAGGTGCCTCTACCATCTAAGAACCGCGTATAACATGATAAATCTTCACCGCCCTGTCGGCTGGGGCGTTAGAATGCACCGACTGCACCTCTGAAGAGGGGTAAGACTCCCCAATGGGGCCACCTGTTGGCCGTGGGTGGCGACCCGTGATGCTTAAGGATAGAGCCCAGGTGGATGAGCAGTTCATGACATGCAATACTCCACTTTGGCCCTATCTTGGGCTAGACAGGCGGTCGGAGAGGCCCCCTCCGATCAATCGGCTGGTCTCGTCAAGCCCTAGCAGCTATATGATTTTCCCAACCATATTGCCTTTATGGCAAGCCCCAACCCCTTTTTTATCATATGGTTGCTAGAAGGCGGTGGTTGCGGGTCTACATGTTCTGGGAATGACGTTAAACTCTATCTGATGGTGAGGTTCCAGTTTTGGAGGTTTGGGGAATGTGGTACCCCCTTCATCACCATTTCTTCCTGGTCCACTGTGACCCGGAGTAGTAGTACGTGTTAGGGTCCCATCTATGGGTTAAATAGAAAAATGTATTTATAAAAAAAGTGTATTATCCATTAAGAATTGATTTATTTCAAAACTTTATCGGCATTAAATGACCCACTGTGGTTGATATGCCGTAAAACAAAACAAACCAAACCATAAATCTTCAGATTTTGAGTCAATCTAAAGAAAGTTAAGTGAAACCCAATAATTGATATGGTATTTTGACATCTTATTTGATATAACAACAACAGTTCTTTTTTTGTAAAGTCTTTAGATCAGACACAATCAACCCTTTTCAAAGCGGCGGGCCACTAGATAGCTGCTCCTCATATATGGGGCCCCGAATTTCCTAAATATCATTTTAATAAAATACACACCAGTCAATTAAAATTTTACACCAGAATGATATAGAATCTACAAGAGGATTATATGTGATGCATTGCAGAATAATCTGCAATTCACATCATGTACGAAAGACTTTGTATGAAACAAAAATATTTAAAAAAAAAGATAATCCTAAAATAATCGTGGCATTACGAATAGTATACCGAACCTCATCAAGAGACCTCATACTGCGTAGAGGTGGGGCTTAAAAATGTATCATGCTTCCTTAGCCTGATATGTTCAACTTATTATTGAAAATGAATTGAAAGACTAAAAATATTATTCAGTTACTGAAGTCTAAATCTACAATAATACATGTGATAAATTCAGTAAATTTGGTTCTCAGTTTTCTATATATATATATATTTCTCAGACTGCTGAGAGAAATAAAGGAAAACAAAGGATTTCAAGAACCAATGATTATTATCAGGTAATATTTCATTAAATGTTTGATATTAGATTTAATTTGAAATTATTTGAATATGGTAGAAAAGTATGAACTTTACCATCAAATGAAATCCAAAATAAATCGGATTAACCACCAAAGTTTAGATTACTATAACTCATTCATTTGCAAGTATGTCTTTCAGCCAAGAGTATGTTCAATTCTCCCTTACTCCCTCATTAAAACACTCCTTGATATCAAGTGAGTTCACCTGCTGAGTTTCATCACAATTTGCCAGCTTTCCAAGTTTAATATAAACGAACGGAATTATATGAAGTTGATAAGAATGGAAATATGCCATTGGGTTTCATGCAATCTTTTCTGACATCCACCTGATTGATTAAAAAATGATTTTATAAACTGAAGAGAACAGATACATTAAAAGTATGAATTCATTCATTTTTTATCGATTTATTCCAAATATGTTTACTGTTCATTTATAATAGACAAATCCTATCAGAGCTAAATGGTTCATTTATTCTAAATTAAAAAAAGGGAATATTTTAATGTTTATTTTTACATACGCACAAAGAAGCAGGGCTATAAATTTATAGCGCTTCTTTTCTTCCAACTTAACAAACGTAAGAGGGCATTCTGTCAAGGAACACGTTTTTAGGAATTGCAGTGAAAATGGGGATGTAATGTTAAAGGGATTCGATCTGTGACACTTGTTAACTGGAAAACAGATCCTTAATTTTTAAAAATACATATATTAAGCAAAAAATGTTTTTTTTGTAGAATTCAGTTAATTAAACATGATTTATTAAATTTAGTTAAAATTAAACCCAGAGGCACGTTTTCTTGTTGCGTAATAGAAATGCGTGTTGCTTAAGATTTGTCTGAATTAGCTTTCAATTATTTTACGTTTTTTTTTAGATCTAACTTTATGCTATCTTTCAAGTAAAACCAGAAATGACACTTCAAATAAATCGATGAATTTTGCAGCTGGTATAAAAATGATGCTAAGAAATCTTTCAGTAGCGGTTATCGTCGTAGGAAGTGGATTCAGCTACGTGACTTCATTTCCTGAATGAGGCTATTTGGATTTCACATAGAGCTAATAACATTGAAAAATGTATGAATCCAAATATTCTCCCTGCAGCTATTGATAAATAGTAGGGTAGTTTGGGATCTTAAACCCTGATAGAGAAACCAGTCTGGTAGAAATAAAACTGAATTCAAACCAGTTGTAGACCTGGAGAGGGATGGGCTCAGCCAGCCAATTCCTAATAAAGATTAGTAGACCAACCAGGTAATGGGATACATCTTAATATAATTACGAACAAAACATATGCAAATAGTTACATAAATATAACCAGCTTACATTTTTGTGAGACGACCTGTTCTGCACTCTGCTCTTTAGATGTACTTGTCTAGATCCCAACGTTGTGAATTATGTGCCGGCCGAATTTAAGCACGAGTCAGAAATACAGGCTCACAAGGATTAAGAACAAAACAACAACAAGTGTAAACAAGACACGGATGGAAGAAGAGTGTGTGTGATCTTCCGCTGTCTATCCAGCTGGCTACTACTGCTGCTATCCCTACTGGCGAACTTAACCCTTCAATCCCCGGGTGCTAACTCTACTGGCGAACTTAACCCTTCGATCCCCGGGATCTAACTCTACTGGCGAACTTAACCCTTCGATCCCCGGGTTCTAACTAACTTAGGGCTCGAGTTTAGTTGTATTTATGTCAAATTCCCCTACCCAAACCATCTTCTCCGGACCACACAAATGGCCAGAACTTAAATAATCGCAGACTTCGAGTCGCCATTAACCCTTAAATTAAAGCACTCAAATATTTTTCCAGACAATCCGTCTTCAATATGTTGATCATTAATTTTTTCAAAAGAGAATTTCTCCTAAAAATCCTTTTTGCTTTTAATACCTGGGTGCCTAAGATATTATCCCAAGTGGTCCATTTCATGGTGACATACAGGTCTCTTTAAACTTTACGACCTAATCTTTGGATTCGTAAAAAGGTCAGCCACCCACCCTTTTACTTATGCCGGACCTTACCTACTCTCTTTCTTATTTATTTATTTATTTATTTATTCTGACCATGTTCGTCTTTAACCATAGTATCACATTTTGAACATAAATTTAAAATGTAAAAACCTACTTTATCTTTGTTTGAGGTTATTATTGTTGGCGTTGTTATTTTTGTTTTGCGGTTGGGTGGGCGTAGAAAGAAATAATATTAAATCTCTGTAAAAACACATAGACAACTTTTTTCATCCATTATAATGGAAATTGTATTGTGCACTATTCAATGATCAGTTTAGCTCAGTTGGTAGAGCATCCGCCTAGGAATCGCAAGGCTCTGCGTTCGATACCGGTTCTAGTGACCTGAGCGTATGAGGCAGACAAAAAGAATATTCTTTGTCTAGCGTTATTGAAACGAGGATAGATACCCTTGCTGTCCGCGTGATGCCGACAAAAAGCCATTTTACAACTTTTACTTCCGCCTATCATCGCTTGAAACACTTCATATCACGTAAAAAAAAATCGAGGAAAAAAGATAAGAAAAAATGTCACTGCTCAATTATTTGTCCTGTTGCCAATTATGAATGTCATAGTTGTGTTCTCCATCAATTTGCCTTGTTTTCGTTTTTTTGATCGCAGAGTTAAAGACAAAATCCAATATGTCCTTACATAAGGTTTCCTCCTTATTTTTCTCCTCGTCCTCCTCCTCATCATAATGGATGCTGATGTAAATGTTTTGGTTACTTATGAGTTTATTCTTAAGAGACAATCTATGAATCCATTGTTCCCATTGTAATATGATGATATAAATACAGTGGGACCTTGACTTACGAATTCCTTACAAGTTTTTTTTACTTAATCAATAATTTGATTGTTTGCTTTGTGGTGAAATTTAAAATTTCAGATATGAGCGAGCTTCATATATATATTTACCAACCCCTCCGCACGAGCAGGAAGTGACACAAGGTCAATTTCTTAAGCGGAGTTCAACAGGTTTGAATTCAGAGTTTTCCTTCTCCTAGACTGGTTACCTAACCAAGGTTAAAGAGCCCAGTCTGCCCTACTATTTATCCATAGCTGGAGGGAGAGTAGGATTCATACCTTTCCCAAGGGTATTAGCGCAAAGTTAAATGCAATTATCACATCTAGGATTTGAACTCGGGGCGACGAGTCCATTTCCCATGACTTTAACCATCGCACCACGCGCTTCCTACAGCGAGCTTCATATACGCTTATGTAATAACTTCACTAAAAAAATAGGGTGTTTTTGGAGGTGGTATGATTCATGCCATTTCAATTCATTTCGAGGCGGAAAATTGATTTTATATTCGAGGGAATTGACTTACGAGCGTAACGAAGTTAGCTCTTAAGTTCAGGTACCCCTGTGCTTTGGGAATCGAACATTAGGTCCGTTGAACAATTAAAATTGTGTTCATATCGAATGCACACCCAATATATATTTTTATTTTTAAGTTAGAACATTTAAAGATGGTGTGTTCATAAAGATATTTATATGATATGTTGTTTTCTCATTAGTTAACGTTAAATTTTAAGATAAAAATAATCATGGTAGCATTTCTGTAGCTTCCGTTTGTCTATGGATTGATCAAAATACAATTTATATAAGAAACTCTACACCTTTTTAGCAAGACAATAACTGTATATTAAATGGCTCAGTTTTATCCATTATTGTTTCTTCTTTTTTCACATCTTCATATACTCTGTTTCATATCTAGAAATGATTTTAATCCTTTATCATTTGATTGAAGATTTCTCTTTTTCTTTTCTTCTTTCATTATTTCATCACTTCAGTCATGATGTCCCTGTTTAATGTAATTTTTAAAAATCAATTCCTTTAGCGTTACTTATATATATTTTTCAAATTATATTTATAATTTTATTCAACATTTTTTTAAAATCTCGTGATGTCATTTTTATTATTAATTTTTCTGGCTATCTCCTTTTTTAATGCATTCAAATTAAAGCTCAGAAATATTAAATAATATTAAAAAAGAAAAATAAAGTTGATTCAGGTTTCGCCGAGAGTTAACCTGAACTTGTTTACCATAACACGATTTGCTTAAGGATGGAAAATAGCGAAATTAATTTCAAATTTGTTTTTGATTAGGCCAAACATCATTTCAATTTCTCCAAGGAGTTGCAGAAAAAAGTAAATAGTTGGGAAGCAGCTATGAAATATTTATGACAAAAACAAAGAATGTAAAATGTTATTTGGCATTATTCAAGGACACAAATATGCACACACACACACACACACACATATATGTATGTACGTATATATATATATATATATATATATATATATATATATATATGCGTGTGGCACATGGATTCGAAACTTTAAGAAAAGGCGAATGCGCACTCATGTACGGATTTTTGCATACTTTAAAGCCTAACACACCGTAAATCATGATAACTGACACAGAAATACATGCACATATAAAGTGGCAATAAATCACACGCATATATGATTATTCTAAGAACCAATTGAATTTTATTTATAAATATTTGCATTAGACATCGTTGTAAATACGCACAAATTCGTGAATTATAAAACAGGGTTGAATTTCCTGTCGTCGATAGTAAACAGAAAAATAGGCAATAAATACAAAATAACACAGACACCGGAATTTGGTTATCACGTTTTTACATATATACCATAATTGTCCCGCATATATAAATATAATTTATCTATATGTTGAAAAAAAAGCAATGCCGCAAAAGTTTCCATCAGATGAAGAACATTGGCATCAAACATGGTTTATTGACTCAGGAAATGTCCACTCGCAGTACCTGATGATAGCACACTGTTTTGTTGGTTTTTTTTTTATTGTGGGAATGTCAGATGAAAATGAAGTCTGGTTATGTATTCATTAGTTGTGTTTACAATATTACAATCTGTGTATATATATATATATTTACCAACCCCTCCGTACGAGCAGGATGCGACACAAGGTCATTTTTAAGTGGAGTTTAACAGGTTTGAATTCAGAGTCTTCCTTCTCCTAGACTGGTTACCTAGCCATGGTTAAAGAGCCCAGTCTGTCCTGCTATTTACACATAACTGGGGGGAGAATTGTATTCATACATTTCCCAAGGGTATGAGCTCAATGTGAAATGAACACCGCTTCGTCCAGAATTGAACTCGGGTCGACGAGTCTATTTCCTATGAATTTAACCATTAGACCAAGCGCCTCCAATCTGTGTATATATATACATATATATATATATATATATATATATATATATATATATATAAAAATGTTGTTCTGGTTCCAACGGGAGAAAATTCAATATTTTATAAAAAAAAAGAAAAAAAAAGAAGGTCCGCAAAATGTATTATGTTCACAGAAAAAAATGTTTAATTCTTTTTATCTTACATATGCGACACGTGTTTCTGATCTGTTGTCTTCAGGCATTGAATTATTGTTTTGGCAGAATATGTCCGATATTTGATAGGTTGTGTGTGTTTCTGCAACTTTTCTATTATAATGTAATATAATATGTATACATATATATATTTACCACGGGCTGCATGAGACACATGGTCAATTTCTTAAGTGGAGTGTACCAGGTATGAATTCAGAGTGTTCCTTCTCCTAGAATGGTTAACTAGACAAGTTTAAAGAGCCCAGTCTACCATACTATTTAGCCATAGCTTGAGGGAAAGTAGTTAGATTCATACGTTTTCATAGGATATTAGCGCTATGTGAAATGAAACAGCATCGTCTAGGATTTGAACTCTGGTCGACGAATCCATTTCCCACGACTCTGACCCTTACACTGTGTATATAGGCTCAGAAATAAAGTGTTAATTCAATGATACAATACTTTAAATAACGTCATAGCATTGAAGTGGGTGATGAACATTAATATATTTTCTGTTATTTACGTTATATATTTTGCTCATTATCAGCCTCTGTGTACAAATACAAAAAGATACATATGTAAGTAACACCCACTTACTTTACCTCAAAGCTGAGATAGCTGAGCACTTACATATGCAGTCAACCTGAATACACGAAAAGTACTTATACATATTCTATTCATATGCATACACACGCACACACACATTAATCAAATGCTCTAATACATGTGCAATAATTCTTGCGTAAACAGTGCAATTTCTAATAGTTAGTTGCGTATTCAATAATAGTCACTATTTCATGGCGAGCAAATAAATCTATGTAAATCTGAAGACATACCTACATATTACAAATCAATGTATCAGCTACGTACTTTAAAAACATAAGCAAAATATTTTGAAAATATAAGCAAAATATTTTGAGAACTATATATTATTATAATATATATATATATATATATGTGTGTGTGTGGTGTGTGTGTGTTTGGGAGATATGTGCTCAATTAAAGTCATACCTAATTTGTTAATTAATTAATTAATTACAATTAAATGAATTAGGCGTGCATATCGGTTTAAATGTAAAGCGTAAACAAATCGAGAAAAAGTCGATCTCTGTATGTACATTTCAGCCTGTTATATATATGTGTGTGTGCGTGTGTGCATATGTGTGTGTGTGCATATGTATGTGTGCATATGTGTGTGTGTGTGTGGTCTCTCTCTCTCTCTCTCTCTGTTGTGCATGTGTGTGAGAGAATAAATTGTTGCATATTACTAATGTCACTAAAAATACAGTTTCTTGATCATAGGTAATCATTTTAGATTTCCAATCATTATTCATATAAGCCAATTGCAATTCCATTGTAAAACCATCCCATCATCTTTAAATATGCTTTTATGAATAGCATAACTGTTATCATCATTGTAAAGGGAATCGACGAAACGAGTTTAAATCATTCACTTTAATGTTGTTGAAAAGGACCAACCAGGTACGGAGAAATAGTAGCGCAGTTTGGGTTCTTTTAGCACTGTTAAGGCAATCAGTATGAATTCAAATTGACTATGCTGAAAATCGACTTTGAGTCGCATCCTGCTCGTTGCTGATGGGATGTGCAAATACATACATTTATAGCATTCCCAGATAATGTCTTTCTTAAGGAATATGTCTTAGAAATGAGTTAAATGACGATTTCAGAAGTAAAAACTGCTCCCCCATAGTGTTTTACTTTTTATTTCATTGTTTCTATTGTCTATCGTCGAAAATTGCTCAAGTTGTCAATCTATTACCGCAATGAATACCACGCATCGTTAATAATAAACGAAAATAACATTGGAAGAGAAATACACAAAACACCTCCAAACAACTACATATTGAGAAATGCATGGTTTATTGAACTCGACAGACAATTCTTGTCTGAGAGTTTCTATCAATCCTTTCTAAGTTTCTGGCAATCCTTTTTTATATCGGGGTGGAATTGGTGTATGAATCCACCAAAGCTTCTAACATGAATACTTTCTCCACTACCTAGTGTCATCTTCAGGTGTGAACTGGTGAGATGTTTCCATTGTTTCTTTTTAAACAAACAGATAAGATAAGTAAGAAGAGGTGCTCACAAGTTTATACGAATTGTAGGAGAAGACTTGGTGTTGGATATTGTACAAACGGAAATATGAATTTCCGGCTGAATTAAACAGAGGCGGACAATAAAGATAACAAAGGACTTTTTCCTGGTGGTAGCGAACAAAGAAAACGCGTAGGCGTTTGAGAGATACAAAAGACAGTCAACGGTCAGTAGGGACAGTCAGGAGAGAGACGGCGGACCGACGCGGTCACGCACCGCCACGGCTAAGGGCGGTCAGACGCCACCAGCCACCACCTTCCACCATCCCAGCGGTAGTAGTTCCCATTGTCAACGCTCGCCACCCACCACGTACATCCGAGAAGAAGAAATAAAGTCAATCTCCTACTACATATAACATGCCTTGTGATTTCATTAAGCGACCACTAGATACATCGTCTGGGGGTTATAAACGATCTCCGCTGTATACCAGCAACGTATACGATTCAGCGTGAGTTTGAAGATGTCAGTATAATATATATATTTACGATTCAGAGTAGCGAAGAAAGGCTATCCAACATTGGCGGGATTTTATAGGCAATTGAGAATATATTCACTGGTTTCGAAGTTGATCTTGTTTAAGGTGTTTTCTTATTTAATGTGTAGAGATTCGAGTACTGTAAGTTTCTGTTTGTTTGTTTTTCTTTGTACAGTATATGTGTGTTTTCAGTTAGAATGTTCCTTAATTAGAGGGGGGATGGTGTGTTGCATGATGGAACTTGTATCAGTTAAATGTAGTATTAACTGGCGTGACAAAGTGCTCGTTATGTGATTATGTACGTGCTTTCAATTTTGATAAAGATTAATACATATTGACTAATTATGTAGAAAATTCTAATCGCAATGATAAACAGGGACATTCATTATTCACTAGTATCGCATATCTCTTCACAAAAAGCTGAATAATATTTACAAATGATTAGAATATCTGAACAAATAATGACATTTATAACTAGAGAAATGAAAAACTGGAGATTAGAAATGAAAGCAGGAAGACACGAGTTGAAAATCTTCAATGTTCCACTTTGAATCAGAAAGAGGGTGCAAACTCAGAAAATCACAAGAAAAGATGAAACAGCTCTTATATATTGATAATTTTTTTTATCGCAGAAACGAAACATTATCAGAATCCTCAAATAGACATATGGATATAATTTGGTAGTGGGGTTTGTACAATTCTCATAATATATGCAGAACAAGAGAAACAGCAGAATGGCGATAAGTAAACAATCCAAAAATAAATTGAGGGCTCGGAAAGAAAATTAAATTACAGATACTTGGGAGTCTTTGAGCAGATAACGTCAAGCAAACATATATTTATAAATGATAAGAAAGTATTACATCAACAAAACAATTTACAAAAATAGAAATCAACCTCTACAGCAATGAATAAATGTCAGAGTTATTTCCCTTGTAAGTTACTCTAAACGTAATCAAAACGAACAGGAGGAGAACACAAATCTGAACTAGAAAACAAACAAAGGTATATGTGTATCAGGTCTTACACCGAGAAATGATATCTACAGAATATATATCGGACGAGAATAAGAAGGAATATAACTCACTAATATTTAGAAATGTGTAGATGCAGTAACTCAAGAATTTGAACAAATCACAACATATTAGATAGAGATAAATCGGAATTGAAAGGAATAAGAATTGGAAGATTAAAAAGAACGAAACTAGAAAGAAATCAATGCATTCTTCACAAGACGAACGCTTTGTGCATGAGATCTTAATGAAGAACTTCACAAACCAATGATTAGATAGAAATACACAGGAAACTTAATTCCACATGGCTACGAAGGGGAAACATAAAGAAAGAAACTGAATATCTTAATAGCAAAACATATTAATACCATATGGGCTAACTATGTCAAATTAAAAAATAACTTAAACACAAAATACGAGAATAGCAAATTTAGGGAATGTGGTGATTGAGGGGAAAAAGTTTATCATATAAATGTGATTGCAGCAAGCTTGCACAAAAGTATTTCAAAAGTAGACATAATTAGGTATGAATGGTAATGTATTGTGGATTATGTAAACAACTAAAGTTAATGACAAATGGTATAAATCAGAATATTTCCTACAATATGGGATGACAAGTACATCTAGGACGTTAAGTTACAAGCGGATTAATCATTCCCGGACCAAAGAACAGATCTAATATCAATTTACAGGTTGTTTGTAACATGAGACAACAGAGTGAACATATAAGAAAGCAAAAAACTGGACTGTTTATTAACTGTTTATTACCTGGACCTTGCTAGAGAATTGATAGTCAAAATATTGAAGAGGTAACATATAGTTTCTGTTTGAATAAATACGCACCACTACATCCATAGTATTATTGAAATTCGAGGAAATATTTTAAATTCACATTTATTTAGCAAAGTATTAATGCAAGAAAAAGAAAAGGAACCAGTGAAATAGATAAAACAAAAATCTAACAGAGACAAAGTCAAAACTCTCTGACTTTCCAGCTTCAACTCTCAAGCCACGAAAAAAAAAACGAATCAAACAAACAAAACCAACGAAATAGAAAATAAATTAAAATAATGGAAAATATTAATTAAATTTTTCAATGAGATAAGAAGGTAAAAGCTAGACGAAAATACAATCTTTGTTTTGTTTTGTGTGTGTTTGTGTCTGTTTAAATCTACATTCCCAGATTTTGAAGTGTTTATGATATTTTAAATCAAGTCAGGAGATAGTTTAATCTTTAAACAAACCAGCCAAAAGATAGCGATGAACTTTAGATAAGTTTAAACTTTATCTTATAGAATGTGAGATAAATTATTTTCCAGGGCATAAATACCGAAACTCTTTAAAGGAACGTGGTTTGCAAATATAAGATTATCATACATAAAACGTCCAATCTATTATACTGGTTCTTTATGTGGCGTTGATAATACACTGAAGGTGTTAAAACCTGGAAGAATAATGTATTACACTTGGACCAGACGAACAGCTAATAAACAATATCTGAGTTTGGTATAGCTATAATATAATATTTATGACAATGTTACAATTTATTAAATATAAACGTGGAACTCAACTTACATATTTGAATGTGATGGCCAGCAGATACTCAAGGGGGAGGGAAAATGTTGTAATCGGTTATCCTACGGAGTTATGGCAGTTTACACATGCACATCTACCTTATGAATAATAATAATAATAATAATAATAATAATAATAATAATAATAATAATAATAATAATAATAATAATAATAATAATAATAATAATAATAATAATAATAATAATAATAATAATAATAATAATAATAATAATAATAATACGGACGCTTCAAACGACAAAAGAGGTTGCACATGAAAAGACTTGGACATGGTTAAGAAAGGGAAACCTCAAAAGAGAAACAGAATCACTTATAATTGCTGCACAAAATAATGCCATAAGGACAAACTACATCAAAGCGAAAATTGATAAGACCCAACAAAATAGTAAATGTAGACTTTGCGGTAGTAGAGATGAAACTGTTAACCATATACTCTGCGAATATAGCAAACTAGCACAACGAGAATACAAAGCTAGACACGACTGGGTCGGGAAGGTGATCCACTGGGAATTATGCAAAAAATTAAATTTTGACCACACAAGAAAATGGTATATGCATAAACCAGAATCTGTTCTTGAGAACGAAACGCACAAAATTCTCTGGGACTTTGAGATAAAAACGGATCACCTTATCCCAGCAAGAAGGCCAGACCTAGTGTTGATAAACAAAAAAGAAATAACTTGTCAACTGGTGGATTTTGCAGTGCCAGCAGATCACAGGGTGAAGTTAAAGGAAAAGGAAAAAATAGACAAATATCTGGACCTTGCCAGAGAACTGAAAAAGTTATGGAATATGAAAGTGAAAGTGATACCAATTGTGGTTGGTGCACTTGGAACAGTCCCAAAGGGATTGGAAAAGGGTTTGGAAAGTTTGGATATCAGAGGAAGGATTGAAACCATTCAGAACACTGCACTGCTGCAATCTGCCAGAATACTCAGAAGAGTCCTGGAGTCCTGAGGAGACTTGCTGTGACTCAGACTCCAGTGAAAGACCATCAGCTAACACTGATATGAAAACTCAAAAGGAGTAATAATAATAATAATAATAATAATAATAATAATAATAATAATAATAATAATAATAATAATAATAATAATAATGAAATGGGGCAGAGAAGACATCAAATAAATACTTAACTCTCACTTTTAAAGCCAATCTTCAGAAAACAGATGATAGAAATATAGGATGAAAATGAAAGGTATTTATTACAAGATAATGTCCCGCGTACAAAAAAAAAGAAAAAAAAGGAGAAAATAAATTCAAGCAAGTAAACAGATACGGTCTGTAGACATTTGATCAATAAATATGACTTTGCAAATCCTATAGTAAACAATGAGAATAGAAACAAGGACACAATAAAAAGGACAGAGATTCTTAATTAGCACAAATAATAAATTGGTATCAGAAGCTGTCATAAATTTGGATTCTCAAAGAATAACACTGAAGAAAATTACTAAGAGGAAGACACGAGATCACGAGGTGGTCCATGAATTCTAACTAAAATGATTCACATCTCTCCACTACAGTTTAGCTCAACAATTATACTAACTAGCAAATATATGCAATCTTCCGGTGCAATTATTTAAGTTTTAATGAAATAAAATACTATATTAAATTATAAAGGCTAATGAAGCTAAATAAGAATGCAGATAAAACGATTTGAAACAGATTGGGGGATAATAGAAAAAAAACGAAACTTACTCTTCCATCCCTCCTGTATTTCATTGTGAATTTTTCCTAATTTAAATAATTAGTTGAATTAGGAAGTAAAGAATACAATTACAGTTATTTCTTTTTGTTGGTGGATTTCTTTAAGATTTATCCCTGAGATTTTTGTTCATATTCATTAAGATAAATCCAAACAATTAGAAATCAATAATGCCAACCAAATATTAATTAATATCCCCTTTTTTATAACAATATGCAAATTAGCCTCCCCGTTCACACTGTAAACTGATATTTTGCTGTACACATATAAATACAATTGCATGTTATCATTATATAAATAAGGCCAACGGTAATAAAAATGTAAAAAATATTATTTTATAATCGGGGTTGGAATAAAGATAAAATCATGGAAAAGGTACATAAATAACTAAGGGATTTGTGACTTGAGTAGTGATATAGTTTCTGTTACAAACAGACAAACACACAATTTCCATTATAATAAAATGGCTACAAATGTTAGCACCTCTGAGTTTATGAAGAAAGAAAACACGACTGATTGCTAACGATATTCGACTGAAAGCCAGGGATTATTTCAGGAATAAAAAAGTATTTCAAATCTAAAATAGGATAAAGAATTATAAGCGTAGCCTATGTGGCGATAGCAAGGAAAGTGTCAATCGTTTACAACCTTGTGCGAATTAATTGAAATAAAGCGAATAATATCGTTATTATCATGATATCCTCAATCTCTCTCCAAGGGTTATCAGTACCAGTATGTTCATGCAGCATTACAATTTTCGTACGCTTCCTCGAGGTAATCTCCATCGCAGACAATGGCCCTAGGACAACGAATCAACAGACCAGAAATAGTATCTGGGTGCGGTCAAAATCTGATGTAATCACGAATGACGCAATATTTTCAAGGCAAAACAAAATTCATCATCCACTCCGAAAATTGAATCATATTAGTGCACATCACTGCAAATAACCTAATCTGAGGAAGAATAGAAGTGGGTTACTCGCTGTCACTCGAGAGAGTTTAAAACTGACCGTATTGTGAAAGAAGAGAAACTAAAACGGTTGTTTCAATTAATTTACACAGAGGTGTCATACATGAATGCAGAAAACTGATATGGAAAAATGTCAAAAACTTGCGGAGCTGGGTGAAGAGGTTATTGATAATAATTTAACAGACAAAACTTTGACCTAACAGATAAATGGTTCATGTGCATATAAGATTCTCTTCAAAATTCAAATTTATTCCAACACAAAGAAAAATTTATATCGCTTCTGCCGAATCAGAAAACCACTTTGTCTGTAGAGCGAGCTAAAATTTCATACCATTACAAAAGTGTATGTATTTAACACTGTTTAGCTCAAATGTTTGACACAAGGTTCCGAGTTCAATACCGACACTAGCCAACTCAGCGCATGAGTAACACAGCTTTAATCTGTACAGTAAAGTGAGTAGCTGATGGTACGTGTGTTGCTCCACCTCAGATGCAAAAAACAACTAATCTGATCTAGCGCAGTAAAAAGTGAATCGACTCCTTTGCTGTTCGACCGATACCAACAACTCTTTCGAATTTACTTTTACTTTTAATGTTACTAAGATTCTGACTGAACAGCATAGGTTCGAGAATTCTACCTTTTCACTAATGATCTTTTCACTATACAATCAAAAATAATAAAATATAAATATTCTAAAATTGTCAGATAAAAAAAATAGACACCTTTTCTTAACTATTCATACTTGGACTATCATCGGTGAAACATGCGGAAACGATATAACCATAAAACCGAAGCACATCAAGAAACACCGAGCTAGAAAATAGTTTAACAAACTAACATTTGTGACAAAAAGTATTTCACAAACAAAATAAAAATTGTTTGGTTGTCTCATGTGTTTCTCTCTTGGTAATATTTCTATTTTCCTTTTCTGTCAATGTTCGACCAAACATTATTACACCCTTCTTTCGACAAGAATATTTAACAGCTAAACGAATACAATTCTTGACTACTTACTGATAGCACTTCACAAGTGTGACCCAAAGATAGACAAAACGCAAAAATGTGGTGGGGTGATAAATGTGTTCTTACCACAAGATCGAATGTCCCAATTTAGGGGTATCAGGTTACTTCTCAAAGTCTTCTATAGCGAGTTTCTTTTTAGTATATGAATGTTTATAGACCACTATTTCTTCTTACACTTCTTTTTTAGTGCGTGTCCCTGTTGTTTAATAACAAAATCAATAAATGCGTCTACAATTGTGCATACTGTTGTAAGTTAGTGCCTCGTTTTTGTGTGTTTATGTGTATGTTTGTGTGTTTGAGAGTTTTTTTTTCTGTGGATATACTATATTACTTTGGTGTAATCCACTGTTGTAATATGTAGTTTTTCAGTTCTTGTTCGCTTAGTCTTCTCTTACGTTTCCCACTCCTTTTTCTTTCTTATTTCTATGTTTCTTTCCTTTTTGTTCTCCTTTGCGGGTTCAACCAGCGTATGATATATTTTATCGCTACTCTTTTCTTTTTATGTTTCTTGCTTGTTCCTTTTCTATTTTTGTTTGTGTAGTTTTAATTGTTCCTCGTGTGTTCGAATAGTTCGACGTTTTTATATTCATTTTATTTTGATTCAGTTCATGGACAGTTAAAACAAAAGGACAACACCCCAATTCGTACTTTCAAATATTTATTCTTTTATTTATTTCTGTTAAGAGTGTCTTTTCTATATTTCTCTGTTTTTATTATTTTTTCTTGGTCTTTTTTACTTCTTTCTCGATCAATCACATCTTCATGGTTTTCTAATTCCTGAGCCATGAGTCGAGTATTTTTGTTTGTTGAATTGCTTGAGATCACAAATTTATTTTTTCGATATTTCGATGATATTCAAGTAATTTGATTCTTTTTTAGTTTCATCAACTAAGCCTTTTTGGTGATCCCTGGGTTGAGTTAAGCTGGATATTAATTACAGAATCCATGCAGGATCTGTTGGGTTCATTCGTTTAATATACACCTGGACACATATTGATCTCTTCAATTCTGTTCGCAACATTATTCTGGTCAAGGCACCCGTTCTGATATCTTCCATTGTTATGGTGCCAATGGTGGTACAAGACTTATTTTTTCTAAAAGAATATCTCACAGACTAATTGGCTTTACCCACACTGCTTTTGAGAAATAAGGAATCTAGTCGTTGTTTTGTCTAGGATTAGAAATCTCTTATTGGATGCTATGGGGTAATATACAAATTGTTATCAACATGGTTTCCGCCAATAGTAAATCAACATTATGTAATATTTTTGAAAGTATTGATATCATGAATTAATATTTGATGAAAATAGATAATGCAGATGCCACAGCCTTGGATGTTAGCAAGGCATTTGATAAGGTATCTCATTATTATCTAATATGTAAAATGAAAATCTTACATATTTCTAAAAAGATGAATATAATGTCTTATATTTTTGACAAATATATTTATGACGGCTCCTTCTGTCAAACAATATCTTACAATATTTATAAAAACAGGTAAGAATTATTCTGAATCACAGTATATACCGTACATTTTTCCTCAAATATCAGTTTTGGGACATTTGTTGTTTTTAGTAGTAATAATTGATTTGATGACACATTTTAAGCTGGCAATAATATTTTGATTATTGTATCGACGGCAAATGGAATCATTTGCTGAGTGGTTAGAAATATTATTTCAAAGGAGCTAAATGTTATTTTGAATATATATAGAACCCTATTAAGACATTATTATGAATATTCCTCTCGAGTTGAGACGCTAGAGTCTTGACAGAAAATTGGAATATAAAACCATACAAAGAGGATTATAAAAATAAAAAGAGTAAAAATAACTGTTACATGGATAGAATAGAGAAATTAAGATTAGTTACTATAAAGATAATGAGATGTGATTTAAGTGAAACTCTTAAAATTACAATTAGATTTTCTAATTATGGTAATCATTTTTAAAACAATTCCCTTTGAACTGGAAAATGTCTGGCAAGGCAAATCTTAAAGACCAAGTCTATTAACCAATTCCCTTTTTTGCGAACATTGTAATATATTTTTGCTCAAATTGACTAATCAAATCAAAAACTAAAGTGCAAAACTTTTTCAGATTTAATTGGATAAATTTAGACATGGTCGAAAGAAAAGTAAATTAAGTGGGCATTTTTGGAAAAACTGCATAACATTTTGCATAGTTTTATCGGTATTTACACACACACACACACACATAACAGAGAATAAACACACGCACACACAACACACCACACACACACATACATACACACACACGCACACACACACGCACGCACACACACACACACACACATATATATATACATATATATATATATATATATATATATATATAATATATATATATATATATATATTGTATTATTAATGCATGTATTATGTACAAACATCTTACTTCTTTTAAAGTGTGATGTTAGAAGATAGCCAAAAAAAGGATATGCTCAAGGAGACGTGAGAAACAAATGATTAAATCAAATCACAGGACAAATCCACAGTGAATACAAATGAAAATGAACGAAAAATATCACCGGATCGTCGCAACAGCAAACACTATTTGAAACACCTACATTTTCTTCACCAGTTACATTTAGTGTAAGCATTGTCCTTTTCCCAGGAAATCTGGGATAGCTGTTCTCCCAGGACCAACATCGGTTGCTCTGTACGTCAGCGATACCAATCTAATATTACCAATATAGCATAAAAGGTCCCATCACTACATATAACTTAACCAGTGGAAAACTGATAATAGAAAATCGATAATTTCTCCAAAAACTGAATATGTTGAACCCTTAGCCAATGTAACTCTACGAAGCTTGGATATATATATATATATATATATATAATATATATATATATATATGGGGGGATAGTCGTCGATCTCACCAAATAAAACCGATTCACACACATATATGTATGCACACACATACATTTATGTGTATACATATATGTATGCACACACATACATTTATGTGTATACATATATGGGCATATACACAACTCCCAAGAACCCTCCCTCACATATATAAGAGCATTCAAAAAATAACCCATCTCAAAGAGGTTTTTCACGGAACAGATGGACTTGCTACTTCTAACACACTCCTCTACCCGGATTTTAATAGCATGTCAAACCCTAAAAAATACTCCAATTTTTATAGTTCTTCCATAATGCTCCCTTTCAAAAAATCTATAAAAAATTTCTTCAAATAAGAAATTTTCTCCTGACGATGACCTAAGGTCGAAACTAGTTGAGAATAAATAACATATATAAAAAATATTCCTGAATGTCTTATTGCTTTTTGTTCATACATATATATATATATATATATATATATATATATATATGGAAATATCAAAAACTCAGTTACAGTGAAGACACTAATTGTTTACGCCGCAAAAGGCACCTCGGGAATCCCCGTTTTCTTTCTATTTCAATTTGCCCACGCATGTACAAGTTTAACAAAAAAAAAGTAAAAGAAAAAGAAACATAAACCAATAAAGATCTGTAGATCAAAATAACAATTTCCTATCATCCAAGCCTGGAAATGATATTTATCAAGCGTGGTGTAATCGACCTTGGAATATCTATCTTGGCATTTATCATCTAATCAGGACAATAGAGAAAAATGCATTCTCTTTTTCTTAAGCTTTTTTTTAAAACTAGCTGACGACTAAAAAAAAACCTACTCTTTCATTTGGATTGGCTACTAGGCGGGGTCTGGAAGAATCTAACATTCAGCCTTATTGGTTGAGAATATATGCTATCACATATTCAATCATTTTTCCTCGTACAATATTGGTGCTGTGAAGGAAGGATACTCGCCGCATGGATAGCAGACAGTATTACACACAGCCTTTCCCAAGCTTGTGTTGAAATCCGGTGCTGATCCACAGTTTTGGTGGACATCATGATTATAATGATGATCTTAGTAGAAAAATACATGTGTGTGTCTCGTAGCATATGCTGGCCAATTAAAATGCATGGTTCTGGAGAACTATGAATTTCATTGTTATTTCAACAGTTTATACCTGAAAAGTTTAGTATTTTGACATGGTGAGGTAACTGGTCTTGGGGAAAATCGGAAATTAATTCAAATGAACTATTAAATGGCATTGACGCTTTATTCAACATGTTCTGCAGAGATTAGGGGTCTCTGATGAAGAGAACGTTGGGAAAAGCACTGAAAAAACTGTTGCCTTATCATATAGAATTTAATTATGAAATTCACGATTTCCTGTGCCTATGAACAGACATAATAGAAGAACGTTCTTTTATATAATGTTATATAGAAATGTGACAAATTTATTTGGTTAACATTAAAAACGTTCATTTGAAAAAATACGGTGGTGCTATGGGAGTATTACAATAATTCTATGAATTTAAATATATAACGTGTAGATGAGAGACATTATTAAAAATTATTAGTTTTCCAAGCATATATATATATATATATATATATATATATATATATATATATATATATATAGAGAGAGAGAGAGAGAGAGAGAGAGGAGAGAGAGAGGGAGAGATGGATACATACATATTGCTTTAAAATAAAATTAACATCCAATGCTGTGGTTCGTAAAAAAAATGAAGGACTTATTTTTGAGCTAGTAGATTTTTTTTTCAGTTTTATTGTTGCAGAGTTTGCTAACAAATATTACTGAGTAATCACCGTTTTCATATAAATATATCCCACTATTCATATACATATATGTATATATATATATATATATATATATATATATATATATATATCTATCTCGCTCTCTCCCTCTCTCTCTCTCTCTCTCTCTCTATATATATATATATATATATATATATATATATATATTGTATTAAGGTGTACATAGAAATAACCTACACAATTTCACCACAAAGCATCTTCAAGGTTAATTGTGATGAATTAATTACAGGCAATTCCGGACGTGAATAAGGCAATATTTCAGTTTCACGTTGAAGTCGAACGTTATGTAGTTGATTGCGTCATTCAAAAGCTAAATGTCAAATGCGATATTATTGAATGGTGAACGGGAAATGGGGAACGTGAAATATTACAAAAAGTGTTGGTTAAATGCTGAACGTAATTTTTGACGTGGAAAAACACGTGTGAAGAATAGGCCTCTTTTTATGTGGAGATAAACTCAATATTCTATTTCCCAGCAAGGCATCTTCTTTATTTTATATACACTCAGGTACAGAGAGAGAGAGAGAGAGAGAGAGAGAGAGAGAGAGAGAGAGAGAGAGAGAGAGAGAGAGAGGGGGTCACACACACACACATGCACACACACAGCCACACACTCACACACACCCATATATATATATATATATCTGTGTGTCTATATATATATATATATATATATATATATATATATATATATATGTGTGTGTGTGTGTGTCTGTGTCTGTGTCTGTGTGTGTATATGTATTGTGTGTTTTGAGGTTGTTAGATATTAAAGAAATAATCCAGACCAACAGGACCAATAAGGCTGTATTATCTATATCCTACATGAGGTTTATATTATTCACTATTTCTATAAATAATCGAAGCCCAGTCAAAAACATTATTTACTAAAATACCTTTACAGCCTATATTTTGGGTTGCCAGACTGGAACGTGTATATCATTTTGAGCAGCACGAATCCTCCATGCATTTAGGGCAAAGCCATTCCCGTGACAGCCGGACTTTTTTGTTATTTTTTTCAGCTTTTTTCCCTCTATTTATTTGATCTTTAATTCTTTCCCACATTTCTTTCTTTGGAATGCAATCGTCTTTTGGAAGTTAAATCATGTCAGAGTTTCATTTTATATCATCTTCAATGAAACATTCGGAATATTTCATCATTCAAATTCCACTGATTTTCATTTCTCCCATTTATTTTTTTCATCTTCTCTTTCAATCTTCCAGTTATTTCAGATCTACAAAGTCTAATGTCCTTTGATCACTTTCCGATTTCCTCAATATATTGCTATTTATTTATATTGATTTTGGTTTATCACTATTTCTATCAACTTTTGATGTCATTTGATCTAATCATTAGTAACCGACATAAATGTGCTTTGAATTTATCGATTTATTATATGTGATAGAAAAATAGGAAATAGATTCGTTCGGTCGGTTATTTTTCTCGATATATTGTTTTCTGTTTGACGGTGTTCACTTTTTTTCTAGTGTGATCTCAATTTATTTCTTAATATATTGAATGTTGTTTGATTGTGTTTGTCACATTCATCTTTTATTATATATTTCCTTATTTGACCCGTTATTTTTCATTGGATTTGTGTTTCCATAGATCATTTCCTTCTGATATGTTAGACTTGTTATTCTTCTTGGCTTGTTCACAACACAACAGGTTATTTTGATTTCGTCAAAACATTATATAATCAAAGACGATTTTATTTATATTT
>CM042158.1:67793394-67799102 GCA_023376005.1 Doryteuthis pealeii
TATGTGTGAGATGCTCGATTGTAAGCTTATAGAATATTTGCGCTAAGTTTATCTTACGTTTGAAATGAAAATATGTTTATGAATAGTATGACTTTTATGAAATTGGACTTTGTTCAAAATAAACATTCCACTGAAAAGCTGCTGACCTTCATATCAGACAAAGTTGACACTGGGCCAAAAGACAGACAGACAGATAGAAAGAAAGAAAAACAGAAATACGTAAATACAGAGATCAGGTGAATATACATGGTCATATTGAACACTAACCAATAAGAAAATAATGTCTGTATATATGGACTGTCATGAAAATATTTAACATCTTATTATAATGGAGATTGTGTGTTTGGCTGTCTGTAACCGAAACTATATAACTACTCAATTCACAAATTCCTTAATTGTTTACATCATATTCTCCATGATTTTATTTTATTTAAACCTCAATTGTTAATGAAATTGTTTTACATCATTAATAGTGTTGACCTTACATAGTAATAACATGCAATCGCATTTATATATACAAAAATAGGGGTTTACAGTTTGGATTGGAAGGCATATTGATATTAAAAATTTGTTATGAATAAAGTGCTATATGATTAAGTTTCATGTGTTCACTTTTTTACGATTATACTGGGTTTTAACTCTTTTTTATCTGCATACTTATTTAGTTTCATTAGCCTTTCTAATTTAATATAATATTTTATGACATTAAAACTTAAATACTTGCACCCGGAGGTTGCATATATTTGCTAGTATTTCTACATTTGTATTTTTAGTGTTTTAAACTGATTGAGTATTCGCATATCTTATTTACTCCGTAGTACGTGTCCCTCTTTAGAAGGTTCATGTTTTCTACAATAGTATTTTGAGGAAGCTAATTACGATTAACTATTCATATGCAATATTACTATCGAAAGGTGCCTGTAATAGGGTAAATAGAAATATGTTTACAAATCCATTTGTTAGAATGTAATAATTTTTTCATATATGCTTAACTCTTTGCCTATCTAATCCCCCTCCCCAGGGCTGTACCCATTTTTTGGGGTATTTTTTTAACTGTATGATGGAATATTTAAAAGTTCACCGTTCATTGACCTCAGAACTCATTTTATTCAAATAGTCATATTATTATTGTAACATAAGTCCTTCTGAATGTAAACAAATGACACGTGCGAGAACCGCTGTCGCCGGTCTAAGGTAGGACCGCCGTAGTGGAAGAGCCGCTGTCAGCGGGTTAAATTGTGCAAATAATTAATATCGGTTTATTTTCTGACGACAGTGAGTTACAATGTCATTTCGACACGAGTACAACATACCAAATACCCGTAAATTATCAATTAGTGAACATGGAGCAGAAGAATATTAAGCAATGATGGATATCCATAAACATATGAAAGCGACTCACAGAAATGAGTATATTTTTCAGATAAAGCCGCAAAGAAAACACTTTTGCAGTAAAAAAGAAGGAGGGGCAGCATTGTATACAACAATTAGCACAAACATATTCCCTCTGTGTTTGTCAGAAGGAAATATCAAACTTAAATGGGCGTGTCAACATCAGCTTTCTCTCTCAATTCTGAATTCGAAATTAATATACATTTGAATCAAAAGTAAGCAGACTCTCTATCTGAAGAAATATGGAAAACATAGAAAGTTTAAAAATGTGTAGCATTAAATGATCATATTTCGAATAGTATATTTCTTATTTCAAGGAAATCCATTTCCTCTTCGTAATACATGCTTGTTAATCTAATATGATTTTCTGATAGAGTCGATGAGGAGTATCACATAGTAAAAAGATGGTTGAGTTCGCTTGAGAATTGGGGAGATATGGGGCTTCAAAGGTGCTCCCAAAATGCAATTTTTTAGCCATTATCAGTCTACGTATTTTGATGAAAATGTACGTTATCGATTTTTTGATTTTTTTTCTCATGGATTCTAATGTCTTCGATTTACTGATGGTGAAAAAGTGCTCAATTCGAGTTTTAGGTGACTTTTGATGCCGGATAAGCCCCCTGAGAGTGGGCAAAAATGGCCAATTTCGTGTACAAATAAAGTGCCAAACTAATATGATTTTCTGATAGAGTTCGATGAGGAGTATCACATAGTAAAAAATAGAACTAAAAATGTAATCTTTCAAATGAAAGCCTAATCGGAAAAATTTAGACAGATAACAAGAGAATAGTTTAATTCGTGTGAACAAAGAAAGAAACCCAAAGACTGATCGAAACATTCGTTGAGACTTAAGAATATAAGAATATATGTATTGGAGATTTTATCTAGTGAAATAAAAACCAGGGATAAAAAATATTGATAAGATATGAAGTACTATGAATAATCCTAAAAGATATAGATCAGAGGACGGATTCAGTTGAAGTATACATAGAATGGTGTTCAGGTTGATGGAGAATTGAATATAATGGCTCATCTTGCCTCGGGTGATGAAGCGTATATTTCTGGTATAAATGAACATAATGGCCAAATTTGAAGTTAGATAATATCATAACATTAAGATGAAAATGTCAATAAATATAATTTCTAAAATGAAAAATTGGAACGTCCAGCAACACTGATCGTTGACTAGGATTCAATATCAGTTTCACTTTGATATGTCATGTATATTTTCATTGCAATAGTGGCGTTTAGTTATTATCGAGTTTTTTGCTTTTCCATTAATTCCCCCAATGAGGCTTTAGTTTAAAACGTTAAAGTTCATTTGGTTTGGTTTGTTTGGTTTACGGATATAACCTCAGTGGGTCATTTAATGCATAAAGTTTAAATAAATCAATCTAATGGAAATACCAGTTTTTTATAAATAGTTTCTATTTAATCCATAGATGGGACCCTAACAGGTACTACCGTTCTAGGTCAGAGTGGGGCCAGGATCAATGGGGATTGAAGGGTTGTCCATATTCCCCAAACCTCAAAACTGGAAACCTCACCATCAGATAGAGTTTGTCGATCCCAGGACATGTAGACCCTCAGTTACGGCCTTCTAGCACCATATGATAAAAATGGGTTGGGCTTGCCAATAAGGCAATATGGTGGAAATCATATAGGTGCTAGGGCTTGACGTGACCAGCCGATTGATCGGGGGGCCCATCTAGCCCAAGATATGGCCAAAAGTGAGTATTGCAGTCATGAATGCTCATACACCTGGGTTCATCCTTAAGCATCACTGGTCGGCAACCCACGGCCAACAGGTGGCCCCATTGGGGGAGTTTACCCCTCTGCAGAGGTGCAGTCGGTGCATTCTAACGCCACCGACAGGGTGGGTAAAGTTCACTAGCTGATTTTATATTATCGCCTTGTTAACTATAATTATATATGGTTTACGGTTGATAGGTTAATTGATTGCTGGTTGGTTTTACAGGATATCAAACTTTACGGGTATTTTATACCACATACGGTTTTTAAATCGTTTTTTTTGATAGGTATTCACTTATTAAAATGTCCGATGTCTTTCAAAACACCTTCCTTAAACTCGTATTTTTTCTATTTAACCCATAGAACCATAACAGGAACTAGCACTCCGGTTTAGAGTAGACCTGGAGTAATGGGAATAAGGACACTCCACACTTCCTAGAACTCGAAAATTGGAACTTCACCATTAGATTTTTTTGACATTGTTTTACATTGTCGATATACTTTAATATTGTTTGCCTTTTATAACATTTAGAAAGTATGTAATTTATTATATTATTATTATCATTATTATTTTATATTAATTTTAATTTTTTTATTTATTTTTAATTTTACTTTCCTTTTTTGGAGTTTTCACAGTCAGCATTATTATAGTTTTCACCGAGTCTGAGTTGACAGCAAGTCTCCTCAGATCTCCAGGATCTTCTGAGATATTCCGCCAGATTGCCAGGCAGTGCAGTGGTCTGAATGGTTTCACATCCTTCTTCCGATTTCCAAACTTTTCATACCCTTTTCCAATCCTTTTTGGGACTGTTCCAAGTGCACCAACTACAATTGGTGTCACTTTGACCTTCATATTCCATAACTTTCCAGTTCTCTGGCAAGGTCCAGGTATTTGTCCATTTTTTCATTTTTCTTTGGCTTCACCCTGTGATCTGCTGGCACTGCAAAATCTACCAGTTGACAAATTCTTTCTTTTTTGTTTATCAACACGAGGTCTGGTCTTCTTGCTGGGATAAGATGAATCCGTTTTTATTTCAAAGTCCTAGAGAATTGTATGCGTTTCGTTCTCAAGAACAGATTCTGGTTTATGAATTACCATTTTGTTGTATGGTATGGTCAAAATTACATTTTTGCATAATTCCCAGTGGATCAGCCTTCCAACCCAATCGTGTCTAGTTTTGTATTCTCGTGTGCTAGTTTGGCTACATTTGCAGAGTATATGGTTTACAGTCTCATCTCTATGGGACCACAAAGTCTACATTTACTATTTTGTTGGGTCTTATCAATTTTCGCTTTGATTATTATTATTATTATTATTATTATTATTATTATTATTTATTATTATTATTATTATTATTCTACAAATACAAATAGAAAAAGGAAAATGATATTTAAAAATTACTGATTTTGACGTGAAAGCAAAATCTTTAAAAGCAACAGTAGCCGTCCATATTGACATGATGAACTCATTCACAATGTACAACACTAGAGAACAGCAATAAAATGAGTTTTATTTAAAATAGTGCTGAAATTGAGCGGTTAGATACAATGTCAATTTAAAACTTTAATAAATTCCAGCTGGAAATTTAATGTATATGCATATGAACATGTGAAATAATTGACAGGTTATAATGAAAAATGTTTATGAATCTCGCCCTCCCCCCCTCTCCCTCTCTCTCTCTCATCTCTCTCTCTCTCTCTCAGGCACACACACACTTTCTTTCTTAAGTAATTAATTCAGAGATTTTCTACCTAGGTTTCTAATAATGGTCATCAGGATAATTCTGACTGAAAAGAGTTGATGCAAAATACATTTCATTTTTAAAAACTGTCACAGGGACACATATAACTAACATAAAAATAAGTGAAGAAGAAAAAATATATTTGATAATAATAATAATAATAATAATAATAATAATAATAATAATAAATATATATATATATATATAAATATATATAATATATATATATATATATATATATAATAAATATATTATATTCAAGTTACTCTGGTTGAATGTGCGAGTAATTTTATAAATATTTAACCTATACTTATTTACATAGCTTTAGGATGCGTACATACAGGGATTCCGAGTATAGAATTATCAATATTCTTTACCTCGTGTTGCAAAGGTCATACGGCGGTCGATTGTATGTCTCTTGCGATGATGCCAAAGGGTGAGAGAGGACCACTATCAGTGACGGCCAAAAATGGGGAAAAAAAACATGACTGAAAAAATATTTAAAAGTTAGTTTTTGCGCACAGTCATTTGAAAGTGATAAATATCATTTAAATATCAATTTAAAGTAATGGACATATATTTAAGTTCTCAAAATGTAATTGGTTTAATTGATTTCTAGAATAATTGTGTTAGAAATATTTTTGATAAACAATATACATAGATTTTTGTTGCCTCTAATTAGAATAGCAATGGCCTTTGTTTTACTGGAATTCTACTGGTAAGCCTCCACCTCATGTCATTTATATATATATATATTAATTATAAAAAGTCGACGGGCGGCCTAAAGTCGGTATCAGCCAGTCAGCGAGGGAGACTCTCTCC
>CM042158.1:67806702-67809202 GCA_023376005.1 Doryteuthis pealeii
CCAATTTTCGAGCTGGGAAGTGTGGAGTGCCCTTATTCCCCATTACTCCCAGCGTCTCACTAAAACGGAGTGCTATTTCCTGTTATGGTTCTATGGGGTTAAATAGAAAAAAAAACGAGGTAAGAAGGTGGTTTTGAAAAAGAAATTGACTTTTAAAATGAATTACCTATCAAAAAGGGATTAAAAAACGTATGTGGCATAAAATACTCGAAAAGTTTTATATTCCGTAAAATCCAACCAGCAAATCAATTTACCTATCAACCGGTAACCATAACTATTATTTAGTTACAAGGCGATAATATAAAATCAGCTAGTTGAACTTTACCCACCCTGTCGGCTGGGGCGTTAGAATGCATCGACTTGCACCTCTGGCAGAGGGGTAAGACTCCCCAATTGGGGCCACCTGTGGCCGTGGGTTGCGAACCCGTGTTGCTTTAAGGATAGAAACCAGGTGGATTTGAACAGTTCATGACTGTAATACTCTACTTTAGCCCTATCTTGGGCTAGTCGGGCAGCTCGGGAGGCCCTCCGATCAAATCGGCTAGTCACGGGTCAAGCCCTAGCACCTATATGATTTTCCAAACCCTTATTTGCCTTATGGCAAGTGCCCCAACTCCCATTTTATTATATGGATGCTAGAGCGGTGGACTGGGGGTTTACATGTCCTAATACTAAACTCTAATCTGATATTCCATTTTGGGTTGAATAGCACCCTCATCACCATTGCTCCCTGGTCCACTCTGACCCGGAGTGTTAGTACCTGTTTAGGGTCCCATTATTGGGTTTAAATTAGAAAATGTATTTATAAAAAAATTATATTTTATCAATTAGAATTGGTTTATTTCAAAAACTTTATCGCATTTAAATGGAGTCCCACTGAGGTTGAATATGGTCGTAAGACCAAACAAACCAAACCAAACCAAACCAAATGAACTTACCGTCTAGACTAACACTGCATTGAGGAATAAAGGAAGCTAAAAAAACTCGATAATAACTAAACGTTCATATACAATAGAAAATACATGGACATATCAAAGTGAAACTGAATTGAATCCTAGTCAACGTCTCGTTGTGTGGACGGTTCCCAATTTTCATTTTTTAAGAATTATTTTATGACATTTTTTATGTTAATGTTATGAATTATATCTAATTCAAATTTGGCCATATGTGTCATTTATATACCAGAAATATTACGCTCATCACCCAGGCCAAGTATGAGCCATTATATTCAATTCTCCATCAACCTGACACTTATCTATGCATCTTCAAACTGAAATCGTCCACTCATCTCTATATAGGATTATCATAGTTACTTCATTATCTTATCGTATTTTTTATCCCTGGTTTTTATTTCACTAGATTAAAATTTTCTTCAATACATATAATTTCTATATCTTAAGCTCAACAAATGTTTCGATCAGTCTTGTTTTTTTCTTTGTTCACACGAATTAAAACTATTCTTCTTTGATATTCTGTCTAAAATTTTTGCGATTAGGCTTTACATTTGACAGATTACATTTTAGTCTATTCTTTTACTATGCTGATCACTCCTCATCAAAACTCTATCAAGATATTCATATTAGTTTGGGCACTTTATTGTTACACGAAATTTGGCCCATTTTTGCCCACTCTCAGGGGGCCTTATCCGGCCTCAAAAGTCACCCTAAAAACTCCGAATTGAGCACTTTATTTCACCATCAGTAAATCAAAGGCGCATTGAATCCATGAGAAAAAAACAATAAAAATCGAATACGTACATTCATAAAATACGTAGACGTTATTAATGACTAAAAAATGGCATTTTGGTGGCACCTTGAAGCCCATATCCCTCAATTCTCAAGCGAACTCAACCATCTTACTATTGTGATACTCCTCATCGAACTCTATCAGAAAATCATATTAGTTTGGCAGAAATAGATTAACAAAACATGTATTACGATAGAGGAAATGGATTTCCCTTGAAATAAGAAATATTACTATTCGAAATAGTGATCATTTAATGCTACATATTTTTTTCAAACTTTCTATGTTTTTCCATATTTTCTCAGATAGAGAGTCTGCTTTACTTTGAATCAAATGATTATATAATTTCGATTTCGGCATTGAGAGAGAAAGCTGATGTTGACACGCCCATTTAAGTTTGATATTTCCTTCTGACAAAACACAGAGGGAAAATGTCTTCTTACTGTTTTGCGCTAATTGTGTATACAATGCTGCCCTTCCTTTTTTTTTACTGCAAAAGTGTTTTCTTTGAGGCTTATCTGAAAATATACTCATTTTCTGTGAGTCGCATTCATATGTTTTAGATATCCATCATGGTTAATATTCTTCTGCTCCATGTTCACTAATTGAAATTTACGGGTATTTGGTATGTTGTACTCGTGTCGAAATGACATTGTAACTCACTGTCGTCAGAAAATTAAGCGATATTAATTATTTGCAACAATTTAAACCCGCTGACAGCGGCTCTTTCACTACTGCGGTTCCTACCTTTAGACCG
>CM042158.1:67819202-67824202 GCA_023376005.1 Doryteuthis pealeii
TTGGAGATTTTATCTAGTGAAATAAAAACCAGGGATAAAAATATTGATAAGATATGAAGTACTATGAAAATCCTAAAAGAATAGATCAGAGGACGATTTCAGTTGAAGATACATAGAATGGTGTTCAGGTTGATGGAGAATTGAATATAATGGCTCATACTTGGCCTCGGGTGATGAAGCGTATATTTCTGGTATAAATGACACATATGGCCAAATTTGAAGTTAGATAATATTCATAACATTAAGATGAAAATGTCAATAAAATAATTCTAAAAATGAAAATTGGAACCGTCCACACAACGTGATCGTTGACTAGGATTCAATTCAGTTTCACTTTGATATGTCATGTTATTTTCTATTGCATATGGCGTTTAGTTATTTATCGAGTTTTTTGCTTTCCATTAATTCCCCAATGCAGTGTAGTTAAACGGTAAAGTTCATTTGGTTTGGTTTGGTTTGGTTTTACGGATTATCAACCTCAGTGGGTCATTTAATGCCGATAAGTTTTGAAATAAATCAATTCTTAATGGATAATACCATTTTTTTATAAATAGGTTTTTCTATTTAATCCATAGATGGGACCCTAACAGGTACTACCAGTCTAGGTCAGAGTGGGCCAGGGATCAATGGGGATGAAGGGGTGCTCCATATTCCCCAAACCTCAAAAACTGGAACCTCACCATCAGATAGAGTTTGTCATTCCCAGGACATGTAGACCCTCAGTTACGGCCTTCTAGCACCATATGATAAAATGGGGTTGGGGCTTGCCATAAGGGCAATATGGTTGGGAAAATCATATAGGTGCTAGGGCTTGACGTGACCAGCCGATTGATCGGAGGGGGCCCATCTAGCCCAAGATATGGCCAAAGTGGAGTATTGCAGTCATGAACTGCTCATACACCTGGGTTCTATCCTTAAGCATCACTGGTCGCAACCCACGGCCAACAGGTGGCCCCATTGGGGGAGTTTTACCCCTCTGCAGAGGTGCAGTCGGTGCATTCTAACGCCCCACCGACAGGGTGGGGTAAAGTTCACTAGCTGATTTTATATTATCGCCTTGTTAACTATAATTAGTTATGGTTTACCGGTTGATAGGTTAATTGATTTGCTGGTTGGATTTTACAGGATATCAAACTTTTACGGGTATTTTATACCACATACGGTTTTTTAAATCGTTTTTGATAGGTATTCACTTATTAAATGTCAATGTCTTTCAAACACCTTCCTTAAACTCGTATTTTTTCTATTTAACCCATAGAACCATAACAGGAACTAGCACTCCGGTTTAGAGTAGACCTGGGAGTAATGGGGAATAAGGGACACTCCACACTTCCTAGAACTCGAAAATTGGAACTTCACCATTAGATTTTTATGACATTGTTTTACATTGTCGATATACTTAATATTGTTTGCCTTTTATAACATTTTAGAAAGTATGTAATTTATTATTATTATTATTATCATTATTATTATTATTATTATTATTATTATTTACTCCTTTTGAGTTTTCACATCAGCATTAGTTAATAGTCTTTCACTCGAGTCTGAGTGACAGCAAGTCTCCTCAGATCTCCAGGACTCTTCTGAGTATTCCGCCAGATTGCAGCAGTGCAGTGTTCTGAATGGTTTCAATCCTTCCTCCGATTTCCAAACTTTCAAAACCCTTTTCCAATCCTTTTGGGACTGTTCCAAGTGCACCAACTACAATTGGTGTCACTTTGACCTTCATATTCCATAACTTTTTCAGTTCTCTGGCAAGGTCCAGGTATTTGTCCATTTTTTCATTTTTCTTTGGCTTCACCCTGTGATCTGCTGGCACTGCAAAATCTACCAGTTGACAAATTCTTTCTTTTTTGTTTATCAACACGAGGTCTGGTCTTCTTGCTGGGATAAGATGATCCGTTTTTATTTCAAAGTCCTAGAGAATTGTATGCGTTTCGTTCTCAAGAACAGATTCTGGTTTATGAATATACCATTTTGTTGTATGGTATGGTCAAAATTACATTTTTTGCATAATTCCCAGTGGATCACCTTCCCAACCCAATCGTGTCTAGTTTTGTATTCTCGTTGTGCTAGTTTGCTACATTTGCAGAGTATATGGTTTACAGTCTCATCTCTATTACCACAAAGTCTACATTTACTATTTTGTTGGGTCTTATCAATTTTCGCTTTGATTATTATTATTATTATTATTATTATTATTATTATTATTATTATTATTATTATTATTATTCTACAAATACAAATAGAAAAAGGAAAATGATATTTTAAAATTACTGATTTTTGACGTGAAAGCAACATCTTTAAAAGCAACAGTAGCCGTCCATATTGGACATGATGAACTCATTCACAATGTACAACACTAGAGAACAGCAATAAAATGAGTTTTATTTAAATAGTGCTGAAATTGAGCGGTTAGATACAATGTCAATTTAAAACTTTAATAAATTCCAGCTGGAAATTTAATGTATATGCATATGAACATGTGAAATAATTGACAGGTTATAATGAAAATGTTATGAATCTCGCCCTCCCCCCCCCTCTCCCTCTCTCTCTCTCTCTCTCTCTCTCTCTCTCTCAGGCACACACACACTTTCTTTCTTAAGTATTAATTCAGAGATTTTCTACCTAGGTTTCTAATAATGGGTCATCAGGATAATTCTGACTGAAAAGAGTTGATGCAAAATACATTTCATTTTTAAAAACTGTCACAGGGACACATATAACTAACATAAAAATAAGTGAAGAAGAAAAAATATATATAATAATAATAATAATAATAATAATAATAATAATAATAATATATATATATAATATATATATATATATATATATATATATATATATATATATAATATATATATATATTTCAAGTTACTCTGGTTGAATGTGCGAGTAATTTTATAAATATTTAACCTATACTTCATTTACATAGCTTTAGGATGCGTACATACAGGATGTTCCGAGTATAGATTATCAATATTCTTTACCTCGTGTTGCAAAGGTCATACGGTCGGTCGATTGTATGTCTCTGCGATGAATGCCAAAGGGTGAAGAGAGGACACTATCAGTGACGGCCAAAAATGGGGAAAAAAACATGACTGAAAAATTATTTAAAAGTTATTTTTGCGCACAGTCATTTGAAAGTGATAAATATCATTTAAATATCAATTTAAAGTATGGACATATATTAAGTTCTCAAAATGTAATTGGTTTAATTGATTTCTAGAATAATTGTGTTAGAAATTATTTTTGATAAACAATATACATAGATTTTTGTTGCCTCAGTAATTAGGAATAGCAATGGCCTTTGTTTTAACGTGGAATCTACCTGTAAGCTCCACCTTCATGGTCATTATATATATATATATATAATATAAAAGTCGACGGGGCGGCCTAAAGTCGGTATCAGCCAGTCAGCGAGGGAGTCTATCCCATTTTCAATAGCGCTAGACCAAGGAGATTGTTTTAGCATCTGAGGTGGAGCGCCACACCTACCATCAGCTCCTTATATATATATATATATATATATATATAATATATATATATATATATATATATATATATATATATATATATCGGCCGCAAGTTGTTTTTTAAGTTTTGGTTGAATGACACGTAATATTTTTTAACCTTATTGTGTACATGATTTCTGTTTGACGTGTTCCATTTAGTGGATGAATTGATAGGTTTCCCGATAAACAAATGAAAAATGTATATCTACATTGGCCACACTACAACTACTCTCTAACGTCATCTTACATATAACCTTTCAGCCACTACCGTTAAAAGAAAACACATCTAACTATAAAGCATAACAATAGCACTGACAAATTCCCATCATCCGATATAACAATAAAACGACTCAAAATCCTAGAAGCAATTAGCATTAAAAAAATAACATAAATGAAATAGCATTCAATGGTGGGACTAATGTATTATACATCTTTAATAATATAAGGACTACCCATCACATAATACCTACAATAAACACTTTTAACTGACTAAAGCTCTTAACAAAAAAAAAATACTTACAGGTAACCCCACATTGAACCCTCCCAACTTAATAAACTTGCACCACTAAACACAAACAACAAAAACAAAAACTATTGATGAGTTAGTCGAAAGTACTGGGTCAAAGGCATGGTATACCTTCTCTACCACTTGGACACCGATAAAAGAAAAATAACACGGGGGATTGAACGTGAGCAAATGAATATCAGTACTAAGAAATATTCCGTGGTATTCACCCAAACTTCACACACACACATACACACACACACACATACACCCACACATACATACACCCACTATATATATATATATATATATATATATATATATATATATATAGAAGAGAGAGATATAGAGAGAAAGAGAAAGAGAGATGAGGGGAAAGAGAGACATATATAGCTAGATAAACATTTGTTTATATGTTAGTTTGTGTGTCTGTATGCGTTTTCTGGTTTGAGGGTATATATATAATATATATATATATATATATATATATATATATATATATATATATATGCCCTCAAACCCCAAAACAGTCTATATTATTAGTGTTTTAAAATATATATATGTGCGTGCGTGTGCGTGTGAGAAGTGAATCGACGACATGTAAACACACACTGTGCATGCATAGGTACAACACTTAGATTTGTATGTTTGTTTGTCGGTATATAAGTAGAAACAGGCATTGATAAATACATTTATTTCCATTTATTATTACTCGACACGTTAATTCTAACATAATTTCATGGCGGCATCTAAATTCATCTATCATCTTTGCGCGTCTTCTACACGCACACACACACACACACATGCATATATATACATACATACATACATATACACACACACACACACACACACACACACAATATATATATATATATATATATATATATATATATATAAAACCAACCCCTCCGCACGAGCAGGATGTGACACCAGGTCAATTTCTTAACCGGAATTTAACAGGTTTGAATTAATAGTTT
>CM042158.1:67829202-67859780 GCA_023376005.1 Doryteuthis pealeii
CCCACCAGTCCCTATCGGTCCTCGTTCCCAGCAACTACTCCACACGACATCCAGTGTTTACATATAGCTAATGAATGCAAGTTTTGACGTTCAGTTAACACAGCTGGGTCCATGTGTAGGTTTCCACATGAGAATGTCACTTACATCCTCGTATCTCCAGCAGTCTTATGCATACTTTGTTCGTCTTACTTGGAGGTTTTGTGTAATAGGAGGTAAAAACCCGTATAGTTGCTTCTAGTAAGGTGCTGCTTCCTGATCATATTGTTATGTTGTCTCTTAATGCCTGATATTTGAAGTACATGTCTACGCTGGGTAAGAGATAAAGTTGTACACCGCAGACACTACAACACTAACAGTAGCACTGGTGAGTTCTTTATATATAATATATTTTTCGCAACGGTGTTTATTTAGCTCTTTTTTGAGTGATCATTTTTGGAAAACAAATGATATATTAATTTTTAGGCTGTACGAATAGTTACACATTGCAGAGATAGAGCTCCTCCCAGGTACTGTTTTGTTATATTTTTTTTCCAAGAATCCCTTCTCTAGACACACTATTTCTGGGGGGGGGGGGAACAGAAATTTTCTACTATAATATTTCTTCTGGGTGTAAAATTCGAACCATACCAGGTGACTGTATAAAATCGAGTGCCTACTTGTCAAACAGCTTATGCTTATTTAACAAGTACATATGCTTAAAAGTGAATGACAAAAAAAGGACCTCATCGTTATTTTTATTTTCCAGTATTTAGATATTTTCTCAATAACTTATGTTTCTGTCGTTAAACCATTAATTACGTCATTTTCATGTGTAGTTCAGCCAATTTTCTGCTATGTATTACAGCAGTGATAATCACATTAAAAAGTTAGGAAAGTGGATTCTAATTTGCTTCATTTACGATGCAAATTTAAAAGTTAAAACTGGCATGAATGCGAATATATTTAAACTCAAATGGGTATTCAATTAGATACATTAATCGGAACAGTAATTTTTCAATGTGCTTGTCTTGCCAATTCTACTGCATTGTCCTTATAATCTGAATTCACCATCACAGCAAATGTATTCAACAACACGACTGGTAATGTCTGCAATGTGATTAGAAATTTATTATTGAGAACAAGCAGATAAATCATTTGTATTAGACAGGACTATTTGATAGGTTGCGTTTACCATTCGATCATGTTGCGACACTATCAAGCTCTATATTCTCAGCGTAAAGCATCATTTAAGAATACATTAAATCATGATGATACATGCCTGATGAAAATTGTGGCCAATTGTTTATCAATGTCATCAAAAGTTTAATTTTGTGAAAGATACGTTTATTTTTTAATGAAATTAGCCACATTAATGTGAAATTCTTATTTCATGATTACTTATTTAGCTCAAGACTTCTCGCAATGAATATCAATATACGTCTTTTTAATTATGGCACCGCGACCTGTAGAAAAAACTTATTCCATACTGATTTAAATTATGGCACGTCTCTCTCTCTCTCTCTCTCTCTCTCTCTCTCTCTCTCTCTCTCTCTCTCTCTCTCTCTCTCTATCTCTCTCTCTCTCTCTATCTATCTATCTATCTCTATCTCTCTATCTCTCTCTACACACACACACACACACACACATATATATATATATAATATATATATATATATATATATATATATTCCTAATAACTGACAATCGTGATACATCGATGTCTTTGTAGGGAATGAACTCGACGAGGTTAGAAAACCATTTTTGAATGAACTTCACTAATATACTTGCAAATACATGCAACGTCTCTTCTTCTTCTTCTTCTTCTTCTTCTTCTTCTTCTTCTTCTTCTTCTTCTTCTTCTTCTTTCACCTATGGTTATATGGTAGGTCATAACTTGTTCGTTATCTTTGGAAAGGCAAGCGGTCAGAAGAAATAATCTGAAATCAAGAATGAGCCGAATTAATCCTGAGTGCCTGATTGTCACATTTATAAAAAAAAATAGTAGCTCGTAATATACAATTACTCTCCACTAGAAAAAAATATGTGTAGGCATTCTAAAGGTTTGCCTATGTATCTGGACCGATATTTCTGTCAGTATATATATATATATATATATATATATATATATATATATATATATATATATATATATATATATTGGAGGATATGTGCTTAATTGAAGTCATACCTAATTTTGAAAATTAATTAGTTGATAATTAATGAATTTAGGCGGGCATATATGTTCAAATGTAAGGCTAAACAAATCGAGAAAATGTCAATCCCTGAATGTACATTTCGACCTATTAGGTCTCATCAGCAAGGTTATAGACTAAATTCATTAATTATCAACTAATCAATTTTCAAAATTAGTTGTGATTTTAATTAAGCACATATCCTCCAAAAATTGTCGGCTTAAAGCCATATAAAAATAAACACGTTTGTTTACTTACCCTCAAATATATATATATATATATATATATATATATATATATATATATATATATTAGCGAGTGCGTGTTTATACTGATATATTTATTATAATTTCCTATAGTGAATTTCTCCATGATTTTATTTTAATCTATTTAACTATTGAATTACAATCATTATGATTTATTTAATATATTTCATTTTTACTACTTTTAGATTAATCTACATTCTAATATGATGCAATTGTATTGATATATAACATCAGATTGTGGTCTACAGTGTGAAGAGGATGGGTCATTTGCATAGTGATATTTAAAATTTGATTTTGATAGATATGTGCTTGGCATTGTTAATTTCTAATTATTTGATTTTATGTTAGTAAATATGATACAAATAACCACCAATAAATGTTAAAAGCAATCCATCAATAAAAAGACACAACTATAATTGCACTGTCTAATTTAGTTAAATAGGGAAAATTTAGCCATAAATGAGTTTTCCTTTACGACAGCTCAATTTTGATATATTTTTAAAAGGTTACACACATAATTAATTAGTAAGCCGTTGAAATAAAGACATTACTCTAACTGTTTTTTAGTCTTTTATTAAATTATTAATCGAATACGTGCGCATATTTTTGTGAGTCAAATGTAATGGATACAATATCCTGAATTTATGGTTCAGTTTACTCAGGATGTAGTATATTTTATTATACAGGGGTGATATATTACAGTATGTTACATTAAACTTCACTAATATAAATCAATAAGTACACAAGCTTCAAAACAAGGGATGTATCAAGTACAGCAAAACCTTATAAACCTCATGCACATATTTTCCATGTTAAACTTGACATCTCGTCCTTCAGAGTCCTGCAATTTCATTTTTCCTTTGTGGGTATATTATATATATATATATATATATATATATATATATATATATATATTGTGTGTGAGAGCGCGCGCGCATGTGTGCATGTGCGATCATTCGTGCGTGTATGTGCCTTTTTCAACAAACACTATATGCGTCCATAGTTTTCTTTCTGGTCACATTCTAGTAACACACCTTCCTCTTGTAATGTGACATGAAAAGGTCAGGTTAATCTGCGTGCATTGGGATTGCCCGTCATCTACATGAAGTCCCATTACTCAATGATGTTTGTTGCCCTGAATTCACCAAAGGACAAATATTTGCAAACAAACAAAATACAAGATTTGAAGAGAAAAAACATTGAGGCCGTTGCTACTAAAACACGCAGAGAAACGCTCATCAGTAAACAATCTCGGCTCCACTCTGATAAAATCCTTTCATAATCTGATCGATAGACAAGTGTACTAGTTCGCTAAGATTATCAAATAACCCCTTCTATGAATTTGCGACCAGTGAATACACCCGGTTGTTAAAATCGTCTCATTCATTTTAGCAGGAAACAAAATGATTCTTTTCTCCTGAATATTTATGGTTGCCAAAAATGATTTTAATTTCGACTCAGCTCAAGTGCAAGCATGCATGGTTTATGATATGTAAAAAAGTCGTCGGGGTGGCCTAAAGTCGGTATCAGCCAATCAGCGAGGGAGTCTATCCCCTTTTCGCTAGCGCTCAACCAAGGAGATTGTTTTGGCGCCTGAGGTGGAGCGCCACACCTACCATCAGCTCATTTCTTTACCGCACCGATCCCTGAACTACCCATACGCTGAGTTGGTGAGGGCCGGTATCGAACTAGGAACCTTGTGGTTTCTAGCTGAACGCTCTACCGACTAAGCTAACCCGGCCCTAACTAACCCGTCTCACATGTAAGTAGTGGTAAAGAGGGTGGCGTGGCCTATTATCTGCATCAACCGGAGTCTTACCCCTTTTCGGGAGATTTCTTTTGCTAAGGTGGAGCGCCAAACAGTTCGCATTTAACGCCACAGATAGATTTAACCAAGCTGTACTACCCATTGCACTGAGTGGTATTAAATCCGCAACATTACGATTCCTAGGCGGATGCTCTATTGACTGAGCTCAAAGTTGCTGCAAACAGCATATTTTCATTGAAACTCTCTATGCGCTCATTAATAAAGTTCTATTAAGTAAATATTAAGTAAATATTAAGTAAATATTCTGACACTGTTTACATTTTCTACTGAATCTAAGTTATGTAACTACGAGTAAAATATTCTTTACACAATAAGTATTAATCTATACGATTATGATGATTAAAGTTATTCAAATTTCCCTCGTTGTTATAATAATCATCAAGTCATCCTGACAGCATGAATTACTTTGACTCTTTATTAAGATTTAAGACATCACTGTGTGGCTATGTGTAAATGTCACAGGAGGACATTACATAAAATATCGTCTTTTTTCAGCAGTGCTCGTTTTGCCTGGACAGTTTTAGAGATGGGCGGGAAATAGCCGCATAGCTGCAGTTTTGTCAAATGTATCTTTAAGTATTTTTAAAGAAGGCTGCATCATTGTGTACTTCCCATGTAGCTTTTACTTCAAACGTATAGTTAGAGTCTAAGTGGTCAAAACATACATTAGTTATGATATCTCTACAGCTTAGAATAATCCCCGTTTTATTTTATCAGAGATACCAGCCCATGCTTTACTATTTTCTATATCTACATCACATTCAATATCGCTAAGAAGTATGATGACGAGTTTATCAACTTTACTTTTATTCACTACTATTTCAATAAGATAGCTTTTGGAATTTTTTAAAATAATTTCACTAATTTACCAGAGGAGCTGTGAATTTACGTTGTATTAATCCGACTGGAAAGCTCTATCTGCGAACGGAGTGTAAATTCAATCTTTCTTCTTTAATGTCCCTGCGGCTCTGTCTGTCTAATTAAGGGAAAAGGTGCGCCCACGTTAGCCTCGTATGGATTTGATTGAGAAACTGATTTTTGAGTAGCAGTTCCCGACAGAGCTGTTGCATATGAAGGCCGATGGGTGCGGTTAGATGGTCGCATCTTTTCCTCTTCTCCTCTGTTAAAACACATTTCACATCACTTCTCAGTAAATGATGCGTATGAATACCAGCTGTTGCTAGGCACAGTCATCAAGAATTGTCTCTCCCCAAGTCTATGTACTTTTTTATGTACGACTTCTATAAGTATCACTTGTGAAGGCATGCATCAATTTCTCCCTGTTTATTAACCGGTATATTTATAAACTGAATATATAGCTTATCAAAAGAAAGATTATAAACGACGAAAGATCGTAAGTAAATATTCAGACATAACACTATCATAAAATTACTCACATCAATAGATGTTAATTAAGGAATGGAAAACGCACAATGACATCATTCTTAATAAACTAACCAAAGTGAACTATTTTTTCTGGAGGAGTCCAATCAACATCCCGCCAAAGAAATTCCAAGCTTTAAAGCTTTTAATCCAAGGAATACTTGACCCAAGGTCATATAAAGTAAATGCTTAGTAGCCACGCAACTAGGGTATTCGACTAAAGTTGGACATGTCGTGGCTTAAATTTCATCTAACCTACATTTAAAAAAAATAGATATTTAGCAAGTGACTTGTTACTGACATCTAATAATTATTTAATTAGGAAATATACTTTTTGTCGGTATCAATGTAAAATCTTGAATTATTTAATTGAAAAAGCTGTTACACTTTTATTCATGAGATAATTCCTGCAAATATGGACATTTGGTATAGTGACATTTAGCAGACTTAATAACCAACGTTGTACCATGCTATGTTACCTGAATCATTGCCTAACAGAAGGGTTAATATTTGATAATGCATAATTTTATTGTCATGATTATTTTAAAAGTCAGTTGGTAATTTAAATATGTCAATGCATACCACAGTTCACAAAGAGTTTTAACATCTCCTGATGTTTAATGTCAAATTAACTGATTGCACAAATTCGTTCATCGATATTATTCATGCTAATTTCCAAAATAAAATGAGGGCATGGAATAATATTGTTATGTGCCTTTTTAGCACAAAGGATTTTAAGGTTAACATGGTTAAATTAGTAAATTTATTCATATTCTGTTAAATAAAGCCAAATAAAAAATGAGTTGACAGAGTGGGCTATTGTCAATATCATCCAGACAGTGATTTGACTAGTGGTAGAACAGGAGAGTGTTCTTACGTTTAAGGTGGAGAGGTACACCTACCATCAGTTCCGTATTTTACCGCACAAATTCCAGTTATGCTAAACATGAATTGGGTTGGCGAGGACCAGTTTTTAACACGTAAACTTATAATTCCTTCGTGGATGTTCTACCAACTGAGATAAAACAGTCAATTAATGAGTTAAAATAAAAAGTTAAATAATATAAAATCTTGGGATAAAACTTTTTAGTATGATGAATATTATTTATTCGGTATGTCTAAGTATCCCTTATATTTTCTGAGTGTTCTTCAACGATTAGAGATACCTTTCCTGTTGAATCATAAAGGTATATTTAAACAGGAAAAATTATCACTCTGATGATTTTTTTACAGAAAACTTCTACTCAGTAATTACCTTTCTTTGCAATAGACAACTTGTTTTTCACACACACACACACACACACATACACACACACATATATATATATATATATATATATATATATATATATATGTGTGTGTGTGTGTGTGTGTGTGTGTGTGTGTGTCTGTGTCTGTGTTTGTGTGTGTGTGTGTGTGGTTCGCTTTATCTTTGCAGTGAGATCAAACTCTAAGAAAAAATTGGTTGGTGTTTCACAATCATAATGCGTACCGTTTTTGAAGCAAGCCCCTCAAGAAACCAGTTGTACGGTCAATTGCCCCTTATCCCACAAACTATCCGAGTAAGAGGAACAGGACTTGCTGGACACTCCTGGTAATGCAAAGACGAACTTACACATGGACACAGCAGTGTAGGCTGTCTAGCCAAAACCTATACCAATCAGCTTTTTCTCCAAACGTTTCGTTAAATTCCAAGTGGTGCAGTCGTACATTGGCATTGACACAGCAACAGCTTCGATGAAATATTTTTATTTTATCAGTGATAAGCTTGTCATATGATTAAGCATCTGTCCATTTCGGTCCCTTTGTTTCTTATGCGTATATTGACATGGCCTTCTGTAGATGAGATATTGCTACCGAAGTATGTGAACTGGTCTATAATTTTAGAGGATTACCATCCAATGTGGATATATCTTCATCTTTTTTAGAACACATGAACGCCGTTCATAAAAAGGTCAATGTCTCTGGATTCGGCTCGTGCAGTTTATTTGCGAGAAGTGATAGATAATCTGCAAAGTCTACATCTGTAATAGTGTCTGCTTATTGACTTTTTGGAAAAGAGGAGTATGCCTCATAATGCATAGCCTTTATTTGGGTAGGTATAGGTTCATGTTGTACCCTTACGTTTTTGATATTTGGTGTTTAGACATATAAACATGTTCTCGAGAGAGAGAGAGAGAACTTGTCCAGATGTTCATCTTTTCTATTTGGCGAATTGTGAAATCAGAATTTATTATTTTTCTCTTTGACATTGTGTTTAGTAATGTGCCGGAGGAAGGAAGATAACTGTTCTAAAATGTGGTAATGTCCATTTCATTACTAAGATTAGTGGGACTGTAAAATTAGACGATTGTTGTACTGGGGTAACCTTTAAATGTGGCACACTGGATTCTCATTATTTTGTTTAGAGAATATCAAAATACGAAGACTGAGAAACATTCCGACACCTCTCAGGGCGACATTGATGGTTTTTTTCCATGCAGATGCCGATACAAAATTCCAACATTACTGGTTTCATGACATTTTAGCTCTAGGTAATATCCATTTTTTTATACACAGATTATGTTTATATTCTTATCAGCTGCAAAAACTACAAGCTCGGATCGTTGATTTATATTTTATCTTACTAATTTTAAACGTTGCGAAGTTGATTTTTCTCCTTCTGAGTATGTTCGTTTTGTGTTTGTGAATGGCCTCTCTCTGTAACATTTTTTCTCTTTTAAACTGGGTTCAGAGCAATAACCTCAGCTTGTTGATAAGCCGAAGAACAAGTGATGTATTCCCCAGTTGTAGACACGAAACATACTAAGTCATCATTACACCTCGGCTAATATTTATTTTATTCAGTGGCTGTTTATCTCAAATATTCAGATTGTCATTCTGCTACTGTTAGAAACCAACATGGATCGAAAATATAATAGAACCTCTGTTCAAGAATTGAACTAGCAGGCCTCCTTCAATGTTACAGGAAAAGATAAAATCTTTTTCGAATATTTTTATATGATGTCTGTAAATTGATGTTGAGAATCATGGTGAATGAAATAGGTGTCTAAAACTCATAAATACTTAGAAATGCTTCTTAATCAAAAGTAATAATTTGAAGAAATAAAAGAACATACGTTCGCAACACTATCTACACCTTGTTGGTGGGGGTAGAATCAGATTATTGTGTCCCCTACATAAAAAAACAGAATGAAGCCTGGGTAGGACACTAAACCGAATGCAATGGTGAGACACTAGTGCTAGTTATGTTGGGATTGTTAAGTGTTGTACCGGCCGTTCCTACAGTGGAGAATATACACCGGTTCTCACTATAAATAGTGAGACACCGAGTGAAAGGTTGTACTGTTACCGTTTAACGGCAAGCTAGACGTTCCTGTACCATTATTGTAAATACACTTGTCTTATTTTACCCTACCTCGACTTGACTTCTTTTTTACTGTTGGATTAACATCACAACATTAAGTAACCCTTAATTGCCTTTACTACCTGTTCAACTATTACAGGAAGGAGCAGTATCCGTTTGGGTCTCAACTATGGGAAATAGAATGCATAAAAAACAAATAAATGAATACAATTAAAAATAGCATTGGCATTAGGAATAATAGCAAATATATGCACCCTCCGGGTGCAATTATTTAAATTTTAATGTAATCAAATATATTAAATTAGGCTAATGAAACTAAATAAGAATGCTGATAAAAAGATTTGAAACAGAGGAGGGTATAACCAAAAAATATAACAACTGAGAATTATTCACTCCCGTCTTGCATTGCTAAATTTTCTCAATTTAACTATTTAGTTAAATTAGGGAGTAAAGAATAAAATCACAGTTACTTCTTGTTAATGGGTTTCTTTAAAGATTTATCTCTGAGATATTTTGCTCATATTTATTAAAATAGAACCAACCAAATAGAAATCAATAATACGAAGCATATATTTATTGAAATCATTTTTTAAGATCAATATGTAAAGCATCTTTTCCGTTAACTCTGTAAACCGCTATTTTGTTTTATATATAAATACAATTGCATGTTATTAGTATGTAGATAAGGCAAAAAGTATTAATAATGTAAAACAATTTTATTAATAATTGATCTTTGAATAAAAATGAATTCAAGGAGAATGTGAAGTAAATAACTAAGGGAATTGGGTACTCTTATATAGTTTCGATTACAGACACACTATCTCCATTATCATTAGATTATGAATATTTCATAATACAGATAGTTTTCTAAAGAAATATCAAAATGCGATTTATGTCATTTTTATTTTTGGAAATACGTATACTAGTAAGAAACATTTTAAGGAAAGATGGTATTTTCGCTCGCTGTCATGCGTGTTAATAATTCATATACCTACTAATATTTTAGATAAGTGTGGGCGATGCTAAAAAGCCGTGAGTATAAATTATGAAAAGTAATGAGAAACGACTGAAATAAGCCGCTTTAATACTTACAATCGTTGCCTTTTAACTGTCCAAATAGAAACGAGAGGAAACATCAAATATATTATTTATAAAATAAGCACCCGTAAAAATAAAGGAACATTACTAAAACCATGTAACATAATCTTCCATATTGCTCTCCTCTTTATTTACTCCCTATTTATTTTCACTATAAATAGGCATCTACTCACTGTCAATTTGTAGGGAATTTCATCGTTGTATAATAGTTAGTAAGTTAGTCCTTTGAAGATAGCAACTTCGATTCTAACGAGATGCCTTATACTTGTGACCTTATGTTGCAACTTACGGGTTGGGTATATACCTACGCCCAAAGCTTCATTAAGCTCCACATCTGTGTTGTTATTTCATTATAATTCTGTGACGGAGAACGAGAAAGGAAAGGGAGCATGACATTGTCTTGCTTGCCGGGATCGAACTCGCGTCCTCCCGTATGCAAAAACAAATGCGATTTGGGCACTGGAAGGACGCGAGGTTCAACTGCTGTGCCTGGATGTTTGGATAAATATGTCCATAAATAATAAGTGAGTCGAGCGCTGGGCGGTCAGCAGCAGCAGAAGCAGTCGACGACGATGAAGCGCTTTGCGAACGACCCAGTAAAGAAATGGATTTTAGTCCAACAGAAACAAAACTAAATAGGAATTGCGATTTTAATATTAAAGATTATTTTGACTACGACGACGGATTTTCCAGCTACTAGACGAAGACGAAGAATGTGTTGACCAAAGGAAAGTCTGGCTTGTGAAAAGACGGTGAACTCGCTTGTTTTTGGTTCGCCCCCCTCAGCAGGAACTTCTTAATTCGAATATCTATTTTCCCCCATATACCACCCCCCTTCTATCAATTCATTAAGCTTACCAACTTTACAAAGCTAGATCCTATTCTCTACCCAGAAAAATGAATTTCGGACTCGAATTCAATAGACTGAAATAAAGTACTGTTACTAGCGGAGAACCTTTGAAAACTTATTTGATGAATATGGTGACACAACAAATTACGCTGATTAACGAAATATGTATCAACTAGCCTATATTAAAATGTCTTACTATAAATTATCAATAAGATGTATACCAGAAGAAAAAAAAGAGAAAATATTGATATGAGGTATGCTTACTTCTCATTCGATGTAACCTACTACTCAGCGAAACAAAATGGTGCGCTCGATGCGCTCACATGGGTGGACAGCTCAACTATCTGAAAAGAAGATCTCCTCAAGCTACATGATGAATGGTGTTACTGCTCTATATCATCCGAGTAAGTCAAATGGGCCGTAAAGTAAGATGAATATACACAGAACACAAACTTAAGGTCTACAAGGCAAAAATGGAACGCCATGATTTTGATAGTATTAGATATCAAAATGCCTCACCCCTCAAAAATAAGAAATAAATATTTATTGAAGATAATCGACGAATTATCTTGCTTTTTGTTCGTCATCCCTCGCCTAAATATACCAGCGAGAACTGTGATACAAACCCTCTTTTCGCCTTTTGTTTTCTGGCCGGGGGGATCGCTTCTATGCCAGAACATGTGAAGCAATTCTTGCTAGTACAAGAAGTGGCTACGAGAAGGACAACCAGTACAGCTCTCATAGCAATAACCAATGCAAAAGCACACCACCTTAATCAAGAAGACAATACATTTGGCTGTGGCTAACCATGAGGGCTTGATATACCGTTAACTGAGTCTACTCTGAATGAAATAGAATAATGACAGAGAATGCGGTAACGCAAACATTCATATTACCCCCTCTCTCATTTAATTATGTATTAATTGTCACTGGAACGAGCAAACATGAACAGCATGCCCGCCATCATCTGCAAGAGACGCCTGCGTTGGCTTGTTCAGGTTAGAAGGATGGACAAAGGCCACATCCCCAAAGACCTACTGTATGGTGAATTAGTAGAGGGCACCCGACCGGTAGGGAGACCACGCCTGCGCTTTAAAGATGTCTACAAAAGGGGCATGAAGATATGCCACATCAACACCAACACATGGGAGGCTTGTGCAGAAGACCGTGCGACCTGTCGACTCCTCGTCAAACAAGGAATGAAAAGGAGTGAAAAAGAGAGGAAAGAAGCCGCCACAGAAAAGAGAGCCATAAGGAGGGAAGGAAGGAGAGCCAAACATCCAGCAAGCATCACTGTTTGTTTGCAGTCACCGCACCAGAGACTGCCATTCAAAGATAGTTCTGTTCAACCACTCACGCAGTTGCAGATAAAAAAAGTGGACACTACGTCATCGTCTTTAGTAGAGCGGAAGGATGACAATATTGTCACTTATACAATTAGTATTTTGTTAGCTAAATAAATGTTCAGTTGGCTCCAAATCTTTTTAAGCTAGCTGCATCCCTGCCACTGTTTTAAGTAAAAAATCCAATCAAAACTATTTTATTTCGAACAGATATATTTAACAAAGTTCTAAAACAGAGTTTTATTTCATTCAAACAATTCAAATAAATTTGGGAAAATTATTACCAAATAGAAACATAATTTGGAACAATATGACAACAATCTCCAAGTAATTTCAGGAATGCTTCACCGATGATAGAAATGAAATAAGTTCTAGCAATAACACACGCACATGGCTACCGGCGTACACGAACAATAAAACACACACACACACACACACAACACACACACACACACACACACACACATATTATATATATATATATATATATATAATAATATTATATATATATATATATACATATATACTAGGGTAGATACGAGATAGTCAAACAAGCCTTGCTAACTGTCAGTTTGTAGTCTATGCCATTTTCAACCTCGTGAATTATGTTTGTTTTAGTTTGTGGAACATGATGGGAAGGTTGGTTTACTTCTGGACATTCTGAGCGTTCTAGTCTACTATCATATTAATTTTGTGATTGTGTACTTAATTTCTACCATTGCTTGATTAGTCTACTGCTTTCCTTGTTTTGTTTAAATATTATTATTATTAATTATTATTATTTATTATTATTATTATTATTATTATTATTATTATTATTATTATTTTATTATTTCTTCATATTTATTTATTTGTTTAATATTCTTTGTTTATTTATCTTAATTCTTATTATTGTATTATTATTTTATTCCATGACTATGTTTTATTACGATTATCTACACTACTTGTTTTTATTCATTTGATTTGTCCCATTATTCTTCAATGTAAAACCGTTTTATAAATCCCATCACACTAAGCACTTTCTAAAAACTGTTTCCCTTCAATTATACAAGTGAAATAATATGCGGTCCACGGGATTTCCACTGAATTTATTTTTTGAATAGCATAATCATTCATATAAAAGAGACAACTATGAAATTCTAATGAGGATTGTTTACTCCTTCCTGAATAGGAATTACTCTGTATTATCATGGACATTTATTCAATTAAATTCGGATGAAACGAGATTTACATTTCGTCTAGTATGCAAATACACCGTGATTTACACACACAATAAGGCACACACACACACACACACACACAAACAGCAGACACCACCACCATATATATATATATAATAATATATATAATATATATTAAATATAAACTGTTTATCAAAGGGTTGCCGTAAGGCATCTACTAAGGTTCTGGCTTATTGCCCTTCGTCAGGATACCATTTCAATCCCTCTGGTGTGTCTGCAAAATCCTGGTTTGCGGTTTTGTATTGTAAAAATAACTAAGTTATTTTACATAATGTTACATATAGGTTTCCTGAACGAAGCAAAAAGCCTGAAACTTTAGAGTACAGTGCCTACTAAATCCTTCTGTTAAACAGTTATATCTAATAAATAAAGCTCTTACAGTTGTAGCACTACGATACTTTATTTTCCTTTTTTCATCTCGGGAAAAGAATTACCAAATAAATATATAATATATAACTATATAACGCTAATATATATTAATAATAACATAGAATATTAAAATAATACAATACGGCATCTACGGGCTTAATCGTTGATACAAGGCGGGGGGAGCTGTTCCGTAAAAAATTTGATTTTCATTCGTTAAAGGCCTGGTACAGGGTTACCGTTCCTAAAATAAATGTCAGTAATATATGCAAAGTTGGATATAAAGTTGGGTTTCTAAAATAAATTAGACTTTTCTCAAAATTATGACCGTTTTTTTCGATGGAATAATTAGTAAGAATAACGTGACGCTCCTCTCGCTCCTCCAATCTCGTACTCACTCTCTCTCCTCTTCTCCTCCAACCCTCTCTGTCTCTCTGGTCTTTGTTTCTCTTGCCCTTTCATTGTATATACTCAATTCACGAGTTTACTTTTATCTCTTATGCATACGTCGCTAAAAGCTATCCTACTGTAGCCTGTTTCCTTTTCTCGTGTTTTTCGTCATCTTGTTATTTAATATTTTTCACTCTTTTTTTAATTGTGTTTAGTTTTGTGTTTTTATTATTGCTATTCGTGTCCAAAGGTCATTGTGAATATTCGTTAACTCTTTCTTTTCGTTAGTTTTCAGAGAGTTTTTCAAACTTCGCAAAACAGTATTAATACACCCAGAGTTTATATAGGTATATAATAATATATGAAAATGAATGGAAGTGGAATCCGACAGTGTGAAATAAATATTTAGAAAAATGATGAAAAATTCCGCTGACAACAGAATTCTGTTTTGACCTTATTGAAGTGGTTTACATCAAGAGCGAGTTGTGTATGAACTAGAGAGAATCGGTGAAGCTGACCAACCATTTTCGTCTCATAACGGTCCCTTTACCGTTCCTCTATCATACACAACTCGCTCTTCGATGAAAGGGACCACTTCAATAAAGGTCGAAACTGATTCTGATCCAGGAATATAAATCTTGTTTGTTTTTCAAATCTTATTAACAACACACACACACACACACACAGCGACACGACACACATAATATAATATATATATATCTATATATATATATAATAGGTGTGTTCTGTGGTCTGTGATGTCTGTGTTGTTTGTATTGTTCTGGTGTTCCCGTGTGTGTTTGTATTTGTATGTGTCTGTGTTATGTTATAAAGTGCCTGTCTGCTGTATATTGTGGTTATTTTGTTTTTGATATCAAATACTTCTGATGAATGTCCATTAAATGTAAATTGATTTTTCAAAATTAGTTTTTTCTATTAAGTGTATGTATAGAGTGTAAATCGATTTTTGTATATAATAGCCTCCCATTGGGGTATATAGCATGAGAGAGTGACTTCAAGAGTTCTCGGAGAGATGAAGAAGAGAGAGAGAGGAGAGAGAGAGATGATGGAAGAGAGAGAGGAGATTAGAACTTACTTGGTTTAGCGAGATTTAGCTTTTGCCTATCTATGTCTGGCCTGTCGATCTCTGTCTCTAAGTTAGATTCTGGTAACTGCTTCTTACGTTTTGATTAAGGGGGATTTGGTGCTTATTTTAACTCATTGTAATTAATTGAATGAACCTACAGAATGTTATTGAGTTAATTCAACAAGCCTTCTTTATTTTAGCCCACATTGGTATTACCGCGCGGAGGATACCAAACGCCGTGGAAAGAGAGAGCCACGATCCTCTCCTGATGCCAAAAGTTAGGGTTGTATCTAATTCCGTAAAGCTAACTATCACGTGTTTACGAGAACGCGCGAGGTTCCGGCGCCTCTAGGGGTCAGAGGCTATAGACGTTTCTGGCGGTAAAAGATTTCCACATCTCAATGAGCCCCATCATTTCAGACTACAGGGACCTGTCACACAGTTTAAAAGACACACTAAAAAAATTGATAAAAAATTCACGACAGAATATAGTATGACTTATGTCTCCAAAACTTGTATTAATTTCAAGTGCTTTTTGACTAATCTAAGGTAACGACGATATCTGATCAAAGGCGCATGTTAAGAAATTGGTCATATCAGATGTGCGTTTGTTGTTTGGATTCAATATTGATGTGATGAGAAGACGTGTTTTCCACGGATAACTTTTAAATTATAAAATAAGATTTAATTCCCAAACTAACAGACGGACATTAATGGCCGTGTTCGAAACAGATAGTTGTTATTCGTTATTCTTTGCTTTTAACAATTAATGGTTTCACAATATTTCCAGTCTCTTTTTCAGTTGAAATCTGTATACTTTTCCGTGTTGGTTCCTGGGGATTCATTGTATAGATCTACTGCGATTTCAAATAAATAAATAGGTTTTATCATCTTTGAAAAAGAGTGGTCCTAATTCAAAATTTTGAGTCCATGGTTTCAGCAAAGGATATTATAATCATATAATCGTAACAGTATAACGTATATATATTATCATACATAATATATTTATATAATGTCGGCTGTGTGATGTGGTGGTGTGTGTGTGTGTGTGTGTGTGGTGCGTGCGCGCGTGCCGCGTGTGTGTGTGTGTATCGATCAAAACTATACGACTAGCTCGTGACAGATTGGCACCAAAGGTAAGGGAATAACCAAGTGGATCACACCTGGCCCCCTGTAATAAAATAAACCGATGGTTTCTCCTATTGCTAGAAGTTTGTTAATTAAAATATTTTGGCTGAGTTCTATCCACTTTTTCAATATCTATATCTGTATTCTATTTTTAATAATATCTGCTCTAATATGTTCTGTGCCAAAGTACCGATATATAGTCGCATGGGAATGATACAATCTAATATGTCATTTGTCTATATTTTACGTATCTAGTACCCTTTATCTGTATCATTAGTCTGGGGCTCGGGTTATTTGGCTTTGCCACCAGCATATGTCTTTCAGCCACTAACTATCTCATGACGATCAAAATCGTGGACCTATTTTGGCTTGAATCTATTTCACACCAAAGCCAAAGCTGGAGGCCGTAATAAACATACATACTACATCCCGGTATGTAGGTAGCTATAACAAATGTCTAGCCCATAAAGAAAAAGTGACTTGATAAAGGAGTCAAACAGGACATAGAGATCTCGTGGATTGACTTATATATGGTATATTAAATATAATTTTATATATATATATTATATAAGTTTTATATCTAATGTGGTGTGTGTGTGTGGTGCGTGTGTGTGTGTGTGTTGTGTGTGTGTGTAATGAGTGGGTATATTGAAATGTGACATATTATCATGGTATATCAATCTATATAAACGATGAAGTGGTATCATAGAACAAATAAATTAGCTACACAACCTCAAAAAACAGGGTTCCAGAAAAAAAGAGAGGCGAAAATAGACCATCTTGATCGCGACTAAGACCACATCAGAGGAGCATGAACATAAAAACAAAGCAATGTAAATACAGGACAGTCTTATCTTATCAAAACACTATGGAGAAAGCATATGACAAACTATATGAAAGGTAATGGTATCAATGAAAGACATGCACCATCTATAGGGTTAGAAGGAAAAGACTACACAAAATTTATAAAGAACAACTTATCTCTCCAAATATGAAATTTCACAGAAGTAAACTGCTAGTGGGATCCACTTTATTCTGGCCTGCAGAAACCCCAAGAGGCAGGCCATCCACAAGGAAAAATGATATCAGGTTACTATTCTCCATAAAAGGAACATAATTTAATCAAAATGCCCGCCCATCCTACACTATCAACTACACTCTTCCTATGATTGTTATAGACGAATGTCATGCTGCTATCAGAATACATCTTCACAAAAATTAGAACGAAAACAATTTACAGATAAGCACAAAACTACAAGTACAATGGGAGCAACCATACTAACGGTTTTAACATATCCACCTCCGAAGACCAAAAACCCAATGTGCCATTCTCTTGTTCCCTGTAAGAAAAAATGCACAGTGTACCTACATTGAGCGAAGAAGAGTAGAAAATATCATGTTGTTCGACTACGCTAATCCTGAGGAGTTATATACTTGCATAAAACAATAACTTTAATCGCACATAAGATCACAAAAATATTCTTGAGAAACCATGGATAAGTTGATCAGAGCCCAACAACCTCAATTACGAGTAGTTGTCCGCAATAACAGAAGTGGGAGCTATGATATCAAACAACACTAACTATAAAACTCCCCTACAGATCACTGAGAGAGGGCTTCGTCTCCAACTTTGATTTTTTAAATGGCACCTGGCCCACGTTTGTACATAAGTAGATCTGCTAGTACGGTCTTACCTCATAGACTCAACTCTGTATACCGGAATTCTTAAGGCAAATCATAGAGCCTTTAGACTTCTCCAGTCGATAGTCTATATGTACAGGCAAGAGCACCCTACAGCCAAGATGCGAAAAACTACCTTTGAATCACACCACAAAAATCAAATCCTGTCATCCAGCCCTAGCTTTATGACTGCAACTTCAACCAAGAATACAAGGAATTTTTGGGAAAAAAAAGAAATAATATAAGAATTTTGGTCTCCGATGGAACCACCATCCTCCAAACAGACTCAAAATTCCTCTCACAATATTCCACAAAACCCATTATACCGGAGAAAACAACCGACCTTGGGTCAGTAAAAACCTAAAGTGTCCTTTGAAGCTAAGTGAACGCCCAAGAAACAAAAACTCATCCTACACATACCAAGATAAATTCCACAATAGTCAAGAACGTGCTACCCTAACCCTCCACAATTTGCTTTAAAGGACGATGAAAAAACATATGTGACTATTTTTAAATAGAAAATTGTAAGAAAAATCTCTCCCAATGAAAAGTTCCAATTTTTTCCAAGTTTTACTTCTTTTTTTTTAATGATTAGACTCGATGTCGTAACTTAAGTGAGATTTATGATATGCTGGATCCCAAGCCAATATACGGAGTGAGAGGGAAGAAATAGCCTGACTGCTGCAGTAAAGAATAGAGGAGAATAATTAATATGTAATTAGTCAAGGAGGGTAAATCATATATGAAGTTGATGTGGTTTTAAAAAAATGAACAAAGGTAAGATTTTCACTATCCAAGACCTTGCTTGTTTTGTTACATGAGGCAATTGATTCAGCATTATTTCTGGATCATATTTTCCCTCTAGATGAGCAATCCTGCAGTCAGTATTCTTAACGATGATAGATGATGTTATTGTAAAAGCTCCAGGCTTTTTTCCAAATGTCACCATATTTCAATGGAGAGTTTTCCAGCCGTTTCAATCTTTATTTATTCTCTAATAAGTTTTGAAGGAAAATAGTCATTTTGGTATGGTAAAATATTTCTAATTCAACAACATATAAACAGACACACAGCAATAAACACACACACCCACCAACACACTACACACACACAACACATCACACACACAAAAAACACACCACACACAAATACACACTACAATATATCATATATATATATTAAATTTAAATAATAATATTTTTATGCGTGCTCTAATTTACTATCGATGGCAATTCAATTCTATGAGTATAAAGATAAATGATGACACTAAGTATATACTATGGTGTGTTGTTGAACGAGAGGGAGAGAGTCGCCACATCATTGCAAACCATTTTCCAAACTAGTTCTGTAACGGAGAAATGAAAAATAATTCTTTTGCTAGAAAGACATTCGGAAACTATTTAAAGTATGGAGTAAAATAGACTGGCTATACTATAGTTACGGATATCAGTGACCAGGAGTTATATAATTATTAATTTACTATTATTAAATACTAATTTATCTAATTCACTATCATATTTGACTGCATTTCTGTCTGAACACGATTTATCATTAATATTGAATGTCCAGTCTATTGGATGTTACTTTTTAGATGCAAATAAGTGTAAGATATGTTTCTATATGTTCGAGTATCACTATAAGGAATCAAATAATAATGTTTATTCACAGTTTAGTGGTTTTTCAATCAGATAACAGGATACGAGCCTATGAAGTTACAGGAATTTATGCTATATGTGAACGTTACCTCGATCTTCTAAATCTTGGGATTTGTCAATTAATGAAAATAATATAATGAATATAATTAACATTGTATTTTAATTGAAATTTATTTTATCATCAATTAACATCTTACTTTGTTTTCATTTAGTTTGTTTTTCTCTTTTGTTTTTTGTTTTTTCATGTTTTTTTTTTCCTGTTTTTTGTTTGCGCTTTAATGTATCTATTTTGGGGATGGAGTTTTTCGAAAGGCATTGAATGTTTACGCTGTTACTCTTTGAATAGGCATTTTCGACGCGAACAATGAGTTTTTTTTGTAGTGAAACTAAAAGAAATCTATTTAAACTATGAAGCGAAAACACATAAAATTAAACAGATGAGCGTAGAATAAAGAAAAATAGATTACAAAAATAAATATAAAAATACAGACTGTACTAGAATTGTATTTTATATCATTGTAAATGGCACACTGACGATTGACCTGACTAGTTGACAGATAAATAATAGTTAATAATAAAGGACTGGTACAAATCAAGATCATAATTTGTCTTTTCATCGCGACAATTTTTTCGATATATCTTTTGCATAGTTTACTGGCATTAAAACACTAATAAGAAAAATCTACATTTCATCGAAATAAAGGATGTGGTAATATGGTATGAATTAACGTGATCGTAGGAAATATATTAGTGATAAAACTATCATTGTAAACTAGAATATTTATATTTTATAGATTTACAGTTAAGTTTAAATTTTAAGACACAATCTTCGAGCAAAATTATTTAAATCTCGAAGAACTGAATATGTAGAGCGAATCTAATCAGGGCAAGCACATAAGTTGAATGCCGTGTTTCAAATTTAACCAGTCAAGCAACAAGATATTTTCCCATCTCATCCAACAAGGCCATAAATAGTCCTTGAAGACAATAATGAGCTAAACAACAATCTAACATAGAGATGTTTAGATGTTTTAAAGCCTCTTTAACAGGCAGGTGGTGATAAAAACCTATGTATCAATAAGCAAGATCCTAAATCTCCCTATCAGTTTATTATCCGAGCCAACGCACCCTCTGGTTAAAAATGAAGACCGACGAATTGTTCAAAGATGCAATGCAAACAAATACGTTCATAAATCCAGACTGCAGAAGAAATAGTTCAAAATCCCATAGTGCAAAAATGTCAATATTCCATGCCAAAATATTTCAAGATGCAATGAAACATGTAATTCCAATATTAACAGGTGTCCGCCTAAAGAATCGAGCAGATTCTCCTTTTTTAAATATTGTCATTTTAATTTCATCCATTTTTATAAAAATGAACACATTTCAAAGGAATCTGCGTCGGCTTAAAGGCCAGACTCGTAAAATTGAGAAGTGAATTTAAAGAAAAATAAATGATTCGTTTATTTTCATTTGTGAGAGGTATCAAAATCGGAATGTATTTTGGTATTTTGATATTCTGTCGTCGCGGTCTTCTGGCTTAATTTACGCTATGTTGTACTCGAGTCACCTCGGGAGATTTCAAGTCGTTGTTTGTGTCACATCTTGTCGATTTGTAGTCAATCTTGTGTACGGAAACTCTGACTTAGATACCTCTTAAAAGCGGCCACGCCCCTCACCAGAATGTTTAGGTCGGACAAATCAGCACAATGTAAATATTCTTACACAACCCATCGTTTTAAGAAAAGACTAAAAGACTAGTTACATCGAGGATTATTATACTTTTAACCATAGGTGGCAACTAGCTATAAAGTATAGTTCATGAATGTTGTCACATACGTGATAAATATATTCAGAACTATGTAGTTTACTTCTTGTGTATTCACTTTTTAAATTAATTTCAGCATATTCGGCATGCTTTTTCCCTAGCAGTACATATTGCAGCAAGCTATGTTAATATGCTTTTGTAAGGCATTGTTTTTTTCTAAATTCAAATCATTTTTATGTATGGGAGATTTTGCCCGTTTCCTATTTTATTAGGTATAACATGGTTTTGACATACTCCTGTTGGTTCATATTTTTCTTTTGTTATAGATAAGCATAAGGTAAGTTACTGTATAGTATTTTTGTAGTTTGCGTCAATTAGAGCTGTTGCTATTTGATGTTAAACGGTTCCTTTTTGGTAAATAATGTGTCATGTATTGGTGAGATGATTCTTAATTCCCATCATGTCCCTATATCGGAGAGACCGTAATAATGTATTCCAAATTCGCTGGTCACGAATGTCATTTCCATTTTGTTTTATTTGGGTCGTCTCCACTCGTTCACTTTAGTAGTTGGCCTTGAATGCTTTGAGCATTTCGTAAAATACACATTTAATGTTTAGGTTTTCTGAGGGTCGATTTCAGTCTACAGACTTGACTCACTGCAGGTCTATTGTCCTGGGAACATGATCGGAACCCTGGCCTAGTGGTAATTTTCTTCCGGTTTTCCAATCCTGTTGTTGATGACCTCGGTTTTGTTCAGCACGTACGTTTCCCCTGTTGAAATTATATCGCTCAGATATTCTTACATAAATATTTATTACCAGCATAGATATTTTCATAGTAGTCTGTGTCCGTAACTAGTTTATGTTCGTTCCTACGGTGCTAAACGTAATAAGTTTGCATATCTTTAATACGCGTCGAAAACAATCACATTTTAATCGTCTACTCTTTGTATCTATCGTATTTTATTATCATTCTTTAATTTCTATCTTTTCTATCGATCTGTGTCTGCTTCCTCTCGGAACTTTCTGTCTGTCTCTATCATTCTATGTTGTATGATCTGTCTTGTTTATTCTGTATGTTGATGATAGTGTTGTTCTTTGTCTTTCTCTTTTTCCTGCTCTCGTCTCGTCTTTTCTCTCTCTCTTATATAGTGTATGATATAGTATTGTAGGTGTATATATTTTTATATTTATTGTATTTATTGATGTGTTACTATATTATGTATTTATTTTTGTATTATGCTATTTCGTATTTTACAATAGACATTGTTCTAGTTAAGGTTTATTATGTTCGCCAGTACCTTTGTTGGTGTTGTCTAGCTCGTATCGTCAGGTGCTATCGATTATGGTCCTGATTTCGTTGGTACTACTTGCTAGCAACGCCGATGACTGTTTATGGGTGACAGGTGAGGAATGAATTTTGCTGTCTACCGTCGTTTATTGTTCTCCTCAGGGGGCTACCTCAGGCGCTGGGTTCAATAAACCCCAGCCCTCCGCTCCTTTAGGCTGCTAGGGGGCAGGTAGTTTCTGGATTTTCGGGATCCTTTGGTTGGATCGTAGCTATTACTGTTACCATCTCTACTGGTCTCAATGTGGTGTCGAAAGGCTCATGGACTTCTCTGTGTTCCGCGTAGGTGGATGATAAAGGTAATCATGATTTTTAGATAAATGCTGCAATTAAGTTAGTTATCTCTCTAGAAAATATGATCTGTCTGACCTGGTTGACCGTTACTGCATACATGCATCATTAGGTGTACAATTTGGGTTGAAAAGAGATATAATTCTCTAAAAGAAAATACTTAAACATTATTGACATAATTCACTAAGATAAATAATAATTTTGTTCAGTTTAGACGTAATACAGTAAGTACAAGAATACGCACCAATTGTTATAGTATTATGGAGATGAGACTAATGAAATGAGATAGTGAGTAAAAAAAGGAACTCAGTTTTATAGTAATTCTCAAGAAATGATTTTGAGGGAATCTAACGACAAGAGTAGTCAGATAGTGACAAGTGCAAAGACAAGGTTGTGTACAGAAGAATAATTCTGTACATTCAGCTGTACAATTAATTGCAATGCTGTTTGGTCTTAAGATGATACGCCTGTTAAATGTCGCTCGTGCGAGAGGTTGTAGCTAAGTTTCGGAACACAGTATAAATGACTATGATACTCAATTGGATCTCTTGGTGAGGCTTCTTAAATTCTGGAGATTCTTGGCAGTGTGGAGCTGTGCGCTGTTATATTTCGCAGATTATGTGTCTATGGTTATGATCAAGCGTTTGTCAGGATGGTTAGTACTAGCTTTAGGTGATCATGATATGTGGGCAAAATTGACTGATTTGTCCATAAAGCATATTAGATAGTCAAATTCTTGAAATTCAGCATAGTCAACATCATTATTCAACCGATCTCGTATGTTATAGCGAGCGGATTCCCTCTCTCGTCTGCTATATCTTCTCGCGGTGTCATCTCTCTCTCTCTCTCTTTCTTCTCTTTCTCTCATTCTAGTCTAGTCTATCTATCTATTCATAATTTATATATCTACTCTGCTCCACTCCCTTCTCTCTCTCTCTCGTTTCTCTCGAGGCCATGCCTTTTCAGATACGTCGATGAACCAATCGCTCAGTGTTCGCAAAGCGTGTTGAACTGTAAGTTTTTGGTCGGAGCAACACTGGTGATGCTATGTGTTAATGAGTTCACTAAGAGACCATTCGGCTTGATGAGCTGGTCCGCTGCTCCTGCGCAGCAGTGGCTCGTCTTATTTAGATGGTAATGTGAGAGGATTGTGGAAGTAAATGGTCTTACAAGCTGAGCTGCTGTCTGGGTTAGTTAGTGCTGTGCTACAGGATTTTCTATCAGAACTTCATAGAGTTATTTGGGTGCCCTGTGTACTTTACCATTTTCATACTTTTTCCTCAAGTCGTTTTTCCGCTAGAATTCCTGGTGGTTCAAACTGTTATAGTTGTTACGGTAAAACACGGGACTAGAGCTTGAGTGAAGAAGATTATATGTTTAATTTGTTTGTCAGAGATTCCACGTCATGTGTCAAGGACAAGTCGATAGCAGCGTGTCATCTTGTTGTTTGTTGACATCGCTTTCGCATAGTGTAGATATTAGTCGTACCGAGATTGATGATAAATTTATCGGTACTTAATTTGCCGAGTTTAGTTGTCATATTAGAGTGTGACATATTATGCATCATCTTGTATTAAACTCACATGTATTCTGTTTTATCTGGGTTGCACCTGAGGCACCATTGCCTCTTGCTGCGCTGCCCAGACTCGAGATTCAAATTGGGATCAAGGTGGTAATGTGTTTGAAGTACGGTTAGATCGTTGATTTACTTGATACTTATAGTTAAGTTTGTAATTTTATGTTTTACTTAAAGATTAGTTATCTTGAGACTGATAATTTGAATATGTTTTTACTTGAATTTCATATTAACAAATGTAAATAGATTACTTGAAACGATCTATAACTGTGGCATAACTTATCGTTTAATAAAGATGTTAAACTGAGATCATAAACTTTCGAACAACAGCCATATATTACGTCGTTAGTTCTTTGGAACTGCTTCCATTGGACTTCTGGCCTCCATGGATTCCGATAAGACGATATTTGAATAGCCCTGAATTCCAGAGGATATTCCCCAGGCAGATGTTAATCTGCCTGCGATTGTGACTGGGATCAGGGGTGGGTGTTATCTTGCCCAGTGTCTGGCGGCGGCCTCAAAATTGGAGATGGCGAGGGATATATGCAAGGGTGTTACTACATGGGCCAATCTGCAGCGAGCTTCGGATTGATGCGTGATTACCGTTAACGGTTGTAATCAAAATTTGTGTTAAATAATATGATTTAGAATTCAGTAAATAATTACAACTTGTTTAAAGTTATTTTTCTATTAGATAGGAATGGTTTATTATATTATAATTGTTAGTTGAAATGAACTCCCATGAGTGTAAATAATAAAAGTTCCAATAAAAACGATTCCTTAGACCTGGTTTTAGATACAAAAAATAATCAACAAGACAGGTTGTCCATTGCTGTATTAATAGGCATCGTCAAGCTTCTACCTGTGATATTTTCAATCAAGTCAATTTCTTGTTTAAGTCAGCTCGTGAAATTAGTAACCCATTGACTAAATGTACGCAGGCTTTCTGTTGTGAAATAACGATGTTTTTTCGCCTGGATCATCTTTGACTTTAATAATAACTGAAAATCCAATGAGTAATATCAAGCCTTTCCTAAACACATCTGATGCAGCTTCTGATAAGCCTCTTTTTGGGAAATCTCTATAGCTGCTTCGTCAAGCTGCGACCGAACACATAACATTTTTGATTTTTTCTGAACTTGACGGCCTGCCAGGAACTTTTAGCTTTCACAAAAATAGTGTGGTTTCAAATTTCATGTACAAAACGTAGATGGAATGTTTAGTGATTTCCTGATAATGGTGCTTCTCTAAAATGCTTATGCCCCAGACAGTAACATCATCTTATTTTCGTAATTCAACAGAACACACACAATTTCCTCCTTAAATATGTACATTATAGAAAATAGAGCATATTGTTTCAAGGTAATTCAGACCAATAAAAATTAGTAAGTAGAAATGATATCAGTGGAAAGGTTATATATAGTATAGTATATATATTTAATATATATATATTATAATATATATATTTTATATATATATTTATAATATTTTCCCTTTTGGAGTTTTTCACATTCAGTGTTAGGTTGATGGTCTTTCACTGGAGTCTGAGTGACAGCAAGTCTCCTCAGGTCTCAGGACTCTTCTGAGTATTCTGGCAGATTTTGCAGCAGTGTAGTGTTTCTGAATGGTTTCAATCCTTCCTCATGATATCCAATACTTTCCAAACCCTTTTCTATCGCTTTTGATTGTTCATAGGTGCACTCACTACATATTGGTATAGTTTTCACGTTTCATATTTCATAACTTTTTCAGTTCTCGGTGGGCTAAGTCCAGTATATTGTGCAATTTTTTTCAATTATTTTCTTAACTTCGACCCTGTGATCGCTGGCACTGCAAAATCCACCAGTTTGACAAGTTTATTTCTTTTTTGTTAATCAACACTAAGGATCTGGTCATTTCTTGCTGGAATATAGGTTATCCCCGTTTTAATTTCAAAGTCCAAGAGAATTTTTGTGCGTTTCGTTCTCAGAACGAGATTCTGGTTTATGCATATACCATTTTGTTGTGGTCGGTCAAAATTTAATTTTCTTGGCATAATTCCGAGTGGATCACCTTCCCACTCAGTTCGTGCTCCTAGTTTTGTATTCTCGTTGTGCTAGTTTGCTACATTCGCAAGAGTATATGCTGATGCTTAAACACTTCTATCTCTATTACCGGCAAAGTCTAAGCATTTACTATTTGTTGGGTCTTTCATTTTCCAGCTTTGATGTAGTTGTCCTTATGGATCTATTTTTGGTGGCAGCAAATTGTAAGCTGATTCTGTTTCTCTTTTGGAGGTTTCCCTTATCTTTGCTTAACCATGTCCAACAGTATTTCCCATGTGCAACCTCGTTCTATTGTGTCGTTTCTGAGAAGACGTCTCAGGTATAATTGTTTTTCTGTCGCATTGATTTGTTTCTGTCTTTTTGATCGGTTTTTCTGTTTGTTCCATAGCTGTCCGTTTCTACTTGTTGGCCGCCATAAGTATTTTCTTTGCTCTTCGCTTGTGTAATCTTAAGTTGTTGGATTGTGGGTTCTAACGCATGTTCCTCTATATTGCAAGTCCTTCTCCTCCCCTTTCCTTGGTCTTGACACGATAGTGCTATCTCTATCAGGTCTCTAGGTGTGGAGAGCCCTTTATCATTATTTATTTATTTGATTATTATTTATTATTTTTAGTTATTTGTGATTTTAGTTATAATTATTCATGCTGAGTTAAATTTAATTCGATTTTTAGAGTTGTTTTTAAATCTAGTAGGGTTGTAATTTTTCTAGTTTGTTTAATGACAGAAGATACAATCGTCCAAATAGTATTTCTTTGTTTTGGCTAGTTAAGGTAATTCTTATTTTCTTCTTGATTTATCCGAATTTCGAATTGACTTCAATGAACCCATCTGTCGGTCGTTGCTCGTACTTACGTTAATATTCTGGTCGGAAATTTACTTCGATCCCTCTGCTCTCGTCTTTCCTGCCCCTCTGTCTTCTCGTCTATGTCTCGTCGTCTTCATATATATATATATATATATATATATATATATTTATATTATTAATATTATATTTTGTATTCTAGAGATGATTTTTTCTCGTGGATTTGTTGGTGGAGTGCCTTGTAATGTGTGAATTAGGTATTGCCGCCCTAATTATTAATTTGATTTATTGAATTAACTTTCAAAAATTATTTTACATAAGACTTATTAAGGCACATGATGTCTCTGCTCGCAAATATATATGTATATTTATATATATAACTTATTATTATTATATGATTATTATATATATATATATATATATAATATATTAATTACCACTCACTAATATATGAGTTAGGTTTTCCCTCTGTGGGTTTCTAAAAGCGAGAGATTGGCGAGTGTGTAATTATCATATATTCGTATGCTAATTTTCCAGGCAGATTAATTTTAGGCTTATATATAAAGGTCATGTTTATCCTAGTATATATATTATAAGGGCCGGTTCAGCGAGCAGTTTGGTCGAGCAATCATCCACCAACCGGGGAAAGCACAAGGTTTAGGGTTCGAGTACGGCCATTTGCTTAAAACGATTTCAGCGTATGAGTAAACATAGTGACCTGTGCGGTAAAGTGATGAGTATGTGTACCGCTCATGTGTCGTTAGACAGACACAAAACAATCTCCTTGAAACTACGAGCTAGGTGGAAAGAAGATAGACTCCCTCGTTTGGCTAGCTTGTGACTGGACTTGAACACCACGGTGTAGTATCAGTTTATGAGAATTTACTTTTTGACTCGCCAAATATATGCACCTCCGGGTGCCAGTATTTAAGTTTAAATTGTAATTAAAATATTTAGATTAAATCAGATAAAGGTTCTAATGGAAACTGAAGCAAGAATTTTAGGATAAAAGATTTGAAACGGAGTTGGGGGTAGTACATCGGAAATAGAGAGCAACTGAACTTACTCTTTTCATCATTCGTTTTTCAATGCTAAAATTTTTCCTAATTTACTATTTAGTTAAAATAGGTAAGTAAAAGATAAAATTATGTTATTTTCTTCTTGTTATTATGAATTTCTTTAGGATTTATTTTGAACAGATTTTTTACTCAATTGATTCATTAAGAATAAACCAAACAATTAGAAATCAATAATTACTGCTAAGCACATATTTATTAAAATCAATTTTTTTAATATCGAAGTATGCAAATTAGCTTTTACGTTTACACACTGAAAACTGTCACTTTGCTTGTATATATAATAAATTTGTGCATGTCATGTTAGTACTTTAGGTGAGGCGAACGTATCTGAGGATAGATGTACAGTTTTAATTAATTAATTGAGGGTTTAAATAGAAATAAATGCTGGGATGAATCGTGACGTTAAATAATAAGGAAGGGAATTGTGAACTTGAGTAGTAATATAGTTTCGGTTAGCGACAGAACACACACAATCTCTCCATTATTAGTGAATAGATGTGTTACACACGATTAAAATTAAGGTGTGGTTGGACGTGGCCCAAGTGTTGATAGTCAAGCCCACGGTCAATTATCGACGGAATGGAATACCCTTTTCACACCACCGTTAAGAGGTCAAGGAGAATTTGTTCTGATGCGTCTTGAGGTGTGGACAGTCCTCTGTCCATCAGATCTGAACCATTTTACTCATTGTCGAGACACATAATCAATGCTAACCGTGTTAGGCAGACTGTGTTTGTTCGAGGATATGGATTCTCGGATGCAGATTTTGCTTTCCAAACTGTAGTCTTATAAGGATATTCAGTGTGAGTTCAATTCCTGTCGAGCGGTGTCAGCACAGATCTTTTTCTTTCCGGTAGTTTGGTTGTTTATTTCTGTGTGCTGTGATTATTGTTAATGGCAGTTTTTTTCGTGTCGTTTCTTGTATTCTCCCACGTACGCATATATGTTATATTTATATGTATAGTTTGGTACTAAATATATAATGCTCTTTAAGTTTATTTATATTTTACTTTTTTGTGTATTGTTTTTTATAGTGAGTTGTTGAGAGTCAGGTTGGTGTATGTCTGTGTAAATATAAATTTGTTGTATGGCAATTCTGTTTTTACAGTATGCAATGTAAGTTGGTTGTTTAAATGATTTCTCTTTTTTTCTTACCACAGCGACTTGCTACCTTATATTCTATGTTTTCTTCGAAGCAAAAATTTCCTCATGCACATCTGGAGGGATGGATGTGTATAGTATCTTTGTTGGTTTTTTTTGTAGTCAGCCCTGTATTCTTAACATTAGTGCTATCCTCGTGCACGCGCGGTCTACTTGCTGGTGTATATTCTTCCGTTTTGTTGTTATTACTTGATTGATTAGGTTGTATTGGACGCCAGATATTTTGACATGTTTGTGTGTATGATTATTTATTATTATTATTGATTGCTATTATTATTATTATTGGCTATTCCGAATTTTAATTTTATAGTAAATTATAGGCAGTTTTTTGCAAATGTTGGTGGCTATTATCAAAGTTTAATTTTGTTTAGTTTTTGGATGTTTGTTGTGTCTAATATGAAGTGCTTCTAAGAGTGATTTTAAATGACGTTGTTGTCACAATGATATGTGTTCTATTAATAGTTAAGTTATTAAGATGGTATTGTGGGTTTCTATATGGTAGTTATATTTAAGTATTTTTTCTTTTCCGGAATTTATTGTTGGGGGGAGAACGTTGAGTGTGATTTTAAGGTGTTTGGGACTATTGAGACTATTGTCTGTATAGGGTGCTATTGTAGGAGTCTTCTAGAAGGAAGGGTAGTTGTGGTGTGCACAC
>CM042158.1:67859880-67885112 GCA_023376005.1 Doryteuthis pealeii
CTCTCTCTCTCTCTCATCTCTCTCCTTCTCTCTCTCTCTCTCGTCCTCTCGTCTCCTCTCTCTCTCTCTCTCTCTCTCTCTCTCTCTCTCTCTCTCTCTCCTCTCTCTCTCTCTCTCTGAGGTCTTATTTCAATTTCCTAATTTGATGAAAATTTTGTCTAAATCATTTTCCGCTCACGCACTCCTTACTCCTGTCTTCCCCTTTCTCTTTCACTTACAGGTGTTCCTAAATCACTTTAATACGGTCATGGACCAGTGTTTCTACTAGAACACCCACACACGCTCACACACAGACACACACACACACACACATACATACACACACACACACATATACACACAGATATATATATATATATATATATATAATCTTTCATCATCAGGTCACACTGACAGTACAGATTTTTATGGCTCTCTCTCTCGCCACCCGTCCTATCATAGCTCCTGATAGATCTTCTGCACTGCATCCAGAAATCACACAGAGTTGACTGATGTATGTTTTGGTTAGTCGCCTACTTCTGGTGTTCTCTTCTTGAGGGGTCCAGCATTCCCTCGTCGTCTTGCTTGGTTGGACATGGTATGCTTGAATTTTTGATTAATTAATGGAATGATTGATTTTAATGGCACATCAACCCATTTAGGGTTATATTATGCTAGTGCTTAGAGAATTGTAGCTTCATATTTACATTTTTTGTTAGCTTCATATTTACATTTTTGAAGTTAGTTTCTTTAGGATGATTTCTGTTGTTCGTTTTTTTGGCGGGAGGGCACGGTGCTACCGAATACTAATAATATGTAAATATTTATATCTAAACGATAGATGGGCCTAACAGGTCTTTTCCCTCAAGATAAAAGCGGGCCTGGAATAATAGCAATAATGGGTACTTCACATTTCCTAAATCTCTAGTACTAAAGTTTCACTTCACAGGGCGTTTAGTTACATACACAGGATACGATTTTTTAATCGACTCTTACCCCTCTGCAAGGACTACTGTTAGCATATTCAAAGCCATGGGTGCACACAACATACAATATTGAAATTCCGAAACAATTCAATACTGATACTTTTACGTGTCGCAGGAATTTCACTGTAACAATATAATATGTTGGGGGACTTTTAAATTATACCAATCGCATTTCAGTTTCAAGCCATAGAGCGTTCGTTTAGATGTGATCTGATCATTGGTTTTAAGTATCTTAAATAATTCTGTCCTAGTAGTTTCTTAACGAGTACTCGCTATCTCGAGCAGACAGTTAACGTGTTATTATGAAAATCGATGAAAAACTAATTAACAATGTTTATTTTAACAACACCTGTCTGATGATTGTAAAAATAATTACTGAACGTAACATCAAGTAGTTCTTAAAGTAAACATTTTAATTCGTTTTTTTATTTGATTTTGATAAAATTCGGAATGGTGCGTCTAATTTCGGAATACATGTCAATTTAGTATTAACTTTGTTGCTTTCAATCTATAGGAAATAGATAATGATTTGGTACCAATATCTTTTGTGTAAATTTAAGAGTAGAATATTTAAAGAATGACAATAGTTGTTCCCTATACCATCATCAACCTATAATATTCTTATTAAATCATGTTTCATATGCAAATTTTCATTATTACAATCTAGTAGAATATACAATCTGTAAGTCAGCTTCTGATCTTAAGAGATATATGGTGTGCATAAGCATCAATTTTGCCATCTAATACAACGGGAATGACGTCCTTCTTATGTTATATTTGCATCAAACTTTGTGATCTGCAGCGGGTTAAATGAGTCATTGAGGGTTCATAAAGGGAAAGGTTCTGGTATTGGGGTTATAGGATTGTGAGGGAACCGCAGTGATATGTAAAGATTATGCTATTGTTATGTGTTAATGTGTGTCTGTATATACGCGGGTGTGTGTGTGTGTGTGTGTGTGGTGTGTGTGTGTGTGTGTGTTTATGTTTTTGATATATGTAATTGCGTGTGTGTTTATGTACGTCTGTGTATATAAAATTTAAAAAAATTGCATTTCAGGAATGAAATATACAATTTGTGTCTTTCTAAAATTACATGGTCATTATTTTTTTCCTGGCCCACACTGCTGTCGCGACATTTAATGGATTTATCCCGTCAATAATAAATTATTTCAAAAGATAAATGTAACCAAGAGGAGCCACCACTAATAAAGATTCAAATATTCAATATTGCGTGGATAGAAAACTAAGTAAAAAAATATAACTTCACAAGGAAATTGTCTAACAAAATTTCGCAACGAATTACAACGTTACTTTCATCCTGGGGTTGTTGAATCGCAAAATAATTATCTGACGTTGTAACTTTAAATTGCTAGTCAGGGTGTCGCATTAGATATATATTATCGTAGTTTAAAAAGCCATGAGAATGTCGGAGTCACCATTAACTAGCCACTAATACATACTTATATATTCAATAAAAACAAAACAACAAAAATAGTAAATCATAAACTATGGATAACTTTAATTTAAAAAAGAGAAAATTACATTGATATTTAAGTAATATAAAGCAATAAATTCAATATCCAAATGAAGTGGCAGTTAATTCGTTCGTAACCAACGACTTGCTCGCCAGTTCCCCTCTAGAATAGAAAAAACCGAGTGACGCATTCATCAGGGTCCCAGAATCTTACGTGAAGTTAAAAAAAAGACACCGAGAAAATCACACTGTAACGATAACCAACAAAATCCCTGAGAAATGAATAGCAATAACGATTTGATTGAATGCATGGAAGTCCTTGAGAAACATCTATGTAATTGAGATAGATATATGAACAGATCTCACCTAAATCACTCTCCAACAGCGCATCGCTGTCACTTTTTTGAATGGTTGGTAGACAGGAGAAACTCAAAATCAAATAAGTATGGAGACGGGGATGATTTTATTATTATTATTATTATTATTATTATTATTATTATTATTATTATTATTATTATTATATTCCAATCTCTGTGAGTTTTTCGTGCAGGTTAAGGCTGGTATTCTTCACAGGAGTCTCAGTGACAGAAGTATCCCTCACATCTACAATCTGACTGCAGTTCTGCAGAAGAGAAAAAATCTCCCCGATAGTGCCAATTTTTGTCCGTCCTTGACGAGTGTTAAAGAAGGAATCCAGTGGCTGATCAGACTATTGATATGCAATTCTTCATGTTTCTCTTTATTTGGGCCAAGGTAGGTGTCGGAGAACTCTAGCACGTATATGATTGTCCTGACCAATTGCCCTTATGGTAACATCCCAGTCCATTTTTATCATATTGTGTGTTAGAAGGCAGTGCCGTGGGACATACTATCCGGGTTTGACGTTAAACTGCATTTAGTGGTAAAGTTCCAGTTCTGAATTCTGGGAAATGTGGGGTACCTGTTCACTTGCCCTTATTTCTAGAATCACTGGGACCCTAATGTTAGTGTCTGTTATGGTTCTACCCATTTGGTTAAATAAATAAATATGATTTATGTTTTAAAAAATTGAGTTTTGAAAAAAATTACATACCCAACAAAAATGAATAAACAAACATCTTAACATACCATGGAAAATAACCAAAACAACCACTCAACCAAGTTATGGATTATACCCTGGTCATCATATGCGGAAAATAGTATTAGGAAATGTTCTAGTTATTTTAAGCCCTAGGAATTATTGATGCATATGAAGTATTTGTTTCTATAGATACTGCACGTTTTCATATGACCTTTTCTTGTTTTCTCAAATTGACATTCAATCAGCATTACAATCGAGTGAAAAAACGTCTTATTCAGAATCTTTACTCACTGAATCTGTTCCATTTCCCTTTCTGATACAAGTTACGTCATGGTACATTTTGTACATATGAATATTTAGTGTAAAATTATCAACAAATTAGCAGTTCCCATTAAAAATGACATGATCAATTTCTTCTTCCGAGGTTTAGTGTCTATTATGGACCTCTGTGTTTTCGTGAGTCACTGCCTTGAGTCAAAGTGTGCTTATCAGCATTTTCTCCAGGGGAATTTGTAACCGTAAAAAGCTCATTGTTATTTTGAAAAACTATGAAATTATACTGATGAAAACAATGTTTATTTCCAATATAATATTTACTAATCAAAACAGAAATTGAGAGAAAGCAGAGGTATATATATAATATATATATATATATATATATATATATATATATATTATATATATATATATATTGTATATATATAATGTGAAGAAAGTGGCACAGCGACCCCAGTTAAAATCATGGATGTGGCTTTTTGCGTTTCGCGTAGCACCTATATCCTTGGGAAAAGTTATGCATTCAACTATTTCCCCATATAGCTATGAGTAAATAATAATGAAACTAGAATCTTTACTATGACTATGCCAACCGATCTAGTGAAGGAAAAACTCTGAATTCAAGCCTTTTAATCTCCGCTTAAAGAAATTGACCTTGTCAATCTTGCATGTATCATATTCTAGAATGGTTTGGTAATAAAATATATAGATCAGTATTTTAATAATTTAATTACAATTTATGAATAAAGTAATTAGCTCAAGTAATAGATGAATCAATTCCCTTTCCAGTGATCATTCTTGTCGTATTCTGCCCAATAAAAGTGTGTTCAATAGGAGGAACATATACGACACTGTGATTCAAACACAAAAAATCGGACTATTATAGAATGTTCAGTTCCGTTTAGTAGCATGTACCCTTGTCAGTTTTTATTTGGAAACCAAAGTTTTTGTGTGTGTGAAGACGAAATGTGTTCGAATCCCTACAACCATGTCATGATATTAGTTAGATTTAGCTAGTACTACTATTCCGGCGTCAGAGGTTAATTGGAATAATCGAAAGGTGACTTTATACTCCCCAAAGCTCCAGTCTCTTCACCGGGTGATCTTCAGTGTCCTACATAGGATATCCATTTTTCGTCTTGTTGTGGGGTGGATTCGTACTCTTATTCTGATGATACACTTGAAAGACTTCAAAATCCCACGGATAGAGATAGGAAATTAGACTTCTAATTCCCCGGTTTTCAAACAAAATGACAGCATTTCATTGGCAACACTACTAAGAGGCCCTCTAAAAATATTCGCTTATTTAAACCAAATAAAATTCTTCATATCCCTACTAATGCTTTAAAAAATTCTTATAAAAAAGAATAAATCTGAATACTTTACATTTTCCACAAGCTGGGAATTGGCCAACATATGAAGTCATTTAAAAAACATTTTCACACGGACACCAGTCATCTGAAGAAAATAAAAAATAAAAATCAAATAAGAGAGTAAACAGGTCAAGATCTAAATTTTACTTTGAAAAAGAATTGTCTAAATTATTATCATATTTGCAAGTAGGAGTTTTTCTGAATATTTTTAAAAGATAAATTTCTTTATAATGTGTGCATACTTAAAAGTTTATATTTTTAAGTAACAAATTAAAGTAATTTATTCATAAACCAAAGTGCCAAATAATATTTTTATCCAGAGTAAGGAATAATCTGCATTTACATTAAAATAGTTTAATAAGAAGTTAGTAATCTACAATGAAACATTTTACAGAATAGAAATTTTTTAAAAATTAAGATATATTGATTTTTTAAAGCCAGACTCCTCACCCCCCCCCAAAAAAAAAAATCATTGAACAAATCAAATGAAGAGTACAAAAAAATTATGGATCTGTTGTCTAATTAGTTTTAATAAAGTTGATGAGTTTACACTGCATTCCAACTCATACAAAACACAAATGTGCACATGCATATGTATATGTGTGTGTGTGTGTGGTTTGTTGTGTCTGTGTTTGTGCGTGTGTCTGTTGTGTGTGTGTGTGTGTGTGTGTGTGTTGTGTGTGTGCTGGGTGTGCAGTTAAATGGATCAGTTTAAAAATAATTCACATTTGATAACAACGTGTGCAAAAAACATCTAAGAAGAAACAACAAGAAAATATGAATTTCAATTAACACAATTCCCTAACATTCCGCATAAAATAACCCGATACAGCTTAAATGCTATTAAATCAATCAATAAATTAAAGAATATATACATGCATACACCTATTGAACTATATCTATACATACATTTTCATATCGCATAGGATGCTGGAATTAACAGACATGGCAGATATATAGACGCATCTCATTCAGTTCTCATCATTTTTTTACACGAAAGATAAAAATTTTAACGATTTAAACAACACTTCTGACGCCCCACTACATGTAATATAATACAGTCATAGAAAAAAAGTGTCTATCTTTTATTTTCTATTTCATGAAATTCCAGCAATTTAAAATATCGAATATCTACACGTAGAGGTGGCTTTGTTGTATTATCTTCGATAAATTATTTTAATGCAAAAAAATAAATTAGTCTTCCTTTTAGGCAGTTTGACCGGTTAAGATAATAATACATTTATATAATATGTTGTTTGTTGAAAACAATAGAAGCACTATAGTGAAATGTACCTGTCAGAAACACATTAAAATTCATGTCCCTAAAAAATATGCAATTTCTTTTGTTTCGACACTTGGAATGAAGTATAAATTCCAGTTTTACTTGAGGTAAAACATTTTTGGAGACATTTCTTTGATAGATATCATCCAGCCTTGTTTTCCTCGGCTGCGATATTCACAAAGCTGCCAGAAGGATAAATTCGCAGGACAATGAATGGCTTCTGAGAATATTGTAGATCGTTATTTGTCAAATATTTTTCTGACAGGTAAAGTGATGTCACGACTCCCCCGTGATCAAAAAGGTTGAGGTGACTTGCGGGTTTATGAACAAATCTATCGAGAATTACGGACTGACCAAGTTTGCGAAAAAAAAAAAAGAAAAACAAGTTCGTTTAATTCTCGATAGATTTGTTCATAAACCCGCAAGTTCCACCTCCAACCTCTTTGATTCACGGGGGAGTCGACATCACTTTACCTTGTCTAGAAAAAATATTTGACAAATAACGATCTTACAATATTCTCAGAAGCCATCATTGGCCTGCAATTTATCCTTCTTGGGCAAGCTTTGTGAATATCGCAGCCGAGGAAAACCAAGGCTGGATGATATCTATTCAAAGAAATGTCTTCCAAAACATGTCTTTACCTCAAGTAAAACTGGAATTTATACCTTCATTCCAAGTGTCGAAACAATAGAATTGCATATTTTTTAGGGCACATGAATTTTATGTGTTTCTGACAGGTACATTTCACTTATAAGTGCTTCATTTGTTTCCCACAAACAACATATTATAAATGTATTATTATCTTAACCGGGTCAAACTGCCTAAAAAGGAAGACTATTTATTTTTTTGCATTAAAATAATTTATCGGAAAGATAATACAACAAAGCCACCTCTACGTGTTAGATATTCGATATTTTTAATTGCTGGAATTTCATGAAATAGAAATATAAAATTTATAGACATTTTTCCTATGACTGTCATTATTATTACATGTAGTGTGGGGCGTCAGAAAAGTGTTGTTGAATCGTTAAAATTTATCTTTCGTGTAAAAAATATAGAACTAATGAGAGCGTCTTATATATCTTGCCATGGTCTGTTAATTCCAGCATCCTATGCGATTATGAAATAGTATGTAATAATTATAGTTCAATAGGTGTATGCATGTATATATCTTTAATTTTATTTGATTGATTTAATTTAGCATTAAGCTGTTATCGGGTATATTTTATGCGGAAATTGTTAGGGAATTGTGTTAATTGAAAAATTTCATATTTTCTGTGTTCTTCTTAGATGTTTTTTTCACACTTGTTTATCAAAATGTGATTATTTTTTTTAAACTGATCCCCATTTTTGAACTGCACACACACACGCACACACACACACACACACACACACACACCACACACACACACACAGCACAGCACAAACACAACACACGCACAAAACACACACCACACACATATACATATGCATGTGCACATTTGTGTTTTGTATGAGTTTGGAATGCAGTGTAACTCATCAACCTTTATTAAAATAATTTAGACAACAGATCCATAATTTGTTTGTACTCTTCATTTGATTTGTTCAATTGATTTTTTTTTTTGGAGGGGGGGTGAGGAGTTCTGGCTTTAAAAATCAATATATCTTAATTTTTTAAAAAAAAATTTCTATTCTGTAAAAGTTTTTCATTGTAGTATTACTAACTTCTTATTAAACTATTTTAATGTAAATGCCCAGATTATTCTTACTCTGGATAAAAATATTATTATGGCACTTTGGTTTATGAATAAATTACTTAAATTTTACTTAAAAATATAACTTATTAAGTATGCACCAACATTATAAGAAATTTATTCTTTTTAAAAATATTCAGAAAACTCCTACTTGCAAAATATGATAATAATTTAGACAATTCTTTTTCAAAGTAAAATTTAGATTTTGACCTGTTTACTCTCTTATTTGATTTTTATTTTTTATTTTCTTCAGATGACTGGTGTCCGTGTGAACAATGTTTTTAATGACTTCATTATGTTGGCCAATTCCCAGCTTGTGGAAAATGTAAAGTATTCAGATTTATTCTTTTTTATTAAGAATTTATTTAAGCATTAAGTAGGGATATGAAGAATTTTATTTGGTTTAAATAAGCGAATATTTTTAGAGGGCTCTTAGTAGTGTTGCCAATGAAATGCTGTCATTTTGTTTGAAAACCGGGGATTAGAAGTCTAATTTCCTATCTCTATCCGTGGGATTTTGAAGTCTTCAAGTGTATCATCAGAATAAGAGTACGAATCCACCCACACAAAGACGAAAAATGGATATCCTGTGTAGGACACTGAAGATCACCCGGTGAAGAGACTGGAGCTTTGGGGAGTATAAAGTCACCTTTCGATTATTCCAATTAACACTCTGACCCGGAATAGTAGTACTAGGTAAATCTAACTATATCATGACAATGGTTGTAGGGATTCGACACATTTCGTCTTTCACACACAAAAACTTTGGTTTCCAAATAAAAACTGACAATGGGCTACATGCTACTAAACGGAACTGAACATTCTATAATAGTCCGATTTTTGTGTTTGAATCACAGTGTCGTATATGTTCCTCCTATTGAACACACTTTTTCATTGGGCAGAATACGACAAGAATGATCACTGGAAAGGGAATTGATTCATCTATTACTTGAGCTAATTAACTTTATTCATAAATTGTAATTAAATTATTAAAATACTGATCTATATATTTATTTACCAACCATTCTAGAATATGATACATGCAAGATTGACAAGGTCAATTTCTTTAAGCGGAGATTAAAAGGCTTGAATTCAGAGTTTTCCTTCACTAGATCGGTTGGCATAGTCATAGTAAAGATTCTAGTTTCCATTATTATTTACTCATAGCTATAGGGGAAATAGTTGAATGCATACTTTTCCCAAGGATATAGGTGCTACGCGAAACGCAAAAAGCCACATCCATGATTTTAACTCGGGTCGCTGTGCCACATTTCTTCACATTATATATATAATATATATATATATATATATATATATATATTATTATATATATATTATTATATATATATATATATACCTCTGCTTTCTCTCAATTTCTGTTTTGATTAGTAAATATTATATTGGAAATAAACATTGTTTTCATCAGTATTTTCATAGTCTTTTTCAAATAACAATGAGCTTTTTACGGTTACAAATTCCCTGAGAAAATGCTGATAAGCAACACTTTGACTCAAGGCAGTGGACTCACGAAACACAGAGGTCCATAATAGACACTAAACTTCGGAAGAAGTATTGATCATGTCATTTTTAATGGGAACTGCTAATTTGTTGATAATTTTACACTAAAAATATTCATATGTACAAATGTACCATGACGTAACTTGTATCAGAAGAGGGAAATGGAACAGATTCAGTGAGTAAAGATTCTGAATAAGACCGTTTTTCACTCGATTGTAATGCTGATTGAATGTCAATTTGAGAAAACAAGAAAAGGTCATATGAAAACGTGCAGTATCTATAGAAACAAATACTTCATATGCAATCAATAATTCCTAGGGGCTTCAAATAACTAGAACATTTCCTAATACTATTTTCCGCATATGATGACCAGGGTATAATCCATACTTGGTTGAGTGGTTGTTTGGTTATTTTCCATGGTATGTTAAGATGTTTGTTTATTCATTTTTGTTGGGTATGTAATTTTTTCAAACTCAATTTTTTAAAACATAAATCATATTTTATTTATTTAACCAATGGGTAGAACCATAACAGACACTAACATTAGGGTCCCAGTGATTCTAGAAATAAGGGCAGTGAATAGGTACCCCGCATTTCCCAGAATTCCAGAACTGGAACTTTACCACTAAATGCAGTTTAACGTCAAAACCCGGATAGTATGTCCCACGGCACAGCCTTCTAACACACATATGATAAAATGGACTGGGATGTTACCATAAGGGCAATTGGGTCAGGACAATCATATACGTGCTAGAGCTTCTCCGACCACCTACCTTGCCCAAATAAAGAGAAACATGAAGAATTGCATATCATAGTCTGATCAGCCACCTGGATTCCTTCTTTAACACTCGTCAAGGACGGACAAAAATTGGCACTATCGGGGAGATTTTTCTCTTCTGCAGAACTGCAGTCAGATTGTAGATGTGAGGGATACTTTCTGTCACTGAGACTCCTGTGAAAGAATACCAGCCTTAACCTGCACGAAAAACTCACAGAGATTGGAATAATAATAATAATAATAATAATAATAATTAATAATAATAATAATATAATAATAATAATAAAATCATCCCCGTCTTCCATACTTATTTGATTGAGTTTCTCCTGTCTACCAACCATTCAAAAAAGTGACAAGCGATGCGCTGTTGGAGAGTGATTTAGGTGAGATCTGTTCATATATCTATCTTCAATTACATAAATGTTTCTCAAGGACTTCCATGCAATTCAATCAAATCGTTATTGCTATTCATTTCTCAGGATTTTGTGGTTATCGTTACAGTGTGATTTTTCTCGTGTCTTTTTTTAACTTCACGTACAAGATTCTGGGACCCTGATGAATGCATCACTCGGTTTTTTCTATTCTAGAGGGGAACTGGCGAGCAAGTCGTTGGTTACGAACGAATTAACTGCCACTTCATTTGGATATTGAATTTATTGCTTTTATATTACTTAAATATCAATGTAATTTTCTCTTTTTTAAATTAAAGTTATCCATAGTTTATGATTTACTATTCTTGTTGTTCTTGTTTTATTTGATATATAAAGTATGTATTAGTGGCTAGTTAATGGTGACTCCGACATTCTCATGGCTTTTAAACTACGATAATATATATCTAATGCGACACCCTGACTAGCAATTTAAAGTTACAACGTCCAGATAATTATTTTGCGATATCACAACCCCAGGATGAAAAGTAACGTTGTAATTCGTTGCGAATTTTGTTAGACAATTTCCTTGTGAAGTTATATTTTTTACTTAGTTTTCTATCCACGCAATATTGAATATTTGAATCTTTATTAGTGGTGGCTCCTCTTGGTTACATTTTATCTTTTTGAAATAATTTATTATTGACGGGATAATCCATTAAATGTCGCGACAGCAGTGTGGCCAGGAAAAAAATAATGACCATGTAATTTTTAGAAAGACACAAATTGTATATTTCATTTCCTGAAATGCAATTTTTTAAATTTTATATACACAGACGTACATAAACACACACGCATACATATATCAAAATACATAAACACACACACACACACACACACACACACACACACACACACACCCGCGTATATACAGACACACATTAACACATAACAATAGCATAATCTTTACATATCACTGCGGTCCCTCACAATCCTATAACCCCAATACCAGAACCTTTCCCTTTATGAACCCTCAAATGACTCATTTAACCCGCTGCAGATCCACAAAGTTTGATGCAAATATAACATAAGAAGGACGTCATTCCCGTTGTATTAGATGTCAAAATGTGATGCTTATGCACCACCATATATCTCTTAAGATCAGAAGCTGACTTACAGATTGTATATGCTACTAGATTGTATATATGAAAATTTGCATATGAAACATGATTTAATAAGAATATTATAGGTTGATGATGGTATAGGGTAACAACATATTGTCATTCTTTAAATATTCTACTCTTAAATTTACACAAAAGATATTGGATACCAAATCATTATCTATTTCCTATAGATTGAAAGCAACAAAGTTAATACTAAATTGACATGTATTCCGAAAATTAGACGCACCATTCCGAATTTTATCAAAATCAAATAAAAAACGAATTAAAATGTTTACTTTAAGAACTACTTGATGTTACTGTTCATGTAATTATTTTTACAATCATCAGACAGGTGTTGTTAAAATAAACATTGTTAATTAATTTTTCATTCGATTTTCATAATAACACGTTAACTGTCTGCTCGAGATAGCGAGTACTCGTTAAGAAACTACTAGGACAGAATTATTTAAGATACTTAAAACCACATGATCAGATCACATCTAAACGAACGCTCTATGGCTTGAAACTGAAATGCGATTGGTATAAATTTAAAAGTCCCCCAACATATTATATTGTTACAGTGAAATTCCTGCGACACGTAAAAGTATCAGTATTGAATTGTTTCGGAATTTCAATATTGTATGTTGTGTGCACCCATGGCTTTGAATATGCTAACAGTAGTCCTTGCAGAGGGGTAAGAGTCGATTAAAAATCGTATCCTGTGTATGTAACTAAACGCCCTGTGAAGTGAAACTTTAGTACTAGAGATTTAGGAAATGTGAAGTACCCCATTATTGCTATTATTCCCAGGCCCGCTTTTATCTTGAGGGAAAAGACCTGTTAGGACCCATCTATCGTTTAGATATAAATATTTACATATTATTAGTATTCGGTAGCACCGTGCCCTCCCCGCAAAAAAACGAACAACAGAAATCATCCTAAGAAACTAACTACTCAAAAATGTAAATATGAAGCTACAAAAAATGTAAATATGAAGCTACAAATTCTCTAAGCACTAGCATAATATAACCCTAAATGGGTTGATGTGCCATTAAAATCAATCATTCCATTAATTAATCAAAATTCAAGCATACATGTCCAACCAAGCAAGACGACGAGGGAATGCTGGACCCCTCAAGAAGGAGACACCAGAGTAGGCCGACTAACCAAAACATACATCAGTCAACTCTGTGTGGATTCTGGATGCAGTGCAGAAGATCTATCAGGAGCTATGATAGGACGGGTGGCGAGAGAGAGAGCCATAAAAATCTGTACTGTCAGTGTGACCTGATGATGAAGATTATATATATATATATATATATATATCTGTGTGTATATGTGTGTGTGTGTGTATGTATGTGTGTGTGTGTGTGTGTCTGTGTGTGAGCGTGTGTGGGTGTTCTAGTAGAAACAACTGGTCCATGACCGTATTAAAGTGATTTAGGAACACCTGTAAGTGAAAGAGAAAGGGGAAGACAGGAGTAAGAGAGTGCGTGAGCGGAAAATGATTTAGACAAAATTTTCATCAAAATTAGAAATTGAAATAAGACATACAGAGAGAGAGAGAGAGAGAGAGAGAGAGAGAGAGAGAGAGAGAGAGAGAGAGAGAGAGAGAGAGAGAGAGAGAGAGAGAGAGAGAGAGAGAGAGAGAGTCACACATACGAAGGAAATAATGCATTCTGAACGAAAGAGAAAGTGAACAAAAAGTTGAAAAATACTTAAACTTGGCCAGATTTGTAACTAAATCATCAACCCTCGGCAAAGTGTATGGAACAGGTTCAGTATAGACGTTTATAGTTTGTGAATAATATTTGCATATTTTTCTCTACCTTCTGGTTTTGTTTTTCAAAAACTTTGTCACGCCATTCATAATGAATACTGGTTTCAAAAATTAGTAAGCATGCTCGGACCTGAAGAGCCATTAGTAAAAAAAATTGTGAGTTTGATACACACTGGATGTCCCATAGTTGCAACATTGGGTCATCCTACTCCTGGTAAATTGATTGGGTAAATACTTACTTGGTTCGATAATTTTGACAGCTAAAAGTTTAATTGTTCCCCTGAAAATAGATTTAGGGTATTTTGACTAATGCGTATAAATTTCATAAATGTCAGCCTCAAATTATTTGAAAATCCCTCTCCAGCAGAAATGTTTAATGGCATTTAGGCGAACGTTCTAATAATATGACGAAACCTCTTCATTGACTCCTTAATCAGTACCATAGTAACCTGCTCCTACGATGAAATAATATTTAGTTTTAAATTTAAAAATGCTTTTACAATCCAAAGGTTTCAGAAACATGACTAATAAGACATTCAAAAATGTCCCCGGTGATTGTTATAATTGGTGTAGTAGGAAAGTTTTCATAGTACTATCACTTTACTTGTTCTTATATTAGTAGAAAAGTCGATGAAATTTGTTACTCTAGCTTTTTAGAACATTTGTTACCTAGCAAATTGTTATGTTTTTAACATACAGATAAAATATGTAGGATTGAAAATGATGATGCAAGACCAGGTTGTTGTAAAATTCACAAGGTTTTATTTAACACAGAGTAGAGAATGATTTTACTCTCAAACGACTTAACCAGTTGGGTCCAAAACATAAACAACCCCAATCCACAAGTAAGATGGCAGAAAACCAACTTACAGCTTTGACAACGCAAAGGGAGAAACTATATATTTTTGTTAGGTCACCCTAATACTAATACCAAAAATTCAATTAATAATTTTTACAATTCGTACAAGATTACGAACATTTCAAAAAAAAAATTCAAATTTCGCCAATTGAATATGTGTGATATCTAAATACAGTGGGGGTAATAATATTGTACTTAACATATTAAAAGACTGATTACGGCTAAGCTGTATTGAAATCTACTTAAGGCAGATTTGGTATTTATTCAACCTGTTCGCCACGGGTAGGAGGTGTCTCAAGTATGTAGATTTAAGCAACAATCAAACGCGGTATTCAGTTGTAAAGGATCTTCAATTGGGTATTTGACCACGCCAAGCAAAATGTGACATGTTGGACATAGATATTGCTTAAAATTCCGTCGGCATTCCTCTTTTGCGGCGCTTCAGGCACGGGACAATTAACCCGGCCTTGTCCCTTTCAGATGTGCTACCAGTGGCGTTGGCCCCCTGGAATCGATCGAGAAGCTTCTGCAGTTTCAGCGCACAGATATACACTTTGATCTTCGGGCGGGAAGCTGCTGTCAAGGTATTGGTGAGGGAAATTGAAGGCAACGTATGGCAACATATCTTCACATAGACGAATTCACTGATAGGTTGCGTAGTTACACAATGGTTTGTATTTTTGTACTCACTTATGAAAAACACAAATTGATTGATTTTTGTTCCATTATTGAATTATATCACTTAATTAGTGAAAATAGAAAACTAAATTTTGTACTTTTTAATTATAAACATATTAAAGTGTAAACAAGATTTCAATGCTGAATGGAATCTGTTTCCGGTTATCACATAACACGACATTCCTTAATTTACAGAGATATACGTGTCTGTATCTGCGTCTCTGTCTCTGTCAATGCCTGTATCTGTGTCTGCATCTCTGTCCGTGTGTGTGTGTGTGTGTGTGGTGTGTGTGTGTGTGTGTGTGTGTGTATCTGTGTCTGTGTCTATGTCCGTGTGTGTGTGTGTGTGTGTGTATGTGTGTGTGTGTGTGCGCGCGCGTGACATATCAAGCCTTTTCCTGGATTCATATGAAACCAGCTAAACATCAGTCCACGACTGATGTATATTTAATAGTTCCACAGACCGGAAAACCATGCATCAATCTCACACGACTTCAACTCTTAGCACAATGCACCATGCCATCAGCAATCCATATGCCCTTATTGAATATCGGTGTACTCAATCACCCGCCATGCACTTTAGAATTTTGTCCGCGCCTAAAAGATTTCCAGGTGAAATATCACATTTAATCTCATCAAGATATCAATCTCCGTCTGTTGTATCTGACCGTCAAGAATCCATTTGTTATTATTCCTCTTACTACAATCTTTATTATATTGTTATTTCTTTACTCGCTTGGAGTTTATTGTCCACAAGCTAAATCCGACTAAAAACAATAAAAGAAAACATGCCTTCATTATTTGCAATACATTTTATAAATGTCGACGTTAGACAGCGACAATACGGATGGTAACTTGAGATTTCGTTCCTCATGGAAAAATTCAAGTCACTAACGACTGAAGCAAACACCTGCTTTTCAATACGATTTATTAATAACTTACAGCTTTAGATAACTAACCACATAAAATATGAAGCTGGTTAACGCAATTTGGGACAGTACACATAGATGAGTACATAGAATTTACAAGTACATGAATGTAAGGCTAAAATATTTGCAACGTGACAATACTGTACCGAGAAGCACTACTTTTTAACACCAGCAATGATTCCATTATTCGTTATCGTAAACATCCATTTATTTATTATTTTTTATCTATGTCAATTTCCAAGAAGAAATGATGCTAATATAGACTTTAAAAACAAATTTTATAACCTCATGAAAGTTTAATTTAAAAGGAATTTCTCCTAATCTCTGCTTTTCAACAAGACGACAATATTGCGTAAAATAATAAATCTCTTGAGACTGAGTGTGTACATAAACGAAAGGCGCCAAATGGTCATCTTTGATTAATTGCCGAAGTTCTGGATGATGTATATGAGCATTTAACCCGTTCCCCAAGAAATAATCGAAGCTATTTAAAATGACTTATACAAACACTTTTAAAATATAGTGTATATCTTGGTATACGAATTAAATGTCTTAAATTATCGTACACAATTATCACAAATAATATGCCCCAACATTAATTAGGACAGGTGTCACATTCAGATTACTCGGTAATGAAGATGCTAACCAGGATCAAATTCTCGTTTTTCTAAACGTTTGGTCGAGGTTATTTTGGATATCTGATCATCGGGTCTGCTATGTTCTGGTCAGGTCAGGTCAAACTAAAAAAATGACAAATGCTTTCATGGTGAAGGCATTTAGCCAAACCTTCATCCACGGGCAGGATATGACACAATATGATGTCTGAGCAAACTAACACCAGTTTGGATCCAGTATTCCTTCTTCTGAACTATGTATCTTACCAATCCAGGGAACGCACACACTTCTACAATTTACCCATAGTTTACAAGAGAATAGATGGACCTATGCCTTTTGCCAGGATTTGCACGTGGGTCAAGAATTCCATTTCCTAAGACAATAACAAGGCGTGTCTCCGAATTCAAAAGTTACGAATCACCTTGTTGGTATTTCTGCACACTTTATTTGATGCTTTTCTGGTGTATGAAAAGATAAAGGACAAAACTTATTAAGAATTTAAAGCTGACTTTATTAATTTCAAAAGGAGAATTTCAACACCTAAAAATGTCATTTTTACTGCACAGATATATATATATATATATATATATATATATATATATATATATATATATGTAGAGAGAGAGAGAGAGAGAGAGAGAGAGAGAGAGAGAGAGAGAGAGAGAGAGAGAATAACAGACAGACAGACAGACAGAGGAAGGAGAAAATTGCTAGATTACTTATGTTTTGAATACCACCTGATATATGCTGTTGTACGTCTGTTACCTGCAACAATCATTACTCTTGGCCTAATTTCGAACAGTGAATTCCGTGAAAATAATAAAGATTCCGTTCCGTATCATAATCGTCTGTGCTTGTACAGCTGTTCCTCTTTTGATAAATGGTTGACAGTATCACCGCCAGATTCAAAATGATGATAATCGCCTCATTAACAATACAAAGGATCATTTCCGCCAATTTACACATATTCACTTAAAGAATATTTGTTGTCAAAAGAAACGATCTACGTTTTTAAAAGGTAACCTTTTTTAAAAATAGGACAATTGTATCATTAACCTTACACATTTTATTCATCCAAGTATTTTAATGTAACAATGTTAGATGTATTCTAATTTTAGAATAGTGTGTACTTGTGAAATATACATTTAATATGAAATAACATTATGCGCTTCTGATTAAAGTCATTTAACCAATCCTCTAGCACATTAAGATGCAAATCTCTTCTCTTATCATAAAAACATCGTCGAACTGTTACCAAAGTCAAAACCATTTGAAGAATTTCTATCATTTATTTATTTTTTTAATAACTCACATAAAAACATACGGTCATGAATTGCACTCTCATTTAACACATTTCATGAGAAATTGCGTAATATTTTTTTGAAGCCTTATCAAAATATACTGTCTGTCTCCAGTCACCAAGACTTGTATTTTATTGAATAATATTTTATGGTATTTTTCTTGGTGCAATATTGCCAATTCTTTAGTGTTTATATTAATCTACGTAGTCGCGTGAGTTTTTGAATTTCAAAACTAATCTGCGTTGCAAATAGCAAACTTTTGTTGATTTTTAATCTAAACTTTGCAAATATTTTGGAATATCTTTTATATCATTATCTCAGTAGAAGGAAATAGACTACTAAACTTGTATTCAACAGAATATTTCGGCTTATCCTTATGTAAACTAGTGGCCACTTACCTCAAGCAGTATTTGGTTATGTGACTGGCAGAAAATATCCAACCACCAGAAATCTCGTTGTAGGGTAAAAAGGCAGTCAGACACCAGACTTAGAAATATTTAAAAGGGTTAGTCAGTTAATTATCGGGACAGGGATAATTCCCTACCTACATTTTCTGGATTAAAGGATCGCTCATACAACCATATTTAATATAAAATAAAGAATATTGCTATAATTGACTGAGCAAGGAACCACTTCTAATCTTTCTATTTATGAGACCTATTAAAAATAACTTGAAATATAAGGAATACATATGAGTGGGATATATTGTAAACCCGTGTCTTATTTTACCTTTCCTAATATGGGGAAATTCTTTATCTCTCAATCGTCTCGACTTTCTCTGAAAATCTTTTCTTCGAGAACTTTCGAGACGCCTACTTATAACAGATTCAAAACCGTTTCTCTGTGCGGATGCTGTTTACTGGATGATGAAAAGTGTCACTTCTTCAAAACATACATTTAGACAAAAATATTTGTCTATGCATCATATCATCAATAATTTTTCTTCTTTTATATGAGTAGCACAAATCAACATCCACAAAACGTCTATGATGGCGATGCGTTTTTTTAAACAAATAGGTTTCTAGTCCTAAACACTCTGGTTTTGAATTCAATTTTTTTCTTCTCCTAGACGGGTTGCCTAAGTAAAGATAAACAACACAGTCATTTTATTTCGCCATAAGTAGGAGTCCTGCCTTTCGCGAAGACATTAGCGTGAAAGGGAAATGCAAAAATCATCATTTAGGATTTGAAATTGAAATCTATTTGTCTCACAGATTGAACCCTAACAGCTATTAACACTACCGATCATAGTGAGCTAGACAGTAATAACAACAAAGAGGTACTCTACACTCGTCAGAAATGCAGAAACCGGGCCTCACCATCAAATGGGGTCTTGTCTCATATAGGGGTACATGTTTGCATTTCATGCAGTCGGCATATACTGAGAGAGACCGTAATTTACTCAGTGAGGACACAATTTCAGAATAAGGTATCAATGCGTAAAGATTTAAGATCGTAAATCTGACTTAATTTTGAGAGTCATGTATAGATTTTTGTTTTAAAATGGCTGCGTTGTTTAGCTACAAAGAAATTTGAATCAGATTTTGGATATGAAATATTTTTTTAATTAATCGAATATTGTAAACAATTTAAAATAATATTTTCTTAACTAATTTGTTCTCTGGAAATTTTAGCTATATTTATCCTTTTTAACTTTTCAAAAAAAAATGTTTTTCTTTTCCGAACGTCTTTTAAACTTCGTCAAATACTTGAGAAATTGAGATGCAATGAACGACTAATTCGGTTACAACTTCTATCTGTATTTTGTTTTATGCAGTTTTTCCTTTGCTAAAAACTAAACGTTTTAATTTTCTAGATGAATTGTTCAGCATTGTTTCCCTGTCGGGTTTGCGGGTTTCATATTAGAATAATTTTATTTTTTTCACTGCAATCCAAAAGATATTATTGTTTTTATTTCAATCCGCTCTTAATACTGAATACACGATTCTTTCTTCAATTACAAAATAATGTGCTTCTCATTGTCAAACGTTCAAATGATGACCATTTTCTTTAAAGTAATCATCATAGAAACACACTCTCTAGAATGACAATAACGGTAAAGCAAGTAAAATGATATTTTACAACAACAACAACAACTACTACTACTACTACTGCTACTACTACTACTACTACTACTACTACTAATAATAATAATAATAATATTAACACAAAGAAGGTACCTCACAAAACCTGGTTGATTAAAAATAGACATTTGGATGTTAAGTTAGAAAATAGAGTTTTTAAAGGCTTAAGTGTTTTTTCCGTGATCAACTGTAGTGTATTTCCTCCTTGAAAAATAAGCACTTGGTTATGACACGAGCACAGACTAGTTTTACTATTACCACAATGTACTACCCATAAAAATATGACAAAAATAAATTCCACTCAATTTGAGTCTAAGATTTCAGATCTGAGTGTCATGGTCGGCAGCTACTCCCTTCATAGCGAACGGAGGGAGCTCTCTAGCCACCATTCTGCAATGCTGGCTGTTATAATTTCAGGAACATAAACAAAGATCCAAACCATGATGAATCTGAGAGACATCAAAGGAAAAATGAACTTGAGAATACAACATAAATCTAATCCACTGTTATATTAAAAGACCCCCACCCCCCCAAAAAAAATGGGCTTATGCGAAGAGGATGATAGAAAGTGGGTATGAAGCTGCCAACTTCTATACAACAAGCCAGAGACATGAAGGCCAGGCAAGAAGGACATTACAGAAGAGATGGTTTTCACATATTGCGATAATGGAAATATGCTGGCAGGTAGATCGAGAAAAATATGCGCAGGAACATGCCTAAAAAAAGTCATAAATCTAATCACGGAAGCCATGGAAAATTGAAAAGTGAAATTAACAGTGGGATTAGAGAGGGAAAAATCCAAGGAGACATCTCCGATTACGTCAGCGCTATTTGTTATAGCAGTGATGGCAGTCAACTATTTACTTAGGAAATTTACAGGGGGCTACCAATTTACAAAATCCCCGTTATGTACATGAATGATATAAAAAGCCAGGAGATAGGAATGGAAGTTGGCAACAATTGTGGTGAAAGCCGGGTTAAAGAAACAGCGAAGGAATAGAACTTCCAAGGAAAATATAGAAACACTTGGACAATAGAAATATTGGAACCATACATCATTAAACAGAGATTTAAAAAATGTGAGAAAGGGATATTTCAGATGAAGAAGAATAATTCTCACAACTTATTGAAACTGTTTGAAAAAAAATTAAAGATGTTTTCAAAGCAAACGATTCCATCCCGAATGCTATGCCAAACTGGAAAATGAGCCTACTAACAGAATACAAAGTGCTATCTTCCAAGGAAATTCATTGTCTGCACTACTTTTCGGCATGGCGATTATAGCTTTGAATTTCATTGTAAAAAATTGAAACTGTTGGAATAGATTCTCAAAATAACAACAACAACAAAACATATATATGTGGTTAGCGTAAAACCGTTAGCAAAAATAAAAAAAAAACGTGTTGGAATCTCTAATAGAAACATTTAGCATCTTCAGCTATTATATATATGTGAATTGCACATTGATTGTAGAATAAACCATCGAGAAGTTAAAATAATTTTAAAATTACAATTACCTAGGGATGTTAATAGCGGATACCAGCAATTATATTGAAATGGTGGGGGGGGGGCAGTAAATAATGCCTTTGATGAACAAGATAAATACTGGAAACTAAACTTTGTTGTAGGAACTAAGCACAATAAAAACCCGGTCAGTATCTCATGTAAGATACTCCGGACGCATCCTGATCTGGACAAGAGAGACTCAGAAGCATTGGCCATAGAACGAGAAAATTGATGACACATATGAACGATGATATGCACATTATATATCACGTGAAAAAAGGTGAAGAGAAATCAATTGCATTGAAGAATTGAAACGGAAACCCTGGAACTTGAAGAATATATACACAAAGACGAAAAAATACTTTTACGCTAATAATAGCCCTCAAAAAACAAAACAAAAAAAAACAACAACTGAAGTATACACTAAACAAAAAACAAATAAACAAGCAAACAAAAAATAAACAAAAAAGAAAACATAAAACAAGGTAAAGTAATAAAAAGTAGGAATTAATAAACTAAGAAAACACACATGGGCAGAAAAAACAACTTCATGCGCACTTCAGACGATAAACTAAGAAGATCGTACTTGAAAAGAGCAGAGTATGGCTACAGAAAGAATCTAAAGAGAGAAACGAAATAATAATTATTAGCAGCCGAAAATAGCTATATAAAGAGTATTTCAAAAATAGAATAAATAGGACAAGAGAAGAACAAGTGTGGAAATGCACCGGAAAGAGATAATAGTTAACTGCATTATTTAGGGGGAGTCTCATTGGCGTAGTTGCAAACGTGTAGGACTGTGATATGGTGGTGAACTCAGGTCACGCTATTACGTTAAATTTCAGACAAATACCATTGGGAAAGGTATGACCCCCTCACCCCTAGCAGTGGATTAAAAGTGCCACGAATTTCCTTTTAGAAGGATGGATTTGGCATTAAAGGACCCACGAATGTTGAAATGCAATTAAACAAAAAAGCTAAACCAAATAAAAGCATATAATAAACTTTATCGCACAGATTAAACCTGTGCTATTAATGCACTGATTTAGTGAGATATTATCCTGGGATGCGGATACCAAATGTGGTCCTATAAGTTAGTGTTGCGCTACGGGTCACTTATAGGTCGATGAACCTGCTTGTTCGTATTTCCTGTGCCCACGCTGTTTTGTTTGACCCACAGGAATGTTGAAGAAGAGTTTGTTCGGACATTCTCGGTTCGGGCTGTATCTAAAAATGGCCAAATTAACCATTGCTGTCAACGGATCAACAATTGCTATGACTACGAAACGCTTATTAACAATACAACAATACCTTTATTAATTATACAGTGATCGAAATCATGTACAACAACAAAGGGGTGTCAATGTTGAAGTCGAAGTCAAAGTTTTACACCTGACTGGCGATATACAACTAATTACGTCTGGGTTCTGATATGGTCAAGTCAGGACTTTGAGTAGCACGGTAGCAGGAAGCAGCAGCTAAGACGGAAGCAAGGGCTGTGAGACGTAGCTATGGAACCAGCTTTCGATCTAATCTGTTTCGATTTCGGCTCTTCTTTTATAGGTTCCAGACCCTTGAATATATGGCTCCGATTGGCCAGCCAATAGAAACACTGGACCAATGACCTTTCAGTGTAAACATCGGGGTGGTGTGCAAAGCCCCCACTCCAGGTCGCGTCTAATTGGACGGCCCATCAAAATCATGGCCCTGGATTGCACATCTTGGGGAGGACAAAAAAACTCCACCCAAAATAACTCCACCCCAGTTTTCAGTGATTGGTGAGCCACTCGATAATCTTTTTATTATTGTTTAAATGGTCTTGTGCCAGACTTACTGATTTTCCACAGTATTCTTCCATTAGTTAGCACTGGCCTGACCTGACGATCCAAAATCAGATATTGTTTTATTTATCAAATCAAAATTTAAGATTAACCTTTTCACCTCTCTTTGCTGAGTAATTTCTGTCCTTTGTTGACGCTAACTTTTGATTTGAACTTTGGAGGAACACAGTATAAGGACTGTGTGTCATCAGGTACGATTTTTAATATTATTATTATTATTTGTTTTTTTCTTTTTGTTTTTCACTTCCTTACAAAGTATTATAACTGTAACTTTTAGTAAATCATTCTAATTTCTCCCTTGAGAATAGGTTTGTTTGCCTAAACACCAAATTCCAAAACGGAAGGGAAAACTATGGACATACACATACCCAAATAACTCAAAAGCGCAACTAGACTACATCCTAATAAACAAAAAAAAATGGATAAATAGTGCAATGAACTGCGAAGCGTATTCCTCCTTTGAAGGAGCATCCTCCGACCACAATAGTTACAGCAAAATTACGAATAAGCCTACATAGAAACACAAATCAAACCAGTAAATATGTACGATACGACTGATCGACACTTGCCAACAGCGATATAAGCAATTGATACGCTGTCGCAGTAATAAATAAATTCGATATCCTCCAAGAGACATTTGAAAGCTCCACTCCAAACGAGGAATACGAAAACTTTGTCAGTGCTCACCTAGAAGCAGCAACCGAGTGTGTAACAAACTAAAAGCCGAACACTCTGTTCCCTGGGAGACAGAAGCAGTTAGAGAAAAGAGAAACGATATAAAAAAGCAGCCAAACGTAATAAAACAAACCCAACTAAAACCAACTTTAGGAAAGCCCAGATAGAACTAATCAAAACATACAAAAAAGAACAAATAGAATACATCCAAGTACAAATAAATAATATCAAACAATCGGTGGAAGACAGCCAGTCCCGATTAGCATGGCAAACAGTAAATGAAATTAGTGGTAGGAAATGAACCTCTAGATCAAAGCTAAAGCCAACCAGCCCAAAAAATTGACTTCAGAAATGGAAAGACCATTTCCAGAAACTTCTGGGGAACCCACCTAAAATCATAGAAAATAACATCCTAAAGATCATAGATTAAACAGGGGGATTTTACAATTGAACAACCCAACGAAGTCCTATATAGTCTTGTATTTCGTCAAGCAGCAGGTCTTGACGAAATACCCCTAGAGGTATGGAAGATGGGAAAGTTCAATGACATACTGCTTACGCTATGCTATGCTGTATACAGACAGAAGATAATAGATAAATGGACGAAAGGATGCATCCTCCCATTCCCCAAAAAGGGAGACCTCGGAATCGCTAAAAACTACAGAGGCATAACTCTTACTGCTATTGCAGCTAAAATATATAATGCCCTTCTACTTAATCGCATCCGACCCGAAATAGAGAAAATCCTTAGCAAAAACCAAAACGGATTCCGCAGAAATGGATCACAAACTCTCAGATCCTGATTGCACGACGGATCATAGAAGGGGTTCGAGCAAATCATCTAGAAGCAACTATACTATTCGTAGATTTCTCCAAGGCATTTGATTCTATACACAGACGAAAAATGGAACAAATACTGCTTGCATACGGTCTCGTCAAAGAAACGGTTGCCGCTATAACGATGCTCTACAAA
>CM042158.1:67890122-67897622 GCA_023376005.1 Doryteuthis pealeii
GGCGCTGGCGCAAACGTTTGTTGTGTATTAAGTTAAATAAAGGAACGCCGGATGTTGTAATGAATTTGAAAATGTTCGGGATTTTCCGTGGTGAATCGCCCGCCCGTTCGTTCGTGCGCGCGTGCAGTCTCAAATATGGATCTTCGAAATTTTTTTAGTTCTCTGTCTTGGCAAAATCAGCCTCGCTCAGACATAGTGAAATAAGGGTTTTATAGTTTGCTTAAAGCATTGTACGTATGTGTTTAAAATAGAAATTAGAAGGCAATTGACAATACAATGGAATAGGTGATGAAAATGATGTTTATTTACCTGTTTCCTAAATATTTTCGGGATAAAATCCCATTTTGAAAGGTTTTGGAGGTACTTGTGTTTTTGTTTCTTTGGTTTTATTTATGGTACTTACTACAGCGCTAGCGCAAACGTTTGTTATTTATAAACAACAAACGTTTGCATGTCCTTTTCATCCGTTTATTTCTTTAGAATAAAAAACAGAATGGTCTATTATTTAGCTGATGGGACGACACTGATAAGGAATAAGAATTCGGCAGATAAACCAAATAATCAGGATTTACATTTTTGTCTTTAATCTTGGCCGATGTGGATGGCTTCATTATTAACTAGAGGGTGTTGCAAGATGATAACGGTCATACAGCTTGGGAATACGTGAATTATTATATAGATAACAATCAATCCTAATTCTATGTGATCACAATACTCTCCCCCTTTCCCCTCTCTCTCTCTGTCTGTCTGTTTCTCTCTCTCTCTCTCTCTCTCTCTCTCTCTATATATATATATATATATATATATATATATATATATATATATATATATATATATATATATGAAGTTAAGTAAAAAAACAAATGTGTTTATTTTTATATGGCTTTAAGCCGACAATTTTTGGAGGATATGTGCCTAATTGAAGTCATACCTAATTTTGAAAATTAATTAGTTAATAATTAATGAATTTAGGCGGGCATATATGTTCAAATGTAACGCTAAACGAATCGAGAAAATGTCAATCCCTGAATGAATAGGTCGAAATGTACATTCAGGGATTGACATTTCTCGATTCGTTTAGCCTTACATTTGAACATATATGCCCACCTAAATTCATTAATTATTAACTAATTAATTTTCGAAATTAAGTATGACTTCAATTAAGCACATATCCTCCAAATATATATATATATATATATATATAATATATATATTATATATATATATATATATATTGCAATAGTAATTTTATACACAAAGTAGAAATACATACAAATTTTAAGGGAAAGAACTCACGATCGTTTAGTCTTGAAGATTATTCAATATTATTAAATGATATGTGGAGGTCTATTTAAAAAGAAAAAAAGTTTCATATATGCATCAGAATAGTTTCTCACTAATAAACTTTAAATATAACTCATAGGAGAACAACTTAAGGAAAATCGTTATTAGTATTCTGATCTTAATGGTATTGACTTAAGCTTTTTATGTGTGAGATGCTCGATTGTAAGCTTATAGAATATTTGCGCTAAGTTTATCTTACGTTTGAAATGAAAAATATGTTTATGAATAGTATGACTTTTATGAAATTGGACTTTGTTCAAAATAAACATTCCACTGAAAAGCTGCTGACCTTCATATCAGACAAAGTTGACACTGGGCCAAAAGACAGACAGACAGATATAAGAAAGAACAAAATACAGTAAATACAGAGATCAGGTGATATACATGGTCATATTGAACACTAATAAGAAAATAATATCTGTATATATGGACGGTCATGAAAATATTTAACATCTTATTATAATGGAGATTGTGTGTTTGGCTGTCTGTAACCGAAACTATATAACTACTCAATTCACAAATTCCTTAATTGTTTACATCATATTCTCCATGATTTTATTTTATTTAAACCTCACTTGTTAATGAAATTGTTTTACATTACTAATAGTGTTGACCTTACATAGTAATAACATGCAATCGCATTTATATATACAAAAAATAGGGGTTTACAGTTTGAATTGGAAGGCATATTGATATTAAAAATTTGTTATGAATAAAGTGCTATATGATTAAGTTTCATTTGTTCATTTTTTTACATTATTATTATTATACTGGGTTTTAACTCTTTTTTATCTGCATACTTATTTAGTTTCATTAGCCTTTCTAATTTAATATAATATTTTATGACATTAAAACTTAAATACTTGCACCCGGAGGTTGCATATATTTGCTAGTATTTCTACATTTGTATTTTTAGTGTTTTAAACTGATTGAGTATTCGCATATCTTATTTACTCCGTAGTACGTATCCCTCTTTAGAAGGTTCATGTTTTCTACAATAGTATTTTGAGGAAGCTAATTACGATTAACTATTCATATGCAATATTACTATCGAAAGGTGCTTGTAATAGGGTAAATCGAAATATGTTTACAAATCCATTTGTTAGAATGTAATAATTTTTTCATATATGCTTAACTCTTTGCCTATCTAATCCCCCTCCCCAGGGCTGTACCCATTTTTTTGGTATTTTTTAACTGTATGATGGAATATTTAAAAGTTCACCGTTCATTGACCTCAGAACTCATTTTATTCAAATAGTCATATTATTATTGTAACATGAGTCCGTCTGAATGTAAACAAATGACACGTGCGAGAACCGCTGTCGCCGGTCTAAGGTAGGACCGCAGTAGTGGAAGAGCCGCTGTCAGCGGGTTAAATTGTGCAAATAATTAATATCGCTTTATTTTCTGACGACAGTGAGTTACAATGTCATTTCGACACGAGTACAACATACCAAATACCCGTAAATTATCAATTAGTGAACATGGAGCAGAAGAATATTAACCAATGATGGATATCTATAAACATATGAATGCGACTCACAGAAATGAGTATATTTTTCAGATAAAGCCTCAAAGAAAACACTTTTGCAGTAAAAAAAAAGGAGGGGCAGCATTGTATACAACAATTAGCGCAAACAGTAAGAAGACATTTTCCCTCTGTGTTTGTCAGAAGGAAATATCAAACTTAAATGGGCGTGTCAACATCAGCTTTCTCTCTCAATGCCGAAATCGAAATTATATACATTTGATTCAAAAGTAAAGCAGACTCTCTATCTGAGAAATATGGAAAACATAGAAAGTTTGAAAAAATATGTAGCATTAAATGATCACTATTTCGAATAGTATATTTCTTATTTCAAGGGAAATCCATTTCCTCTATCGTAATACATGTTTTGTTAATCTATTTCTGCCAAACTAATATGATTTTCTGATAGAGTTCGATGAGGAGTATCACATAGTAAAAGATGGTTGAGTTCGCTTGAGAATTGGAGGGGATATGGGGCTTCAAAGGTGCCCCCAAAATGCCATTTTTTAGTCATTATAAGTCTACGTATTTTGATGAAAATGTACGTTATCGATTTTTTTGTTTTTTTCTCATGGATTCTAATGCCTTTGATTTACTGATGGTGAAAAAAGTGCTCAATTCGGAGTTTTAGGTGACTTTTGAGGCCGGATAAGCCCCCTGAGAGTGGGCAAAAATGGCCAATTTCGTGTACAAATAAAGTGCCAAACTAATATGATATTCTGATAGAGTTCGATGAGGAGTATCACATAGTAAAAAATAGAACTAAAATGTAATCTGTCAAATGTAAAGCCTAATCGCAAAAATTTAGACAGATATCAAGAAGAATAGTTTTAATTCGTGTGAACAAAGAAAAAAACAAAGACTGATCGGAAACATTATGTTGAGACTTAAGAATGATAAGAATATATGTATTGGAGATTTTATCTAGTGAAATAAAAACCAGGGATAAAAAATATCGATAAGATATGAAGTACTATGAATAATCCTAAAAATATAGAGATGAGTGGACGATTTCAGTTGAAGATGCATAGAATAGTGTTCAGGTTGATGGAGAATTGAATATAATGGCTCATACTTGGCCTCGGGTGATGAAGCGTATATTTCTGGTATAAATGACACATATGGCCAAATTTGAAGTTAGATAATATTCATAACATTAACATAAAAATGTCAATAAAATAATTCTAAAAATGAAAATTGGAACCGTCCACACAACGAGATCGTTGACTAGGATTCAATTCAGTTTCACTTTGATATGTCATGTTATTTTCTATTGTATATGACGTTTAGTTATTTATCGAGTTTTTAGCTTTCCTTTAATTCCTCAATGCAGTGTAGTTAGACGGTAAAGTTCATTTGGTTTGGTTTGGTTTGGTTTGGTTTGGTCTTACGACATATCAACCTCAGTGGGTCATTTAATGCCGATAAAGTTTTGAAATAAACCAATTCTTAATTGATAATATAATTTTTTTTATAAATACATTTTTCTATTTAACCCATAGATGGGACCCTAACAGGTACTAACACTCCGGGTCAGAGTGGACCAGGGAGCAATGGTGATGAAGGGGTGCTCCACATTCCCCAAACCTCCAAAACTGGAACCTCACCATCAGATAGAGTTTAACGTCATTCCCAGGACATGTAAACCCCCAGTCACCGCCTTCTAGCATCCATATAATAAAATGGAGTTGGGGCTTGCCATAAGGGCAATAGGGTTGGGAAAATCATATAGGTGCTAGGGCTTGACGTGACTAGCCGATTGATCGGAGGGGGCCTCTCCGACTGCCCGTCTAGCCCAAGATAGGGCTAAAGTAGAGTATTACAGTCATGAACTGTTCATCCACCTGGTTTCTATCCTTAAGCAACACGGGTCGCAACCCACGGCCAACAGGTGGCCCCATTGGGGGAGTCTTACCCCTCTGCAGAGGTGCAGTCGATGCATTCTAACGCCCCAGCCGACAGGGTGGGGTAAAGTTCACTAGCTGATTTTATATTATCGCCTTGTTAACTATAATTAGTTATGGTTTACCGGTTGATAGGTAAATTGATTTGCTGGTTGGATTTTACGGGATATCAAACTGTTACGAGTATTTTATGCCACATACGTTTTTTTAATCCTTTTTGATAGGTATTCAATTATTAAAAGTCAATTTCTTTCAAACACCTTCCTTAAACTCGTTTTTTTTTCTATTTACCCCATAGAACCATAACAGGAAATAGCACTCCGGTTTAGTGTAGACCTGGGAGTAATGGGGAATAAGGGGCACTCCACACTTCCCAGAACTCGAAAATTGGAACTTCACCATTAGATGCAGTTTAACGTCATACCCAGGAAGCATGGTCTTCTTGCACGTATTGTGTCAACCGTCTCTTTCTCAAAACACCAGAGCAATTTGTGTGTTCATTTTCCAATGAATATTCGGTTTTATATATATATATATATATATATATATAATATATATATATATATATATATATATATATATATATATATATATATATATATATATACTACGCATTTATCAGTACGAAATTCTTTGTTTTCTGAATATTCTCATCTTAGAATTTGGGTTTCCAATTTTTTTATGACATTGTTTTACATTGTCGACATATTTATATCGTTTGCCTTTTATAACAATTTTAGAAAGTATGTAATTTAGTTTTGTCATTGCTAATACGCCTAATAGTAGAAGATTTGTCTTCTTCTATTTCTTCTTTTTCCTTTTCTTCTTCTTCTTCTTCTTCTTCTTCTTCTTCTTCTTATTATTATTATTATTATTATTATTATTATTATTATTATTATTATTATTATTATTATTATTTACTCCTTTTGAGTTTTCACATCAGCATTAGCTAATAGTCTTTCACTGGAGTCTGAATGAGAGCAAGTCTGTTCAGGTCTCCAGGATTCTTCTGAGTATTCCGCCAGATTGCAGCAGTGCAGTGTTTTGAATGGTTTCAATCCTTCCTCTGATTTTCAAACTTTCAAAACACTTTTCCAATCCTTTTGGGACTTTTCCAAGTGCACCAACTACAATTGGTATCACTTTGACCTTCATATTCCATAACTTTTTCAGTTCTCTGGCAAGGTCCAGCTATTTGTCCATTTTTTCATTTTCCTTTAGCTACTGCAACATCCACAAGTTGGCAAATTCTTTCTTTTTTGTTAATCAACACGAGGTCTGGTCTTCTTGCTGGGATAAGATGATCCGTTTTTATTTCAAAGTCCTAGAGAATGTTATGCGTTTCGTTCTCAAGAACAGATTCTGGTTTATGAATATACCATTTTGTTGTATGGTGTGGTCAAAATTACATTTTTTGCATAATTCCCAGTGGATCACCTTCCCAACCCAATCGTGTCTAGTTTTGTATTCTCGTTGTGCTAGTTTGCTACATTTGCAGAGTATATGGTTTACAGTCTCATCTCTATTACTGCAAAGTCTACATTTACTATTTTGTTGGGTCGTATCAATTTTCGATTTGATTATTATTATTATTATTATTATTATTATTATTATTATTATTATTATTATTCTACAAATACAAATAGAAAAAGGAAAATGATATTTTAAAATTACTGATTTTTGACGTGAAAGCAAAATCTTTAAAAGCAACAGTAGCCGTCCATATTGGACATGATGAGCTCATTCACAATGTACAACACTAGAGAACAGCAATAAAATGAGAGTTTATTTGAATAGTGTTGAAATTGAGCGGTTAGATACAATGTCAATTTAAAACTTTTATAAATTCCAGCTGGAAATTTAATGTATTGCATATGAACATGTGAAATAATTGACAGGTTATAATGAAATGTTATGAATCTCGCCCTCACCCCCCCCTCTCTCTCTCTCTCTCTCTCTCTCTCTCTCTCTCTCTCTCTCTCTCTCTCTCTCTCTCTCTCAGGCACACACACACTTTCTTTCTTAAATATTAATTCAGAGATTTTCTACCTAGGTTTCTAATAATGGGTCATCAGGATAATTCTGACTGAAATGAGTTGATGCAAAATACATTTCATTTTTTAAAACGGTCACAGGGACACATATAACTAACATACAAATAATTGAAGAAGAAAACATATATTTGATAATAATAATAATAATAATAATAATAATAATAATAATAATAAATAATAATTATATATATAATATATATTATATATATATATATATATATATATATATATATTCAAGTTACTCTGGTTGAATGTGCGAGTAATTTTATAAATATTTAACCTATACTTCATTTACATAGCTTTAGGATGCGTACATACAGGATGTTCCGAGTATAGATTATCAATATTCTTTACCTCGTGTTGCAAAGGTCATACGGTCGGTCGATTGTATGTCTCTGCGATGAATGCCAAAGGGTGAAGAGAGGACACTATCAGTGACGGCCAAAAATGGGAAAAAAACATGACTGAAAAATTATTTAAAAGTTATTTTTGCGCACAGTCATTTGAAAGTGATAAATATCATTTAAATATCAATTTAAAGTATGGACATATATTAAGTTCTCAAAATGTAATTGGTTTAATTGATTTCTAGAATAATTGTGTTAGAAATTATTTTTGATAAACAATATACATAGATGTTTGTTTCCTCAGTAATTAAGAATAGCAATGG
>CM042158.1:67902622-67957622 GCA_023376005.1 Doryteuthis pealeii
TATGTAAATGTCCTTTAGTTTGATATCTGCTCAAGATCAAACGCTGATCCCGAAGTAAATGTGAAACAAAATCAATTGTGAACAAGAATTGCCGGACCGGAATATCACTAAATAAAACCCTGTCAACAATAAAAACACAGTATATTATGCACTACGCACAATGCCTATATTAAGAAGTTAAAATCTTCTTTGACCACATTTCTCTATTTTCATTGTCGTCGTTTCATATGTATGAGTAAAGCTTTTGTATTATGCAAGCACTGATGTAAAGCCTTAAGGAAGTGCAATGGTTTAAGGAAATCGTATGGTTAACCGTGAGAGATTATTTTGTAAATATTCTTTCTACTGAGAGCCTTGATGTCAAAAAGATGGCAACATTTGAGTTGATCTCTGAATAGCGTTATAGAAAACGTTTCCGATGAATAGGGGAAACAAACATTTTCCATAATGATAGCAATATTGACATACTAATAAAGGGGCCGGGTTAGCTCAGTCAGTAGAGCGTTCGGTTAGAAACCACAAGGTTCCTAGTTCGATACCGGTCCTCGCCAGCTCAGAGTATGAGTAGCACAGGGATCTGTGCTGTAAATAAAAGAGCTGATGGTAGGTGTGGCGCTCCACCTCAGACGCTAAAACAATCTCCTTGGTCTAGCGCTATTGAAAAAGGGATAGACTCCCTTGCTGACTGGCTGATACCGACTTTAGGCAGCCCCGACGATTTTACTTACTTTTATTATTTCTTAAGATAGCTTTCATTATTTTGTTGAATAATGGACATGGTCTTTAAAAATTAGAAACTATTAATAAGCTGGTCTTCTGAATATAATAGCTGACGTACATGCCCTAAGCTGGGTAAGAGATAAAGTTGTAGGTCACTGAACCTGAGATACTAATAATCCCATATACGTATTTATTTTTCGCAACAATGTCTATCTTACATTTCTTTTGTAAATTATAAATATACACAGGACTCTTACAAACTTTAATTGTATAAATCAATTCTAATATTGTACATATGTAAAGCACAAATGTGTGTATGTTAGTCATGTACATAAATGTATCCTAGACATAAATTTATTTAGATAAAGGGATAACTGAATAGAAGTAATAGTGTTACTTTTAATTTGAACATAATACCAAACATCAGTTATGGTATATTAATAGGTTAATTATATCTGAAAATCACCATATGCATTCCAGAGGTGCTTTTGTGTAATGGTTATCATCGTAGGAAATGGACTTGATTGTCCGAGTTTAAACCCAAGATCAGCCTGCTTGCATTTCACATCGCACTAATATGAATGGGAAAGTAACGTATCCAACTATTCTCCCACAAGCTATGTGGAAATAACAGGACAGCCTTGGTTCTTTACTCTTGGTTAGGCAATCAGTCCAACTGAAAGAAATCGGAATTCAAACCTGTTAAACATCGCTTAAGAAACTGACATTGTGGTGCATCCACGTTGCGTGTAGAGCCTGGTAAATATACTTAATCATTCATGAGATATAGATATGCACACAGTGGGATACACCCGGTCTTTTATTTTAATTTATCTGTTTCTGTATTCTTTCTCCATCTATCTATCTATCTATCTATCTATCTATCTACCATTTTATCTATCTATCTGTCTGTTTATAATTATCGATCTCGTGAATATAAATTGAAAATCATGATGAAGCAGAACATGGGCAACGACTAGAAATAGCCGTAATCCTACTATGCATTATTATTGTAATCATCACCATCATCAAGTCATATTGACAGCACGGATTCCCATGAATCGCTCTCTCCCCACTAGTCCCTATCGGTCCTCGTTCCCAGCAACTACTCCACACGACATCCAGTGTTTACATATAGCTAATGAATGCAAGTTTTGACGGTCAGTTAACACAGCTGGGTCCATGTGTAGGTTTCCACATGAGAATGTCACTTACATCCTCGTATCTCCAGCAGTCTTATGCATACTTTGTTCGTCTTACTTGGAGGTTTTGTGTAATAGGAGGTAAGAAACCGTATAGCTGCTTCTTGTAAGGTGCTGCTTCCTGATCATATTGTTATGTTGTCTCTTAATGACTGATATTTGAAGTACATGTCTACGCTGGGTAAGAGATAAAGTTGTACACCGCAGACACTACAACACTAACAGTAGCACTGGTGAGTTCTTTATATATAATATATTTTTCGCAACGGTGTTTATTTAGCTCTTTTTTGAGTGATCATTTTTGGAAAACAAATGATATATTCATTTTTAGGCTGTACGAATAGTTACACATTGCACAGATATAGCTCCTCCCAGGTACTGTTTTGTTATTTTTCCCCCAAGAAATCCCTTCTCTAGACACACTATTCTGGGGGGAACAGAAATTTTCTACTATAATATTTCTTCAGGGTGTAAAAATTCGAACCATACCAGGTGACTGTATAAAATCGAGTGCCTACTTGTCAAACAGCTTATGCTTATTTAACAAGTACATATGCTTAAAAGTGAATTACAAAAAAAAAGGACCTCATCGTTATTTTTATTTTCCAGTATTTAGATATTTTCTCAATAACTTATGTTTCTGTCGTTAAACCATTAATTACGTCATTTTCATGTGTAGTTCAGCCAATTTTCTGCTATGTATTACAGCAGTGATAATCACATTAAAAAGTTAGGAAAGTGGATTCTAATTTGCTTCATTTACGATGCAAATTTAAAAGTTAAAACTGGCATGAATGCGATATATTTTAAACTCAAATGGGTATTCAATTAGATACATTAATCGGAACAGTAATTTTTCAATGTGCTTGTCTTGCCAATTCTACTGCATTGTCCTTATAATCTGAATTCACCATCACAGCAAATGTATTCAACAACACGACTGGTAATGTCTGCAATGTGATTAGAAATTTATTATTGAGAACAAGCAGATAAATCATTTGTATTAGACAGGACTATTTGATAGGTTGCGTTTACCATTCGATCATGTTGCGACACTATCAAGCTCTATATTCTCAGCGTAAAGCATCATTTCAGAATACATTAAATCATGATGATTCATGCCTGATGAAAATTGTGGCTAATTGTTTATCAATGTCATCAAAAGTTTAATTTTGTGAAAGATATGTTTCTTTTTTAATTAAATTAGCCACATTAATGTGAAATTCTTATTTCATGATTACTTATTTAGCTCAGGACTTCTAGCAATGAATAACAATATACGTCTTTTTAATTATGGCACCGTTACATGTAGAAAAAACCTATTCCATACTCTCTCTCTCTTTGTTTCTCTTTTCCCCCTCCCCCTCTCCCCTCTCTCTCTCTCTCTCTCTCTCTCTCTATATATATATATATATATATATATATATATATATATATATATATATTCCTAATAACAGGCAATCGTTACACATCGATGTCTTCCGTAGGGAATGAAGTCGACGAGATTAGAGAAACATTTTTGAATGAACTTTTACGTGTCACCTCTCACTAATATACTTGCAAATACATGCAATGTCCTCTTCTTCTTCTTCTTCTTCTTCTTCTTCTTCTTCTTCTTCTTCTTCTTCTTCTTCTTCTTCCACCTATGGTTATATGGTAGGTCATAACTTGTTCGTTAGTTGTGGAAAGGCAACCGGCCAGAAGAAATAATCTGAAATCAAGAATGAGCCGAGTTAATCCTGAGTGCCTGATTGTCACATTATAAAAAATAGTAGCTCGTAATATACAATTACTCCCCACTAGAAAAAAAAATATGTGTAGGCATTCTAAAGGTTTGCCTATGTATCTGGACCCATATTTCTGTCAGTATATATATATATATATATATATATATATATAATATAATATATATATATATATATATATATATATATATATATGTGTGTGTGTGTGTGTGTGTGTATGTGTGTGTGTGTGTGTGTGTATCATCATCATCATTATCATGTCGCGCTGTTGGCACGGATATCCATGACAATCTCTCTCCATTCGTTCCTATCGCTCACCATTCTCGGGAGGTCCTCTATGCAGCACCCTGTATCAGCACAGAGCTGATCAATGTACGTCTTTGCTGGTCGGTCCACACTGGCGTGCCCATGTGCTAGCTTCCACAGGAAGACGTCGCTGATGAATTTGTTCTTGCTTCTCCAGCAGTGTCCCGCGTGTCTTGTCCGTCTTACTCGGATGGTTTGGGTGAGATGTGGCAGGTGGCCGTACAGCTACTTTCTCGTGGGGTGCTGTTTCCACGTCTTGTTCAGGATCATCCGCAGCATTTTTTTGCAGCTCCCATCTAGTTTATTCTCTTGTCGCTTCGTTAGGGGCCAGGTGGTGCGACCATACAGCAGCACTGACACGACAACGGCCTGGAAGAACTGTCTCTTTAACTTGTCTGTGAGATTGGATTTCCATATGACCGATAATTTATTTATAGCGGCCCATGCCTTTCCTATACGTGCATTAACGTTGTTATATATATATATATATATATATATATATATATATATTATATATTGAGGATATGTGCTTAATTGAAGTCATACCTAATTTTGAAAATTAATTAGTTGATAATTAATGAATGTAGGCGGGCATATATGTTCAAATGTAAGGCTAAACAAATCGAGAAAATGTCAATCCCTGAATGTACATTTCGACCTATTAGGTCTCATCAGCAAGGTTATAGACTAAATTCATTAATTATCAACTAATCAATTTTCAAAATTAGTTATGATTTCAATTAAGCACATATCCTCCAAAAATTGTCGGCTTAAAGCCATATAAAAATAAACACGTTTGTTTACTTAGCCTCATATATATATATATATATATATATATATATATTATATATATATATATATATATATTAGCGAGTGCGTGTTTATACTGACATATTTATTATAATTTCCTATAGTGAATTTCTCCATGATTTTATTTTACTTCTATTTAACTATTGAATTACAATCATTATGATTTATTTAATATCTTTCATTTTTACTACTTTTAGATTAATCTACATTCTAATATGATGCAATTGTATTGATATATAACATCAGATTGTGGTCTACAGTGTGAACGGGATGGGTCATTAGTGATATTTAAAATTTGATTTTGATAGATATGTGCTTGGCATTGTTAATTTATAATTAATTTGATTTTTATGTTAGTAATATGATACAAATAACCACCATAAATGTTAAAAGCAATCCATCAATAAAAGACACAACTATAATTGCACTGTCTAATTTAGTTAAATAGGGAAAATTTAGCCATAAATGAGTTTTTCCTTACGACAGCTCAATTTTGATATATTTTTAAAAAGTTACACACATAATTAATTAGTAAGGCCCGTTGAAATAAAGACATTACTCTAACTGTTTTTTTAGTCTTTTATTAAATTATTAATCGAATACGTGCGCATATTTTTGTGAGTAAAATGTAATGGATACAATATCCTGAATTTATGGTTCAGTTTTACTCAGGATGTAGTAATATTTTATTATACAGGGGTGATATATTACAGTATGTTACATTAACTTCACTAATATTAAATCAATAAGTACACAAGCTTCAAAACAAGGGATGTATCAAGTACAGCAAAACCTTATAAACCTCATGCACATATTTTCCATGTTAAACTTGACATCTCGTCCTTCAGAGTCCTGCAATTTCATTTTTCCTTTTGGGTATATATATATATATATATATATATATATATATATTGTGTGTGAGAGCGCGCGCGCATGTGTGCATGTGCGATCATTCGTGCGTGTATGTGCCTTTTTCAACAAACACTATATGCGTTCATAGTTTTCTTTCTGGTCACATTCTAGTAACACACCTTCCTCTTGTAATGTGACATGAAAAGGTCAGGTTAATCTGCGTGCATTGGGATTGCCCGTCATCTACATGAAGTCCCATTACTCAATGATGTTTGTTGCCCTGAATTCACCAAAGGACAAATATTTGCAAACAAACAAAATACAAGATTTGAAGAGAAAAAACATTGAGGCCGTTGCTACTAAAACACGCAGAGAAACGCTCATCAGTAAACAATCTCGGCTCCACTCTGATAAAATCCTTTCATAATCTGATCGATAGACAAGTGTACTAGTTCGCTAAGATTATCAAATAACCCCTTCTATGAATCTGCGACCAGTGAATACACCCGGTTGTTAAAATCGTCTCTTTTATTTTAACAGGAAACAAAATGATTCTTTTCTCCTGAATATTTATGGTTGCCAAAAATGATTTTTATTTCGACTCAGCTCAAGTGCAAGCATGCATGGTTTATGATATGTAAAAAAGTCGTCGGGGTGGCCTAAAGTCGGTATCAGCCAATCAGCGAGGGAGTATATCCCCTTTTCGCTAGCGCTCGACCAAGGAGATTGTTTGGGCGCCTGAGGTGTAGCGCCACACCTACCATCAGCTCCTTTCTTTACCGCACCAATCCCTGAGCTACCCATACGTTGAGTTAGCGAGGGCCGGTATCGAACTAGGAACCTTGTGGTTTCTAGCTGAACGCTCTACCAACTAAGCTAACCCGGCTCTAACTAACCCTTCTCACATATAAGTAGTGGTAAAGAGGGTGGCGTTGCCTATTATCTGTATCAACCGGACTCTGAAGGAGTCTTACCCCTTTTCGGGAGATTTTTTTTTTGTTGCTCAGGTGGAGCGACAAACAGTTCGCATTTAACCCCACAGATAAAATTACCCAAGCTGTACTACCCATTGCACTGAGTGGTATTAAATCCGGAACATTACGATTCCTTGGTGAATGCTCTACTGACTGAAGTCAAACATACTGCAAACATCATATATTCACTGAAAATATCTATAATAAAGTTCTATTAAGTAAGTATTAAGTAATTATCAAGTAAATAATCTGACACTATTTACATTTTCTGCTGAATCTAAGTTATGTAGCTACGAGTAAAATATTATTTACACAATAAGTATTAATCTATACGATTAGGATGATTAAAGTTATTAAAATTTTCCTCATTGTTATAATAATCATCAAGTCATACTGACAGCATGAATTACTTTGACTCTTTATTAAGATTTAAGACATCACTGTGTGGCTATGTGTACAAGTTACAGGAGGACATGACATAAACTATCGTCTTTTTTCAGCAGTGCTCGTTTTGCTTGGACAGTTTTCGAGATGGGCGGGAAATAGCCGCATAGCTGCAGTTTTGTCAAATGTATCTTTAAGTATTTTAAAAGCAGGCTGCATCATTGTGTACTTCCCATGTAGCTTTTACTTCAAACGTTTAGTTAGAATCTAAGTGGTCAAAACATACATTAGTTATGATATCTCTACAGCTTAGAATAATCCCCGTTTTATTTTATCAGAGATATCAGCCCATGCTTTACTATTTCTATATCTACATCACATTCAATATCGCTAAGAAGTATGATGACGAGTTTATCAACTTTACTTTTATTCACTACTATTTCAATAAGATAGCTTTGGAATTTTTAAAATAATTTCACTAATTTACCAGAGGAGCTGTGAATTTACGTTGTATTAATCCGACTGGAAAGCTGTATCTGCGAACGGAGTGTAAATTCAATTTCTTCTTTAATGTCCCTGCGGCTCTGTCTGTCTAATTAAGGGAAAAGGTGCGCCCACGTTAGCCTCGTATGGATTTGATTGAGAAACTGATTTTTGAGTAGGCAGTTCCCGACAGAGCTGTTGCATATGAGGCCGATGGGTGCGGTTAGATGGTCGCATCTTTTCCTCTCTCCTCTGTTAAACACATTTCACATCACTTCTCAGTAAATGATGCGTATGAATATGAGATAGGACCAACAGTCAAGAATTGTCTGTTATGTAACTTTTTTATGTACGATCTATAAGTATCACTGTGAAGGCATGCATCAATTCTCCTGTTTATTAACCGGTATATTTATAAACTGAATATATAGCTTATCAAAAGAAAGATATATGAGATAGTAATAAATATTCAGACATAACACTATCATAAAATTACTCACATCAATAGATGTTAATTAAGGAATGGAAACGCACAATGACATCATTCTTAATAAACTAACCAAAGTGAACTATTGTTTTCTGGAGGAGTCCAATCAACACCCGCCAAAGAAATTCCAAGCTTTAAAGCTTTTAATCCAAGGAATACTTGACCCAGGTCATATAGTATAAATGCTAGAGTAGCACGCAACTAGGGTATTCGACTAAAGTTGGACATGTCGTGGCTTAAATTTCATCTAACCTATATTTAAAAAATATATATATTTAGCAAGTGACTTGTTACTGACATCTAATAATTATTTAATTAGGAAATATACTTTTTGTCGGTATCAATATAAAATCTTGAATTATTTAATTGAAAAAGCTGTTACACTTTTATTCCTGAGATAATTCCTGCAAATATGGACATTTGGTATAGTGACATTTAGCAGACTTAATAACCAACGTTGTACCATGCTATGTTACATGAATCATTGCCTAAGAGAAGGGTTAATATTTGATAATGCATACTTTTATTGTCATGATTATTTTAAACGTCAGTTGGTAAACTAAATATGTCAATGCATACCACAGTTCACAAAGAGTTTTAACATCTCCTGATGTTTAATGTCAAATTAACTGATTGCACAAATTGGTTCATCGATATTATTCATGCTGATTTCCAAAATAAAATGAGGGCACCGAATAATATTGTTATGTTAAATTTTTTTTAATTATTGGTTGTTTGTGCCTTTTTAGCACAAAGGATTTTAAGGTTAACATGGTTACATTAGTAAATTTATTCATATTCTGTTAAATAAAGCCAAATAAAAAATGAGTTGACAGAGAGGGCTATTTTCAATATCATCCATACAGTGATTTGACTAGTGGTAGAACAGAAGAGTGTTCTTACGTTTAAGGTGGAGAGGTACACCTACCATCAGTTCCGTATTTTACTGCACAAATTCCAGTTATGCTAAACATGCATTGGGTTGGCGAGGACCAGTTTTTAACACGTAAACTTATAATTCCTTCGTGGGTGTTCTACCAACTGAGATAAAACAGACAAATAATGAGTTAAAATAAAAAGGTAAATAATATAAAATCGTGGTATAAAACTTTTTAGTATGATGAATATTATTTATTCGGTATGTCTCAGTATCCCTTATATTTTCTGAGTGTTCTTCAACGATTAGAGATACCTTTCCAGTTGAATCATAAAGGTATATTTAAATATGAAAAATTATCAGTCTGATGATTTTTTTACAGAAAACTTCTACTCAGTAATTATCTTTCTTTGCAATAGACAACTTGTTTTTCACACACACACACACACACACACACACATATATATATATATATATATATATATATATATATATATGTGTGTGTGTGTGTGTGTGTGTGTCTGTGGTTTGCTTTATCTTTACAGTGAGATCAAACTCTAAGAAAAAAATTGGTTGGTGCTTCACAATCATAATGCGTACCGTTTTTGAAGCAAGTCCCTCAAGAAACCAGTTGTACGGTAAATTGCCCCTTATCACACAAACTATCCGAGTAAGAGGAACGGGACTTGCTGGACACTCCTGGTAATGCAAAGACGAACTTACACATGGATACAGCAGTGTAGGCTGACTAGCCAAAACCTACACCAATCAGCTTTTTCTCCAAACGTTTCGTTAAATTCCAAGTGGTGCAGCTGTACATTGGTATTGACACGGCGACAGCTACTATGAAATATTTTACTTTTATCAGTGATAAAATTATCATATGATTAAGCATCTGTCCATTGCGGTCCCTTTGTTTCTTATGCGTATATTGACATGGCCTTCTGTAGATGAGATATTGCTACTGAAGTATGTGAACTGGTCTATAAGTTTAGAGGATTACCATCCAATGTGGATATATCTTCATCTTTTTTAGAACACATGGACGCCGTTCACAAAAAGGTCAATGTCTCTGGATTCGGCTCGTGCAGTTTATTTGCGAGAAGTGATAGATAATCTGCATAGTCTACATCTGTAATAGTGTCTGCTTATTGACTTTTTAGAAAAGAGGAGTATGCTTCATAATGCATAGCCTTTATTTGGGTAGGTATAGGTTCATGTTGTACCCTTACGTTTTGATATTTGGTGTTTTAGACATATACGCCATGTTATCGAGAGAGAGAGAGAGAAGAGAAGAGAGAGAGAGAGAGAGAGAGAGAGAGAGAGAGAGAGAGAGAGAGAGAGAACTTGTCCAGATGTTCATCTTTTCTATTTGGCGAGTTGTGAAATCAGAATTTATTATTTTTCTCTTTGACATTGTGTTTAGTAATGTGCCGGAGGAAGGAAGATAACTGTTCTAAAATGTGGTAATGTCCATTTTATTACTAACATTAGTGGGGCTGTAGAATTAGACGATTGTTGTACTGGGGTAACCTTTAAATGTGGCACACTGGATTCTCATTATTTTGTTTAGAGAATATCAAAATACGAAGACTGAGAAACATTCCGACACCTCTCAGGGCGGCATTGATGGGTTTTTTCCATGCAGATGCCGATACAAAATTCCAACCTTACTGGTTTCATGACATTTTAGCTCTAGGTAATATCCATTTTTTTATACACAGATGATGTTTATATTCTTATCAGCTGCAAAAACTACAAGCTCGGATCGTTGATTTATATTTTATCTTTCTAATTTTAAACGTTGCGAAGTTGATTTTTCTCCTTCTGAGTATGTTTTGTGTTTGTGAATGGCCTCTCTCTGTAACATTTTTTCTCTTTTTAAACTGGGTTCAGAGCAATAACCTCAGCTTGTTGATAAGCGAAGAACAAGTGATGTATTCCCAGTTGTAGACACGAAACATACTAAGTCATCATTACACCTCGGCTAATATTTTATTTATTCAGTGGCTTCTTTATCTCAAATATTCAGATTGTCATTCTGCTACTGTTAGAAACCAACATGGATCGAAAATATAATAGAACCTCTGTTCAAGAATTGAACTAGCAGGCCTCCTTCAATGTTATAGGAAAAGATAAAATCTTTTTCGAATATTTTTATATGATGTCTGTAAATTGATGGTGAGAATCATGGTGAATGAAATAGTTGTCTAAAACTCATAAATACTTAGAAATGCTTCTTAATCAAAAGTAATAATATAAAAAAAATAAATAAGCATACGTTTGCAACACTATCTACACCTTGTTGGTGGGGGTAGAATCAGATTATTGTGTCCCCTACATAAAAAAACGGAATGAAGCCTGGGTAGGACACTAAACCGAATGCAATGGTGAGACACTAGTGCTAGTTATGTTGGGATTGTTAAGTGTTGTACCGGCCGTTCCTACGGTGGAGAATATACACCGGTTCTCACTATAAATAGTGAGACACCGAGTGAAAAGGTTGTACTGTTACCGTTTAACGGCAAGCTAGCCGTTCCTGTACCATTATTGTAAATACACTTGTCTTATTTTACCCTACCTCGACTTGACTTCTTTTTTACTGTTGGATTAACATCACAACATTAAGTAACCCTTAATTGCCTTTACTACCTGTTCAACTATTACAGGAAGGAGCAGTATCCGTTTGGGTCTCAACTATGGGAAATAGAATGCATAAAAAACAAATAAATGAATACAATTAAAAATATCATTGGCATTAGGAATAATAGCAAATATATTCACCCTCCGGGTGCAATTATTTAAATTTTAATGTAATCAAATATATTAAATTAGGCTAACGAAACTAAATAAGAATGCTGATAAAAAAGATTTGAAACAGAGGGGGGTATAACCAAAAAATAGAACAACTGAGAATTATTCACTCCCGTCTTGCATTGCTAAATTTTCTCAATTTAACTATTTAGTTTAAATTAGGGAGTAAAGAATAAAAATCACAGTTACTTCTTGTTAATGGTTTCTTTAAAGATTTATCTCTGAGATATTTTGCTCATATTTATTAAAATAGAACCAACCAAATAGAAATCAATAATACGAAGCAGCATATATTTATTGAAATCATTTTTTAAGATCAATATGCAAAGCATCTTTTCCGTTAACTCTGTAAACCGCTATTTTGTTTTATATATAAATACAATTGCATGTTATTAGTATGTAGATAAGGCAAAAAGTATTAATAATGTAAAACAATTTTATTAATAATTGATCTTTGAATAAAAATGAATTCAAGGAGAATGTGAAGTAAATAACTAAGGGAATTGGGTACTCTTATATAGTTTCGATTACAGACACACTATCTCCATTATCATTAGATTATGAATATTTCATAATACAGATAGTTTTCTAAAGAAATATCAAAATGCGATTTATGTCATTTTTATTTTTGGAAATACGTATACTAGTACGAAACATTTTAAGGAAAGATGGTATTTTCGCTCGCTGTCATGCGTGTTATATAATTCATATACCTACTAATATTTTAGATAAGTGTGGACGATGCTAAAAACCCGTGAGTATAAATTATGAAAAGTAATGAGAAACGACTGAAATAAGGCGCTTTAATACTTACAATCGTTGCCTTTTAACATTCCAAATAGAAACGAGAGGAAACATCAAATATATTATTTATAAAATAAGCACCCGTAAAAATAAAGGAACATTACTAAAACCATGTAACATAATCTTCCATATTGCTCTCCTCTTTATTTACTCCCTATTTATTTTCACTATGAATAGGCATCTACTCACTGTCAATTTGTAGGGAATTTCATCGTTGTATAATAGTTAGTAAGTTAGTCCCTTGAAGATTCTCTGGAGATGCCTTATACTTGTGACCTTATGTTACAACTTACGGGTTGGGTATATACCTACGCCCAAAGCTTCATTAAGCTCCACATCTATGTTGTTATTTCATTATAATTCTGTGACGGAGAACGAGAAAGGAACGGGAGCAAGACATCCTCCCGCATGCAAAAACAAATGCGATTTGGGTACTGGACGGACGCGAGGTTCGACTACTGTGCCTGGATGTTTGGATAAATATGTCCATAAATAATAAGTGAGTCGAGCGCTGGGCGGTCAGCAGCAGCAGCAGGAGTCGACGACGACGAAACGCTTTGCGAACGACCCGGTAAAGAAATGGATTTTAGTCCAACAGAAACAAAACTAAATAGGAATTGCGATTTTAATATTAAATATTATTTTGACTACGACGACGGATTTTCCAGCTGCTAGACGAAGACGAAGAATGTGTTTACCAAAGGAAAGTCTGGCTTGTGATAAGACGGTGAACTCGCTTGTTTTTGGTTCGCCCCCCTCAGCAGGAACTTCTTAATTCGAATATTTATTTTCCCCCATATACACCCCGGGAAAATATTAACTTTTATCAATTCATTAAGCTTACCAACTTCACAAAGCTAGATCCTATTCTCTGCCCAGAAAAATGAATTTCGGACCCGAATTCAATAGACTGAAATAAAGTACTGTTACTAGCGGAGAACCTTTGAAAACTTATTTGATGAATATGGTGACACAACAAATTACGCTGATTAACGAAATATGTATCAGCTAGCCTATATTAAAATGTCTTACTATAAATTATCGATAAGATGTATACCAGAAGAAAAAAAGAGAAAATATTGATGTGAAGTATGCTTACTTATCATTCGATGTAACCTACTACTCGGCGAAACAAAATGGTGCGCTCGACGCGCTCACATGGGTGGACAGCTCAACTATGTGAAGAGAAGATCTCCTCAAGCTACATGATGAATTGTGTTACTGCTCCATATCATCCGAATAAGAACCCCCCCCCCTTTTAAGTCAAATGGGCCGTCAAGCAAGATGAATATACACAGAACAAAAACTTAAAGTCTACAAGGCAAAAATGGAACGGTATGCTTTTGATAGTATTATTAGATATAAAAATGCATCACCCCTCAAAAATAAGAAATACGTATTTATTGAAGATAATCGACGAGTTATCTTGCTTTTTGTTCGTCATCCCTCGCCTAAATATACCAGAGAGAAATGTGATACAAACCCTCTTTTCGCCTTTTGTTTTCTGACCGGGGGGATCGCTTCTATGCCAGAACATGTGAAGCAATTCTTGCTAGTACAAGAAGTGGCTACGAGAAGGACAACCAGTACAGCTCTCATAGCAATAACCAATGCAAAAGCACACCACTTTAATCAAGAAGACAATACATTTGGCTGTGGCTAACCATGAGGGCTTGATATACCGTTAACTGAGTCTACTCTGAATGAAATAGAATAATGACAGAGAATGCGGTAACGCAAACATTCATATTACCCCCTCTCTCATTTAATTATGTATTAATTGTCACTGGAACGAGCAAACATGAACAGCATGCCCGCCATCATCTGCAAGAGACGCCTGCGTTGGCTTGGTCAGGTTAGAAGGATGGACAAAGGCCACATGCCCAAAGACCTACTGTATGGTGAATTAGTAGAGGGCACCCGACCGGTAGGGAGACCACGCCTGCGCTTTAAAGATGTCTACAAAAGGGGCATGAAGACATGCCACATCAACACCAACACATGGGAGGCTTGTGCAGAAGACCGTGCGACCTGTCGACTCCTCGTCAAACAAGGAATGAAAAGGAGTGAAAAAAGAGAGGAAAGAAGCCGCCGCAGACAAGAGAGCCATAAGGAGGGAAAGAAGGAGAGACAACAACATCCAGCTAGCATCACCGTTTGTTTGCAGTCACCGCACCAGAGACTGCCATTCAAAGATAGTTCTGTTCAACCACTCACGCAGTTGTGGATAAAAAAAAGTGGACACTACGTCATCGTCTTTAGTAGACGGAAGGATGACAATATTGTCACTTATACAATTAGTATTTGTTAGCTAAATAAATGTTCAGTTGGTTCCAAATCTTTTTAAGCTAGCTGCATCCCTGCCACTGTTTTAAAGTAAAAAATCCAAGCAAAACTATTTTATTTCGAAACAGATATATTAACAAAGTTCTAAACAGAGTTTTTATTTCATTCAAACCAATTCAAATAGATTTGAAAAATTATTACCAATAGAAACATAATTTGGAACAATATAAACAACAATCTCCAAGTAAATTTTCAGGAATGCTTCACCGATGATAGAAATGAAATAAGTTCTAGCAATAACACACGCACATGCCTACCGGCGCACACGAACCCTAAAACACACACACACACACACACACACACACACACATATATATATATATATATATATATATATATATATATATATATATATATATATATATACTAGGGTAGATACGAGATAGTCAACAGCCCTTGCTAACTGTCAGTTTGTAGTCTATGCCATTTTCAACCTCGTGAATTATGTTTGTTTTAGTTTGTGGAACATGATGGGAAGGTTGGTTTACTTCTGGGACATTCTGAGCGTTCTAGTCAATTATCATATTAATTTTGTGATTGTGTACTTAATTTCTACCATTGCGTTTGATTTATTCTACTGCTGCTTTCCTTGTTTTGATAACATATTATTATTATTATTATTATTATTATTATTATTATTATTATTATTATTATTATTATTATTATTATTATTATTATTATTATTATTATTCTTCATATTTATTTATTTGTTTAATATTCTTTGTTTATTTATCTTAATTCTATTTTGTATTATTTTATTCCTGATCTATGTGTTTATTCGATTATTCTACACTACTTGTTTTTATTCATTTGATTTGTCCCATTATTCTTCAATGTAAAACCGTTTTTTAATAAAATCATCACACTAAAGATCTTTCTAAAAACTGTTCCCTTCAATTTACAAGTGAAATAATATGTGGTAGGGATTTCCACTGAATTTATTTTTGAATTAGCAAAATCATTCATATAAAAGAGACAACTATGAAATTCTAATGAGGATTGTTTACTCCTTCCTGAATAGAATTATCTGTATTATCATGGACATTTGTTAAATTCGGATGAAACAGATTTACATTTCGTCTAGTATGCGAATACACCGTGATTTACACACACACACACACACACACACACACACACACACACACACACACACACACACATATATATATATATATATATATATATATATATATATATATATATTAAATATAACTGTTTATACAAAGGTTGTAGTAGGCATCTACCTAAGGTTTCTGGCTTATTGCCTTCGTCAGGATACCATTAATCCCTCTGGTGTGTCTGCAAAATCCTGTTTTGCGGTTTTGTATTTGTAAATAACTAAGTTATTTACATAATTTACATATAGGTATCCTGACGAAGGCAAAAAGCCTGAAACTTTAGGTACATGCCTACTAAATCCTTTGTATAAACAGTTATATTTAATAAATAAAGCTCTTACATTTGTAGCACTTTATTTTCCTTATTTCATCTCGGAAAAAATTACCAATATATATATATATATATATATATATATATATATATATATATATTATATATATATATATATATATAATATAGATCACGCTATCGTTGTAGGGACTGTTGAAAAATTTGATTTTCATTGTTAAACTGGACATTACCTTGCCTAAAATAAATGTAAGTAAATATATGCAAATTGGATATAAAGTTGGCTTTCTAAAAATATATTAGAAATTCAAATATGACCGTTTTTTTTCGATGGTAATAATTAGTAGACTAAGTGACGCTCTCTCTCTCTCTCCTCCTCTCTGTACTCACTCTCTCTCCCTCTCTTCCCTCCACCCTCTCTGTCTCTCTGTCTCTCTGTCTTTGTTTCTCTTGCTCTTTCATTGTATTTACTCATTCACTTACTTTTATCTTTATGATACGTCGCTCAAACTATTCCTACTGTAGCCTTTTCCCTTTTCTGTGTTTTTTCGTATCTTGTTTTTTATTTTTTCACTCTACTTTTGTGTTTATTTGTGTTCTTTCGTGTCAAGGTCATTTGTGAATTCGTTAATCTTCTTTTGTTAGTTTTCCGTTTTTCAACTTGCCAACAGTATTAATACCAAGAGTTTATATATATATATATATATGAAAAATGAATGGAAGTGAATCCGACAGTGTGAAATAAATATTTAGAAAAAATGATGAAAAATTTGCTGACAGAATTCTGTTTTGACCCTTTATTGAAGTGGTCTTCATCAAGAGCGAGTTGTATGATAGAGAGAACGGTGAAAGTGGACCACTTTCGTCTTATAACGGTCCACTTTCACCGTTCTCTCTATCATACACAACTCGCTCTTGATGAAGACCACTTCAATAAAGGGTCGAAACAGAATTCTGTCAGCGAATATAAATCATGTGTTTGTTTTTCTAAATATCTATTTAACACAAACACACACACACACACACACACACACACACATATATATATATATATATATATATATATATATATATATATTATATATATATGTATGTGTGTGTCTGTGTGTCTGTGTGTGTTTGTATTGTGCCTGTGTTCCTGTGTGTGTTTGTATTTGTATTGTGTCTGTGTATGTTTAAGTGCCTGTCTCTGTGTTTGTGGTTATTTTGTTTTTGGTATCAATACTTCTTTGATGAATGTTCCATTAAAATGTAAATTGTTTTCTAATAGTTTTTCTTGTGTATGTATAAGTGAAATCATTTTGTTATATACCCTCATTGGGTATATACATGAGAGAGTGACTTCAGAGAGTTCTCGGAGAGAGAGAGAGAGAGAGAGAGAGAGAGAGAGAGAGAGAGAGAGAGAGAGAAGAGAGAGAGAGATTAGACTTACTTGGTTGGAGATCTTACTTGCTATCTTGTCTGGCTGTCATCTTGTTTTCTAGTTAGGTTCTGGTAACTGCTTCTTCGTTTTGATTAAGGGATTTTGGTGCTTATTTTGCTCATTGTAATTAATTGAATGAACTACAAGACATGTTTATTGTTAACTTCAACAAGCTTCTTTATTTAGCCCATGTTATTCCGCGCGGGAGGATACCAACCCCTGGAAAGAGAGGCACATCCTCTCTGATCAAAAGTTAGGTTGTATCTAATTCCCTAAACTAACTACTCACGTGTTTCACGAGACGCGCGAGGTTCGCGCCTCTAGGGGTCAGAGGGCTATAACCGTTACTGGTAAATTTCCACTCTCAATGGCCCCCATATTCAGCTACAGGGTCTGTCAACAATTTATGACATTATAAATTGTAACAATTTCACGACAGAATTGTATGCGTTATGTCTCCAAAATACTGTTCATTTCAAGTGCTTTCGACTAATCTATGAGACATTTTCAAGGTGTTGTAAGAAATTGTCACATCGATGTGCTGTTTGTTGTATTGGAATTCATATTGATGTGTGAGAAGCGTGTTTTCCATACTAATTAAAATAAGATTTAATTGCAAACTACAGACGGAACATTATGGCCGTATTCGAAACAGATGTTGTTATTGTTTCATTCTTTGTTTTTACAATTAATGTTTCCAATATTTTCAGTCTCTTTTTACAGTTGAATATCTGTTATTTTTCTGTTTTGGTCTCGGGGATTTTGTATAGTCTACTGGTCAAATATATAATAGGTCAATCTTTGAAATAAAGAAGTGGTCTAATTTCAATATATTTGTCCATGGTTTCATCAAGGATATATATATATATAATATATATATATATATATATATATATATATATATGTGGTGTGTGTGTGGTGTGTGTGTGTGTGTGTGTGTGTGTGTGTGTGTGTGTGTGTGTGTGTGTGTGTATCAAACTTTCCACTAGCCTTCATGACAGATTGGCAGCAAGTAAGCAATACAGTGTCTGCTTAAAATAATCACCGATGGTTTCTCCTAGCTAGGAAGTGTATAAAAATTGGCGTTTCACCACCAAACATATCGTATCATTTTTTAAAAATGCTTAAATATCGCCAAAGACCGAAAAGCGCATGAGAAAGAACAATACTAATATGTCATGCAATTACGACCAGACCCTTATCTGCACATCCTGGGGCCTTATTTGTCTGCCACGCATTGTCCTTTTCAGCCACTAACATTCATGCGATCAACGTGGATCATTGCTTTAATCTTATTTCACAAAGCCAAGCTAGGCTTAATATACATACATAACACACGCGTATATATATATATATATATATATATATATATATATATATATATATATATATATATATACAAAGCGATGTGTGTATTAAAACAGTTAAAATCCTCTTCCCATTCTGTAGGTGATGACAGACTGATGGTTAAGGTGAGGGACTGACACTGAACCAATCGGATTTCAATCCCGGCTGTAGGTAGCTTACAAATGTCTAGCCATACTGAAGAGACTTAATAAGTCGAAACACGTCTGTGGATGACTATATATATATATATATATATATATATGTGTGTGTGTGTGTGTGTGTGAGTGTGTATGCTGGATTAATGTACATATACATGTATCTATATATAAACGATGACGTGGTATCTAGAAACAAATAAATTATTACAAACCTTCAGACAGGGTTCCGAAAAAAGAGAGGGAAAATAGACCATCTGATCCGACTAGAGACCTACATCAGGGAAGCATACATAAAAACAGCATGTAACGGCAGTCTTCTTTCACCTGGAGAAGGTATATGACACTACTTGGAGGTATGGTATCATGAAAGACATGCACAATCTAGGGTTACGAGGAAGACTACCAATATTTATAAAGAACTTTCTCTCCAATATAAATTTCAGGGTACGTGTGGGATCCACTTTTTCTGGCCTGCAAACCCAAGAGGAAGGCATCCCACAAGGAAGTAATTTATCAGGTACTCTATTCTCCATAAAAAGGAACAATATAATCAAATGCCCCCATCCTACAATCAACTACACTCTCTATGTTGATGACGTTGTCATCTGCTATAGATACACACAAAATAGAACGACAATTACAGATAAGCAAATACAGTAAACAAATGGGCAACATACAACGGTTTTACATTCTCGAAGACCAAAACCCAATGTGCGCATTTCTGTTCCTTAAGAAAAATGCACAGTGACCCTACTTGAGGAAAGTGAAATATCTGTTGTTGACCAGTACAAATTCCTGGGAGTTATATTTGATAAAACAATAACTTTTATCTCGCACATAAAATACTTAACAAATGAATGTATCAGAGCCCAACAACTATTACGAGTAGTTGCCCATACTGAATGGGGAGCAGATCAACAAACACTACTTAAACCATACAGATCACTGATCCGTTCACAACTTGATTATGCCTGCTTTGTATATAGATCTGCTAGGAGGTCTTACCTCAAAGAGCTCAACTCTGTATACCGCGAAATCTTAAGGCAAGTCATAGGAGCCTTTAGAACTTCTCCAGTCGATAGTATATATGTAAGGCTTATGAAGCACCCCTACAGCCTAGATGCGAAAAACTAGCCTTGCAATGCCACACAAAACTCAAATCATGCCCATCCAACCCAGCGTATGACTGCAACTTCAACCAAGAATACAAGGAATGTTTTGGAAAAAAAAGAAAAATCAATAAAACATTTTGGTCTCCGGATGGAACCCATCCTCAAAGAATCTAAAATTCCTCTCATAAATATTCACAAAACCATTATACCGAAAACACCACCTTGGGTCAGTAAAAAACATAAAGTAGTCCTTGAGCTAAGTGAACTCCCCAAAACAAAAACTCATCCTAGCACATACCAAGATAAATTCCACAATATTCTAGAACGCTACCCTAACCACCTCCACCTCTTTAGAATTGCTCTAAGGACGATGACAAAACATCATGTGCAGCTATTTTAAATAGAAAATTGTAAGAAAACTCTCCCAAAATGAAAGTTCCATTTTTTCTTCTTTTTTTTAATAGATTAGACACGATGTCTAACTCTAAGGAGATTATGATATGCTGGATCCGAAGCCACATAAGGAGTGAGAGGGAATGAAATAGCTGACTCTGCAGCTAAAGAATAGAGGATAATAAATATGTAATTAGTCAAGAGGTAAATCATATATGAGTTATGTGTTAGAATGAGTAGATTTTCATATCCACTTGCTTGTTTTGTTCATCAATTTGATTCAGCATATTCTAGGATGCATGATCTTTCCTCTAGATACAATCTGCAGCTATTGTTAAATATTGTCATTGTAAGCTTGTGCTTTTTTCCAAAATGTCCCATTTTATCATGGGAGATTTCCCCGTTTCATCTTTTATTATCTCTAAATGTTTTGAGAATGTTCAATTGTTGGTATATTTACACACACACACACACACACACACACACACACACACACATTATATATATATATATATATATATATATATATATATATATTTGCGTGTTATTTAACTATCGATGGAAATTCAATTCTATGGTATAGATAACGTGTCCGTATACTTGGTGTGTTGTGAACGGAGGGGAGTCGCCCAATTGAAACCATTTCAAATAGTTCCTGTAAACAGGAGAATGAAATAAATTCTTTTGCTAGAAAGACATTCGGAAAATATTTAGAAAGTATGGTGAAATAGACATGAGCTATACTTCAGTACGGATATAGTGACAGGAGTTATATAATTATTAATTACTATTATTAAATACTATTATTATTAAATACATATTTGACTGCATTTCTGCTGAACACAGATTTATCAATTATATTATTCCATTTCTATTGGGATGTTACTTTTTAGATGAAATAAGTGTACGTTGTTTTCTACATTGTTCAGTATACTATAAGAATTCATATAATAATGTTTTTTTCAGTTTAGTGGTTTTTCATCAGAATACAGAACGCATGATGAAGTTACAGGAATTAGCATATGTGAACGTTACCCGATCTTCTAAAATCTGGGATTGTCAATTACTGAAATAATATAGAATATAATTAATTGTTACTTAATTGAAATAAACATCAAAACATCTACTCTGTTTCATTAGTTGTTTCTCTTTTGTTTTTTGTTTTGTTTTTTGTTTTTTGTTTGTTTTGTATCTATTTTGAATTTTTGAAAGGATTGATGTTTAGTCTTTATCTTACTTTGAATGGCTTTCGACGCGAACATGAGTTTTTTTATGTGTACCTAAAAGAATTCTATTTAAACATGAAAGGAAAAACATAAATTAACGATGGTAGAAATATAAAGGAAAAATAGATACAAAATAAATATAAAAATACAGACTGTCTTAGAAATGTATTTTTATCATTGTAATGGCGCACTGAGATACCTGACTAGTGAACAATAAAATAGTAAAAGGACTTACAAACAAGTCATAATTTGTCTTTTCATCGACAATTTTTTCGATATTTTGCATAGACTTGCATTAAAACACTACAAGAAAAAATCTATTTCATCGAAATAAAGGATGTGGAATGATTGAATACGTGAGAGGAAATAAAAGGAAAACATCTTGTAAACAGATTTATTTTTAGATTTTTAAGTTTAAGTTTAAATTTTACACAATTTTGCAAAATATTAACCTGAAGAACTGAAGTATGGAATCTAATCAGGCAAGCACATACGTTGAATAGCCGTGTTTTCAATTTACCTGTAGAACAATATTTTTCCCATCTCTCATAAGGCATAAATATTCTTGAAGAAATAATGAGTAAAAACAATCTAAATAAGAGATGTTTAGTGTTTTAAGCTCTTTAACAGGAGGTGGTGATAAAAACCTATGTATTAATAAGCAAGTTCCTAAATCTCCTATCAGTTATTATCCAGCAACGCCCTCTGGTTAAAAATGAAACCGACGAAATTGTTCAAGATGCAATGCAAAAATGTTCAAAATCCAATGCAAAAATGTTCAAAATCCAATGCAAAAATGTTCAATATCCAATGCCAAAATGTTCAAGATGCAATGCAAAAATGTAATTCCAATTTAACAGGTGTCGCCTAATCGCAGATTTCTTATTTGTCCCATTTTATTTCATCCAATTTTTAAAATGAAACATTTCAAATGATCTTGCGTCGCTTAAATGGCCAATGTAAAATTAAAGTGAATTTAAAGAAAAAAATAAATGAATTGTTTTATTTTATTTGTAATATCAAAATCGGAATGTATTTTGGTAATTTTGATATTCTGTCGTCGCGGTCTTCTGCCTTAATTTACGCTATGTTTATCGAGTCAGCCTCGGGAGAATTTCCAAGTCGTGTTTGTGTCACATCTTGTCGGAAAATTGATATAGATATTTCAAACGCCCCCCCCCCTCACCAGATGTTTATCGGCAAATCAATGTAAATATTTTACAACCCATCTTTTAAGAAAGACTAAGAGACAGTTAAATCGAGATTATTATACTTTATACATATTGCAATAGCTATTAAGTATACATATCAAACGTTGTAATAATCAAATTATTATACTCTGGTATTACTTTATAATTTAATTTCAGCATATTATCGGATGCTTTTTTCCCTAGACACAATATGCAGCAGCTATTGTTAAATATTGCTTTTGTAAGCACTTGTTTTTTTCTAAATATCATATTTTATTATGGGAGATTTTCCCGTTTCATATTTTATTAGGTATACATGTTTTGACATACCGTTGTCATATTTTCTTTTGTTATAGATAAGCAAGAAGTAAGTACTATAATTTTAGTATTTCAATAGACTGTCTATTTGATTAACGGTTTCTTTTGGTAAATAATGTTCAATATTGGTAGATATTCTTAATTCCCACATTCCCTAATCGGAGAGACCGTATAATGTTTCCACATCGCTGGTCACAATGCATTTCCATTTTGTTATTGGTCGCCCTCTTCACTATATTGGCTTGAATAGCTTGACAATTTCGTAAAATCCATCATTAAGTAGGTTTTCTGAGGGGTCGATTTCAGTCTACACTTGACAACTGCACGAGTCTATTGTCTGGGAACCATGACACGAACCTGGCCTAGTGGAACTTCGGTTTTCAATCCTGTGTGAACCCGTTTTTCAGTCCACTACGTTCCCGAATTATATCGCCTCAGATATTCTTACATAAATATATTACCAGCATAGATATTTTCATAGTAGTCTGTGCCGTAACTAGTTTATGTTCTTCCTACGGCAAAACGGTAATATTGCATATCTTAAATAGCTTCGAAAACAACACATTATCTCTCTCTTTATATCTATCTATTTATCTATCTCTTTATCTCTATCTTTCTATCGATCTGTGTCTCTTCCTCTCACTCTGTCTGTCTCTATCACTATTTATGTCTGTCTGTTTATCTGTATGTATGTATGTATGTCTTTCTTTCTCTCTCTCTCTCTCTCTCTCTCTCTCTCTCTATATATATATATATATATATATATATATATATATATATATATATATATATATAATTATTAGCAAATAAATGCATAAGGTTATATTTTCCCAGTACCCCACTCGTACCGGGTCAGGCACGAAGGCCCTATTTACGTGGGACCACCCACAAGCCGAGACTTATGGGTGACAGGTGGAAAAATTGCGTCGATCCCGTCGGCATTCCCCCTCAAGGGGGCACCTCAGGCGCTGGGCAATAAACCCAGCCCTGCCCCTTTAAGTCAAGGGGGCAGGTATTGCCTGGAGGGATGGCCCTCTGGGATCGACGCTATTAATTTACCATCTCACTGGTCCAGTGGTCGAAGCTCACTGGACCCCCGCCTAGGTGGGTAAGGCATAAGGTAACATGATTTATAAATGCTATTTAATAGTTATCTCTCTAGAAAAATATGATCTGTCTGACTGTGACCGTTTACTGCATACATGCATCATTAGGTTACAATTTGGGTTGAAAAGAGATATATTCTCTAAAAGAAAATACTTAAACATTATTACATATCACTAAGATAAATAATATTTGCAGTGTTAGAGTAATACAAATACAAAAATCGCACCATTGTTATATATAGGAGAGAACTACATGAAATGAGATAGAGTAAAAAAAAAACTCAGTTTATAGTATTCTCAAAATAATTTTGAGAAATCTAACACAAGAATATCAGATAGTGACAATCAAAATACAAGTTGTGTACAGAAAAAAAAATCTTGGTACATCAACTTACAAATTAATCAATCTGTTGGTCTTAGAATACGCCGGTTAAATCCTCTGCAGAGAGCTATATTCAACACATAAATGACTATGATACTCAATTGGATCTCTTGGTGAGGCTCCAATTCTGGAGATCTTGGCAGTGTGGAGTGTCCCTTTATTTCCAATACTTCTATGTTATATCAACGTTTGTCAGGAGTGTTAGTACTAGTTAGGATCATATATGTGGGCAAAATTGACTGATTTTTAAAAGCATATTAGATAGTAATTCTTGAAATCAGATATCAACATCATTATCACCGATTCGTATTTATAGCACGGATTCTCTCTCTCTCTCTCTCTCTCTCTCTCTCTCTCTCTCTTTCTCTTTCTCTCTCTATCTATCTATCTATCTATCTATTTATATATCTATCTCTCCACCCCTCTCTCTCTCTCTCTCTCTCGGCCATCACTCTTCAGATACTCGAAACCACATCCAGTGTTCGCAAAGAGCTGTTGAATGTAAGTTTTTGGTCGGACAACACTGGTATGCCTATGTGTATGAGTTCACAAGAGACCATCGCTTATGAGCTGGTCCCTGCTCCTCCAGCAGTGCGTCTTATTTAGATGGTAAGTGAGATGGGAAGTAAATGGTCTTACAGCTACTCTTCGGTAGAGTGCTACGTACAGGATTTCTTCAGAACTTCATAGAGCATCCTTGTGTACTTTCCATTCAACCTTTTTCAAGCGTTTCGCTAAATTCCTGGTGGTTCAAACCTGTTATAGTACGAACACGGCTAGAGCTTGGAATAATTTATGTTTTATTTTTTCAGAGATCAAACGTACATGGTGTCAAGAACAAGTCGATAGCAGCCCGTGTCATCCTTGTGTTTGTTGACATCGCTTTCAGTAGATGAGATATACTACCGAGATATGATAAATTATCTACTAATTTCCGAGTATTGTCATTTAATGTGAAAATTACATCATCTTGATTAAAACACATGAATTCTGTTTTATCTCGGTGCACCTAGACACCAATGCCTCTTGCTGCCTGCCCCAGACTAGAGATTCAAATTGATCAGGTGTATGTGTGAGAATCGGTAGATCGTGATATGATACTATATAACAGTTTGTAATTTATTTTTATTAAGATTAGTTACTTGAGACTATAATTTGAATATGTTTACTTGATTTCATATTAACAAATGTAAATAATTACTTGAAACGATCTAAATGTGCATACATTATTCGTTTTACATAAGCAATTACTGAAACCAAAAACTTCGACAACACCATATATTAACTTTGTTCTTTGGAACCTGCTTCCATTGGCTTCGGCCTCTGGACCGATAAGATATTTGAAAATAGCCTGAATTCCAGAGGACCATCCCCCAGGCAACATCTGCCTCGTCGATTTACTGGGACAGGGCTGGGTGTATTGCCCAGTGTCTGGGGCGCCTCAAAATTGGAATGGCGAAGGGATATATGCAATGTTACACACTGGCCAACGCACGAGCTTCGGATTATGCGTGATTACTAACGTTAATCAAAATTTGTGTTAAAATAATATGATTAGAATTCAGTAAATAATTACAACTTGGTTTAAGTTATTTCTATTAGATAGGAATGTTATATATATAATTGTTTGAAATGAACTCCCATGACGTGTAAATATAAAAGTCCAATAAAAACGATTCCTTAACCTGTAGATAAAAAATAATAACAGACAGGTTGTCATGCTGTATTAATAGCATGTCAACCTACCTGTGATTATTTTCAATCAAGCATCCAATTACTGTTGAATCAGCTGTGAAAATTATAAACCCATGACCAATGTACCAGGCTTTCTGTTGTGAAATAACGATGTTTTTCCCCTGGTCATCTTGACTTTATAATAAATGAAATTCAAATGAGTAATATCAAGCCCTTTCTAAACAATCTGATGCAGCTTCTGATAAGCCCTCTTTTTGGGAAATCTCTAAGCTGCTATCCAACTCGACCGAACACATAACATTTGATTTTTTCTGAACTTGACGGCCTGCCAGGACCTTTTAGCATTTCACAAAAATAGTGTGGTTTCAAATTTCATGTACAAAACGTAGATGGAATGTTTAGTGATTTCCTGAAATGTGTTCTAAAATGCTATGCCCCAACAGTAACATCATTTATTTTCCGTAATTCAAAGACACACAATTTCCTCTTAAATATGTACATATAGAAAAGAGCATATTTTCAAGGTAATTCAGACCAATAAAAATAGTAAGTAGAAATGATATCAGTGGAAGGTATATATATATATATATATATATATATATATATATATATATATATATATATTATTTATTATTATTCCTTTTGAGTTTTCACATCAGTGTTAGGTGATGGTCTTTCACTGGAGTCTGAGTGACAGCAAGTCTCCTCAGGTCTCCAGGACTCTTCTGAGTATTCTGGCAGATTGCAGCAGTGTAGTGTTCTGAATGGTTTCAATCCTTCCTCTGATATCCAAACTTTCCAAACCCTTTTCTAATCCTTTTGGGATTGTTCCAAGTGCACCAACTACAATTGGTATAACTTTCACTTTCATATTCCATAACTTTTTCAGTTCTCTGGCAAGGTCCAGATATTTGTCAATTTTTTCATTTTCCTTTAACTTCCCCCTGTGATCCGCTGGCACTGCAAAATCCACCAGTTGACAAGTTATTTCTTTTTTGTTAATCAACACTAGGTCTGGTCTTCTTGCTGGGATAAGGTTATCCGTTTTAATTTCAAAGTCCCAGAGAATTTTGTGCGTTTCGTTCTCAAGAACAGATTCTGGTTTATGCATATACCATTTTGTTGTGTGGTCAAAATTTAATTTCTTGCATAATTCCCAGTGGATCACCTTCCCAACTCAGTCGTGTCTAGTTTTGTATTCTCGTTGTGCTAGTTTGCTACATTCGCAGAGTATATGCTTAACACTCTCATCTCTATTACCGCAAAGTCTACATTTACTATTTTGTTGGGTCTTATCAATTTTCGCTTTGATGTAGTTTGTCCTTATGGCATTATTTTGTGCAGCAATTATAAGTGATTCTGTTTCTCTTTTGAGGTTTCCCTTTCTTAACCATGTCCAAGTATTTCCATGTGCAACCTCTTCTATTTGTCGTTTGAAGCGTCCATATAATTGTTTTTCTTCCCATTTTTGTTTTCTAGTCTTTGTCGTTTTTCTGTTTGTCCATCTGCCGTTTCTACTATTGTTGGCCGCCATAAGTAATTTGTCTTTGCTCTTCCTTGTGTAATCTTCAAGTTGTTGGATTGTGGTTTCTACGCATTCCTCTATCTTGGCAAGTCCTCTTCCCCCTTCCTTTCTTGACACATACAATCTATCTCTATCATCTCTAGGGTGGAGAGCCTTTATCATTATTATTATTATTATTATTATTATTATTATTATTATTATAATACAGCTGAGTAAATCAACGATTTAGATTGTTTTACTAAAGGGTTTTTTTTTCTATTTAGTTTAATGACAGAAAATACATCCCAAAATATTCCTTTGTTTTGCTATTAAGTTATTTTATTTTCTTCTGATTAATCCCAATTTCGAATTGAATTCATAACCCACTCGTCTCTTACTTAATATTCTGTCGGAAACTCCCTCTCTCTCTCTCTCTCTCTCTCTATCTATATATATTATATATATATATATATATATATATATGTACATACAGAGATTGATTTTTCTCGATTTGTTTAGCCTTACATTTGAATAGGTATGCCCGCCTAATTAATTAATTATTAATTAATTAACTTTCAAAATTATTTACAACTTCAATTAAGCACATATTCTCGCAAATATATATATATATATATATATATATATATATATATATATATATATATATATATATATATATTAATTAACCACTCCTAATATATATGTTAGTTTTCTCTGTGTTCTAAAGCGAGAGATTGGCGAGTGTGTAATTATCACTATATTCGTATGCTAATTTTCAGCAGATAATTTTAGGCTTATATATAAAAACGGGTCATGTTTATCCTAGTATATATATATAAGGGCCGGTTCAGCGCAGTTGGTCGAGCATCCAACGGGGAAGCACAAGGTTTAGGGTTCGATACCGGCCATTGCCAACTCAGCGTATGAGTAACATAGTGACCTGTGCGGTAAAGTGATGAGTATGTGTACCGCTCTGTCTTAGACAGCCAAACAATCTCCTTGAACTAGAGCTAGTGGAAAGAAGATAGACTCCCTCGTTGGCTAGCTGATACTGACTTGAAGCCACCACGACGACTTCAGTTTATTTACTTTTACTAGCAAATATATGCACCCTCCGGGTGCCAGTATTTAAGTTTAAATGTAATAAAATATTAGATTAAATCAGAAAGGCTAATGAAACTGAAGAAGAATTTAGATAAAAAGATTTGAAACGGAGGGGGTATAATCGGAAAATAGAACAACTGAAACTTACTCTTTCATCACTTCCGTTTTTCAATGCTAAATTTTCCTAATTTAACTATTTAGTTAAAATAGGAAGTAAAGAGTAAAATTACAGTTATTTCTTCTTGTTAATGAATTTCTTTTAGGATTTATTGAAGAGATTTTTACTCATATTCATTAAGATAAAACCAAACAATTAGAAATCAATAATACCAAGCACATATTTATTAAAATCAATTTTTTTAATATCAATATGCAAATTAGCTTTACGTTTACACTGAAAACTGGTATTTTGTTGTATATATAAATACAATTGCATGTCATTAGTATTTAGGTGAGGCCAACAGTATTAATAATGTCAAACAGTTTTATTATTAATTGAGGTTTAAATAGAAATAGAATCCTGGAGAATGTGACGTAAATAACTAAGGGAATTGTGACTTGAGTAGTAATATAGTTTCGGTTACAGACAGAAAAACACACAATCTCCATTATAATAAGATGTGTACACAAATTAAAATTAAGGTTGGTGGAGTGGCCAAGTGTTGATATCAGCCGGTCAACGACGGAATGAATACCCTTTTCACCACCGTTAGGTCAAGGAGATTGTTCTAGCGTCTGAGGTGGGACACCCTGCCATCAGATCACCATTTTACCACACAAATCAATGCTGTGTTAGGCACGTGTTTGTCGAGGGCCGATATGGTTCCGTGCCAGATGCTCCACAAACTGAGCTAAAAGGAACAGTGAGTTCAATTCCTTCACACACACATATGCACCCCCACACGCATATATATATATATATATATATATATATATATATATATATATCTTTTTTATAGATTGTTAGAAGCATTGTATGTCTGTGTAAAATATAAATTTGTAGGCAATTTACAATGCAATGTAATAGGTGTTAAATGATATTTATTTACCTAAATATTTTCGAGAAAATTTCTCATCATCGGAGGTAGAAGTACTTGTGTTTTTTTAGTACCCATCCCCCGGCACTGGTGTAATCGTTTGTTGTTATTAGCTTATTAGGTTGTAGGAACGCCAGATATTTGAAATGTTTGGGATTATTATTATTATTATTATTGCTATTATTATTATTATTGCTATTTTAATTTTATAGTAATTATAGGCATTTTAGAATGTTGGTGCTATTATCAAAGTTTATTTTGTTTAGTTTTGGATTTTTGTGTCTAATATGAAGTGCTTCTAAGATTTTTAATCGTTGTTTACATGATTGTGTTTCTATAATGGTAGTTATTAAGTATTGTGTTTCTATAATGGTAGTTATTAAGTATTTTCCGGAATTTATTGTTGGGACATGAGTGTGATTTTAGGTGTTGGGCTATTGAGCTATTGTCTGTAAGGTGCATTGTAAGTCTTCTAGAAAGGGTAGTTGTGGTTGCACCAATGTATATATTTTTGTTAGAGATATGGCGAATACATCAGCCAATTCTCGCCAGATATTAAAACAATAATCCGGCAATATGAAAAAACAAAGGATAAGACTTGCAGACAGAAAATGGCTGCATCATTTAACAATATATGCCTACAAGAAAAAATCCTGCCTAAATACACACACACACACACACACACACACACACACACACACATATATATATATATATATATATATATATATATGATATGAATAATGTTTATATCAATAATTTATCTGTCTTTGAATCATTCATCTAATAATAGATAAGATTCATTATCCCGTCTAGGCGCTAAAAATAAAATTAATAAACAAAAGAAGAGTCACCTTAGATTAAAATCTTTCAAATAAGTTCTGGTTAAAAAAAAAAGTTGCAAATGAAGCTAATGGTTTTATTGGCATACTGATGCTATATTTTATCTTAGTCTCGCGAAAATATCAAATAAATAAAAATATGAAAGTGTATATACAGGAAGTATTATGTAAAACAAATGATTGGAACTATTTGTGTGCGAGTTTGAAACGGGTATATATATATATATATATATATATATATATATATATATATATATAAAGATAATCTAATGAATCAGACGAACCTACTATTAGTTTCGCATAAAGCTCTTCAGGGCTAAAATCTGACTGTCAGATTTTAGCCCTGAAAAGCTTTATGCGAAACTAATAGTAGGTTCGTCTGACTCATTAGATTATCTTTATTATTGGCTCTACTTAGGTATCGAGCACTTTTTACTTATTAGCTTTCTCCTAGCGGTTATATGAATATATATATATATCTTATATACATATATATACATATAAATTGTTTTTTTCTTTTGGCCAAATACTGTACCAATAGATTATTTTTTGTTGGTACGAATACCTTGGTCCTTTCTTTTTTTCAAATTTTTTTTTCTTCCTGGTTGATGTTTGGTAGTATATTTTTACAATCAAACTTTCTGCTGGGTTTTTTTCTCTCCGCAAGGATCTACCAACACGCTTGGTATATTAAATTATATATATATATATATATATATATATATATATATATATATATATATATGTGTGTGTGTGTGTGTGTGTGTGTGTGTGTGTGTGTGTGTCTGTATGTGTCTGTGTGTGTGTATTCGCATAGTCTTGAACAAGTCGTGGAAGCAGCACCCCACGAGGAGACAGCTGTACGGTCACTTGCCCCCCATCTCACAAACTATCCGAGTGAGACGGACAAGGCATGCAGGACACTGCTGGAGAAGCAAGGACGAGCTCATAAGCGATATTCTCCTGTGGAATCCAACACATGGACATGCAAGTGTGGGGCGCCCAGCAAGGACCTACATTGACCAAATATGCGAGGATACTGGTTGCTCCGTAGAGGACCTCCCAGGTGCAATGAGTGATAGGGAAGGTTGGCAAGAGATTGTCATGGATATCCGTGCTAATTGCGCGACATGATGATGATGATGATATATATAATAAGAATTCATACAAATGCACAAAGTGATATACAGACCGATAGAAGTACATGTCAGACACACATCTGGCATTTAGCTGAATATATATCACACTAAAGCTGTGATTATCACCTTTTAATGTCTGAGGCTTTTTTTCTGGTTAGTTCGTTACACGAAAATTATACTAAATTATTCTTTAGTTTTAGGATTACGTTATGTTTGAAAAAATTCCATTTTAATTGGTTCTAATTAGTCGTAATTTGCAATTAATTAAAAAACTGACCCGTCCCTGCCTTTACATTCTGCATATCACTCTTTTCCTCTATATTTAAGCTGTACTCATTATTATTCGGTTACTGCTGCCCCTGACCTCGATTGAACCTGCAGTCTAGAGATAACTGTTACTTAGAACTGTCTTAACTTACCTCCTTTACCCGCTAGGCTATGTATCCAATTGGACAATCCAGTGTGAATTTTTTTTCAATCGCAAATGTTACAATTTATTCTGTAAAAACGGATTTTAAGTAGCGTCTTGGCAGGCATCTTGATCAAAATTGACCGAAAAAATCGTTTTAAATATATCAAAAATAAATTACATGTGTAATTTTATTTTTATTTTTTTTTTACTGATGCTCATTATGTAACTACTTTGGGACAGACAAAAATGTGACCGTAAATAATCGGTTTAATACATTTTAATTCGTTTTTAAAATGAAAAGCAGACGCTATATATATATATATATATATATATATATATATATATATATATATATATATATATATATATATTATATTTTATATATTTTTCATTTTTTTATTTTTCTTAATTTTGAGAGAGGTTCTTTGGAATGTATTTTTTCATTTATTCCATTCATTTCATTCATTTTTTTTATTTCATCCATTCATTCATTTTGCCATTAATTCTTAACTATATATATATATATATATATATATATATATATATATATATATATATATATATTGTGTATGTTTTGTGTGTATGTGTGTTGAAAATTACTGACGTTTCTTAAATTTTGAGTATTTCTCTAACAGAAACCATTTTTTTATATGCTTTCCAAAACACTTGTTTTATTTTAGTTTTTAGATTTTGCAAAACCACTAGCCAGTCTTAAACTTTAGACAAAAACTGAGGATTGACTTATACAAATAAGTGATGCTTTTCGAAGTTCAAAATTCAAATCTGTTGGAAACAGCTACGTGTTACTCTTGAATTAAAACGGAATTCATTGTATTGCTGATTTACTCATCATTATCATGACCTAAAGAGACAATCGATTTATACACGTTTATATGTAGTCATTGTAAAATACAGGCAACAATAGACACTGAAATATTTGTAATAAAACATATAATTCATGTAGGCAAGCGCGTGGTGTAATGGTTAAAGTCATGGGAAATGGACGCGTCGCCCCGAATTCAAATCCTGGATGTGGTAATTGCATTTCACTTAGCGCTAATACCATTGGAAAGGTATGAATCCTACTCTCCCTCCAGCTATGGTTAAATAGTAGGGCAGACTGGGCTCTTTAACCTTGGTTAGGCACCTGTCTAGGAGAAGGAAAACTCTCAATTCAAACCCTTTGAACTTTGCTTTAGAAATTGACCTTGTATCACATCCTGCTAGTGCGGAGGGGTTGGTAAATATATATAAAACATGTTACTGAAAGAAATTATAAACTTCATCAGTTCAATATCCAACATACGACATATGATATTTTTTTTAAGTGGAGGCGCCTGATGTAATGATTACTGTCGTAGAAACTGGACACGGCGAGACGAGTTCAGATCCTGGATTAGGATGTTTGCATTTTACATAACGTTAATATCTTTGGCAAAGGTACGAATCAACTTTTCTCCCCCAAACTATGGTTAAATAGTAGGACAGTCTGGTCTCGTTTACCTCGATTATGAAACCAGTATAGGAGAGGGAAAAATAGTCAAATTCAAACCTACTAAAATCCACTTGAGAAATTGACCTTTTGACACATCCTACTCGTTTGTAACTATGTCTTCTATTTTAAACCTTCTTCCACTGAACTGGATAAAAGTATTTTCTGGAAATTTATTATTGACACATTGCAAAATATTGATCAATAAATAAACACCATAATGATAAAATGTGCTTTACTCTGTCACCTTTGTTTTTTTGTTTTTTGTTTTTGGCTAACATAATTTAATAATTGATGTCTCATATTTGTACATATTTGTATTGGTATCATTATTCTATACTATGAACTGATGATTTGTGGACAGCAGAAGTTTTTTGGGTCGTTTACTGGAATCCGATACACGGAAGTTATCAGCAACGTCAAAAAACCGTATTTGATAACAAAAACAAGCCAGACATTGATTCGCAACGGCGCCGTTCTAGTGACATAATTGATGATAGATAACATTGCAGTTCTCGCTAAAACACTTTCACTCACGTTTATAAAACCATATGAAATTCCAACAAACATTTCATCATCTGACAAAACTACATGAACCATTCAATGTATGTAACTATGATTTGCCTATTGTTCGTTCAAGCAGCAGTTTAGCTATTTTTTACCCTTTACTTTCAAGTAAAATTCGTTCTCAGGGTTAAACTCTAATGAATAAGGATTGTACGCAAATGGTACCCCCACCCGAAAAAAGTCACCAGTCGAAAGAAAGACGAGTTAGCAGAGTTCGGTAGTCTAGATAGGTAAACTACTGAACTCTGCTACTTGTCGTAACCGACATTGGTTGATCTAGCACCTTGGATCCCGGAAGTTGCGCAAGTCAAGAAGACTAAGTGCGGACTGGGACGGGGAGAAGATTGGAGAATGACCAAAGTGTAGAGACCATTCCTGATTGAACGAAGGAAGCAAGCCCGCATGTGGTGTCCGTTGTTCACTTTCTCCTGATTCTACGGATCCAGAGACTGAAAGGAAAGAAACTGAAACAACGAATATCTAACGTTAATACGTTGAATTTTCACTTTTAACTCTTACCAGGAAAGGTGATGCATGAAATCTAATATTCTAGTCCAGAGGAAAATAAAGTCGTACACACACACACACACACACACACACACACACATATACACATATATATATATATATATATATATATATATATATATATACATATGCTTAATTGAAGTCGCACCTAATTTTGAAAGTTAATCATTTAATAATTAATTAATTAGGCGGGCACACCTATTAAATGTAAGGCTAAACAAATCGAGAAAAATCAATCTCTGTATGTACATTTCGGCCTATTAGGTAGCCTATACGTAAGAGGTTCGTCGAGCTCACTTGTGCACCAACCAACTTTCATCAGATGAACTTGAAAATGTTAATTTCCTGTAAACTCCCACACAGATATCTTTAGGGCAATACTATATTCGCTCAGATGCTTGTTTACTAAGTGCTTTTTTTTCTTATTTAAAAAGGAATTACAATAACAATAATATATCTTGTTCACAATACATATTTCATGCCAAAAGGTATTAAACCACCACAAGAAAATCACTTGTGCGTGATATTAAATTTGAAAAAGAAGCGAAACATTTCTTGACAAATACAAACATTTGCATATGTATACACACACAAACATATACACACACATATACAAACGCACACACACATACATACACACACACATACAGACACACAGACACACACACATATATATATATATATATATATATATATATATATATATATATATATATATATATATATATATATATATATATATATATACCTCATAACTTAACCTGTGATTATTACTTTACAAGCAAAATGATAAATGACATACGAATGTCATATATATAAAGACTTATATCTATCCAGATATATAAGGTGCTGACAAGCTTTAACTGAAAATAAACAACAAAATCACATTAGGATGTGCAACCAAATCAGTATTCATACAATCTTAACGTGCAATAATTTCAATAATTCATTTATGGCTCTAGGATTTCACATATTTATAAACTTTTTGTGTAATGATATATTGATACAGATATTTACTCAGTAAACAATTATCTTACTCCTTCTCTCTCCGTACCATGTTTCCTTCTCTCTCTCACTCATCTCTCCCCCTCCCTCTCTCTCTTGCTCTCGCTCTCGATCTCTCTCTATATATATATATATATATATATATATATATATATATATACGATACTATATTTCTTAATGTGTGTATGTGCAAGAATGTGTCTGATCGTATGAATAATTCATTTACGATTTCGGAATTCCAGGTATTTTTCATATTTTTAGTTTAATATATTACTAACATTCATTTACATGTAAAACATCATCCGTTGATATTTTCCTCTGTATTTATCCATCTCTCTCTCTCTCTCTCTCTCTATATATATATATATATATATATATATATATATATATATATATATGGGAGAAATGTGAGGAGGTTAATCCAACAGTATGTGGAGAAAGGTAGACAAACACGGGATGTTATGGAAACTAGATGTTTATTGTCAATAAACTGGATGTTTATTGACACTAAACTATGTCTGTATTTTTATCTATCGCTCTTTTTCTCTATCTTTCTGTTTCTGTGAGTATATCTTCAATATCTCTGTAAGTATGTCTGTTTGTGTCTTTCATATATATATATATATATATATATATATATATATATATATATATATATATATATATATATATATATAGATATAGATAGATATAGATATAGATATATAGATATGTATTTATATATGTGTGTATATATATATGTGTGTATTATATATATATGTGTGGATGTGTGTGTGTTCGCGCGCGTTTGTAATTTTAATATTCAACCATTTGAATAATTAAATTATTAATTCGGGATTACAGGTATGTGTTCATATTTTTATTTTAATATATTGATACATTCACTTACTCATGAAATGCAGCAGTTCCCAACTGTCTACACACTAATTTATCTATGTTTATCTTTCTTTCATATATATTTATCCCCCTTTCTCTCTCTCTCTCTCTCTCTCTCTCTCTCTCTCTCTCTCTCCCCTACTCGCCTTTATTTCTCTTTTTCTCTAGGTATGTTTCTTCATCACTATTTCTGTCGGTCCCTCTTTCTGTTTGTCTCTCTATATTCCTGTCTGTCTCCCTTTGTCTCTGTCTCTCTGTCTCTCTATATTCCTGAATATCTCCCTCTGTCTCTGTCTCTCTTTATATATATATATATATATATATATATATATATATATATATATATATATAGGTATTTGCTTCTCATCCCACGTATGAGGGCGTGACATATAAACATTTGAAGTGGGACAACCACAAACCGACGCTCATGGGTGGCGGGTGAAAAATTGCGTCGATCCCGTCGGAATTCCCTCTCAAGGATGGCGACATGCACTGGGCAATAAACCCAGCCGTGCCCCTTTAAATCAAGGGATATATATATATATATATATATATATATATATATATATATATATATATATATATATATATATATATATATATATTATACAGGAGTGATAGCACGTGGTACATTGTCCTCATCAGTCGCCAATCAGGGTTGGTAGGATTATTGGTGGCTAAGGTGAGACTCCCAAACCTGGAGTCACTAGCTACTTTGCCCACATGACAGACATTACGTACTCGTAGAAATCGTTCTTAATGGTTGTTGATATGACGTAATCAAAAGAACTGCAATCGGTAAGTGATAATGCATGCACTTTATATTTGGTGAAGATTTAAATTTTAGCTTGTTTAGAATTTCTTGCAGGCGCCGTTGCTCAGCAGTGGTATCCATAACTCAAGTAATCGTGATTCATTCTCCCATCATTCAATTTAAATTCTCCGATAGGTGAATTTCGTTGTTTTCACCAGTGTGCCTTACAGATTCATAAACATTGAGGACTGTAAAATGTTCTACTGCGATCACAATGTTTGCCAGATACAAAAATCGTATTCGTTTTGAGCGAGTACGATCTGGAATATATTGCCCCTAGCCGCTACTGTCACCGAAAGGGCAGGCTTTTTTGCTTTTATTGTTGTACAAGTTCCAAATTATTTTAGATTTCTGTGTTTACAAGATGTCAGTCTTACTTTCCTGGAAATGTTTTCGTTTATCCGTTGAGTCATCTTACTTTCCAGAGGGTCTTAATGTTCAATTTTTATCATATAACATATCATAGCTGATGTGAGAGCCTGTCTTCATCAAACTCGAACCAGGGTTGATAATATAGTGTCGGTGGTTAGGGCGACACTGCCACCTCTGGCACCCTCAGTAGCTTTTATCACCGGAATGAGTATTAAGAAAGATAAATCATAAATAAGGTACGTTCATTTTTGTAGTTTCATTATAAGTGTAGTTTTTTTATTTCCTTGAGAAAACTTTTTTACTCTTGGCCATTATTGACATAATCTGTCTTTCTCTGTCTTTTATATATATTATATATATATATATATATATATATATATATATATATATATATATATATATATATATTGATAACAAAATATAACGCAAATGTCGACAATCAGACACCCGTAGGCTACCTAAAGTCTCGGAACAACTAACAAAAAGGAATCCTTTAAGATGTCTAAAGAAAAGATTTAATCAAAACAATTCCGAAAGCAGCAAAATCAATGTACTGTCCTCTCAAATAATTACTTGCCTCCAGTTTTACGTAGCTTATAAACATTCATAAAATATTAAGCACCGCTCTCATAAATTAATTAATAAATGAAATTGTATAATATTATCACAAGACTATTTTGGTAGAGAATACATTTTTTTATATTTTAGTAATTGTATCTCCAATTATATCTTTTCGAGACAACCACCGTTATGAGGAAATCCATATTTGATGATTCAGTTAGTTTTACTTAGAATTAGTTTTTACTTCTATGATAACAATTTTTAAATGTTTTCATGGAATTGATGATGTTAGAAAAAAATTCAAAGCATATATTACTATTGATATAAGAGCAAACTTATCTGAAAATATAAAACAGATTTTACAATTGGATCTCATAGAATAAATAGTCGGTGATAAAATCAAAACAAAAACATTAATAATGTTTCCATTGATTTAGCTTGTATGCAGTTTTAAAAAAATCTCTCTTCTACAAACCGCTGTTACGACAATTAAATAAGACTAAAAAGCGACAATAAATAAAATAACTATTCAATAAAACAAATCTTGCAATGCTAAATTTTACCGTTTAATTTTAACAAATATTAAAAAATCATTTCATTGTTAAACTTTATATGGCCAATTCTTATTTAAATATATGCAACACTATTATTCAACTTATAGCTATGTTGGATGGTGTGTAAAATACACCGACTATTAAGTGGCCATATCCCATCCCCCTCAAAAACATAGGAACCATAAGCATCACACTAAACTGCATCTATTGGTGAGGTTCCATTCTATAGTGTGTACGCATTCATTACCATTAATTCCAGGTCCATTCTGAGCCGGAATGTTTGTAATTGTCTGAGTCCCATCTATAGATCAAACATATATTCTTAATTAGTAATAGTAAGACCAAGAACAAAAAAATGACTACACAAAAAATCTACACAAAATACGTGGACATGAACGTACAAATAACGCGATTCCCAAGAACTTAGATTTAAGATAACACTATACGGCTTGAAATGTCGTTAAAAACAATCAATTCATTATTGGACAGAGTAAAGATTTTTTCTTCATTCCTTAAAAATATGTATGGATACCATCTAGACTTTTCTCAGTTCGCCTGATAGGTAGATAAAGTAGTTCATAGGAGATGATAAAATATCACAAAGAGCTTGGTATTGTGTGTGTAACGTGGAAAGGCAAATTTAATTTTTGTCTTTCAATCTCTCTTTTTTGTTTTATATATCTAATGTTCCTCATTCAAATCCAAACTCTCTGCTGAAGGCGATATTTCCAAATCAGGAATTGATATCAGGTCTTCTTCAACAAAGTTTCATAAATATGTTTATGCCATTCTGGCAGCGGACAATAGTATATAAAGAATATCACTGAATTAATGATGTTTAGTAAGGAAGTAAGAACTCATACAAACAACTGACTAGTGTTTCAATCAGTTTAGGTGATTCTGTCATCGTATCGAAAACAACACCTACAAGCCTAAATCGCCTTAAAGTGTCAATATGACAACATAAATAAAAACACGTACACTTAGAGTTTCTGTTTGCTGAAAACATACTCAGGGGATAGTTATAATGAAAATAGCATGTGTTCCAAGTACAAATAACTGACGAGGTAATCCGCTCTTTCAGTAGCTGTGCAAATCAACTGGAATTTTAACATAGCAACCATTGCTATATCCACAACCAAAATGATATTCCAGGGTGTACATTTAAAGAAGTGGGCAATTTAAATATCATTTCATATTAAACAGAAAGGATAATTTTTCTACGTACTGGGACACATTTTCCAGTCGACAATAGAATAACATTGATTAGAAAAGAACATTCTGAAAATTATCAGAACTTTGGCAAATAGTTGTAACAGTTGATAGAAATATGAAGATGATCATGATTTCAAGGGTAGTTAGCATTATTACAGAGAATCACTAAATATAATTGGATGATTGAGGATAAATTGAAATCAGTCAGATATTAGGATTATTAAAATCAAATAGATAGCGAAATGAAACCAAATACTATCTGTGTAAAAAAAAACCAAAAAAAAAAACAAAGAATAATACGTATCAGTGCAAAAAGCCACTCTGAGTGCACAAAACAGGAATATGCAAAAACAAGAAGCTAATTTGGAAACTGGAATAATGTAATATTTTTTAGGACTTAGAATTACCAATCGATCATACTAGTAAAACCAAGAGATTAGATTTAGTCATGTAAATCAAAGACAGGAATTTCAAATATCGGATGTCGATTCTTCAGCAAATTAATGAGGGAAAACCGAAGATCTTTCTGTAAACAATCATTACCAGAGAAATAAAACATTTGGGAAATGTGAAAGTAAAAGTAGAACTCTTACTTATTGACCTATTGGACTAATCCAGGACATTGTTGCGGAAACTACAAATCTAGATATCACCAAGTACTGTCCTGTTTTGTCGAATAATCAATTAAGACTGTGCACCTTTAGTCTAAAATCTGATATCTCAAAGCTTTCTCGCAAAAGAAGCACCATTAAATATGATAATAAAAGTTTATTTTCCATGATTTTACGTGGCATAAATTATCTGCATGTAGATTAACTTTTCTAACGTTCGAATCTGGAAACATCAAAATCTATTCAGTAGTGTTAGTAAGTAATAGATTTCGGTGTAGATTTTTAAAGTGAAAATATTCTCTACAATTGATCCAGGTTATCTTTTCACATAACTTTACAATATTATTTAGATAATACAATTCTTTTCTACAATAGTTATGAAATAAGTGTTAAATTCCTGAATATATTTCCTAATATGCTGATCTCAAGGAAAAAAACTAAAATAGTACAAGTAAGAAAATACGAGTAGTAACTAAATTTCAGACAATTCACACGCATGATTGAATATTCCAGTTGTTAATGTAAAAACGCATCAATACGAAATGTTAGGAAACGAATAAAAAGAACCACTAAATAGTTATACTATTTTAATATTCAATATATTAATTTCAACTACAGACAGGTAAATTATATTAATTAATCTATGGGACCGAAAAGGAGTCACTACCTACATCTCAGAAATGTTCGAAAATAAACAAAAATTACATTTCCTTGTAATGCCTATGATCCTTTTACTTACAGTGTTTCGACTGTGTTCCCTCTAGTATTCTTTCGGTGCTTGTGGGCTTATTAAACTATTGTCAGCCGGTTTTGTATATTCATTCAAAGCCATATGCCATACCAATTTTCTAACGTTAGAAAATTTGTAAGACTATCATCTGTGGTCTTATGTGCTACACCACAGGAACACATATTGTCACATATTAAATAACACTTCTCTCATAAAAAAGCAACATTACCTCTCGCAGTAAAAGTCTTTAAAAATTGCACGCTTTCCTGAAACAATTAATCTCATTTCATGCCGATGTTTCTAAAATATATATTTAGTTCTCACCAAATTATACCGAATGAACGTGGGATACTAAAAGTTATGAATGATAAAAATTGAAAGACACTAATTCTCATATATACCTCCGCCCTATCGTCTGGGGCGTTGGAATGCACCAACTGCACCTCTGCAGATGGGTAAGACTCCCCCGATGGGGCCACCAGGTGGATGAGCAGTTCATGACTTGCAATACTCCACTTTGGCCCTATCTTGGGCTAGACGGGCGATCGGAGACGCCCCCTCCGATCAATCGGCTGGTAATGTCAAGCCCTAGCACCTATATGATTGCCCCAATCCTATTGCCCTTATGGCAAGCCCCAACCCCTCTTTATCATATGGGTGCTAGAAGTCGGTGGCTGCGGGTCAACATGTCCTGGGAATGACGTTAAACTCTATCTGATTGTGAGGTTCCAGTTTTGGAGGTTTGGGGAATGTGGAACACCCCTTCATCACCATTGCTCCCTGGTCCACTCTGGCCCGGAGTGGTAGTACCTGTTAGGGTCACATCTATAGGTTAAATAGAAAAATGTATTTATTAAAAATGTATTATCCATTAAGAATTGATTTATTTCAAAACTTTATCGGCATTAAATAACCCACTGAGGTTGATATGCCGTAAAACAAAACAAAACAAATCATACACGCGTCGCAAATCCTTAACGATACAGGTCATATAAAGTTTTTTTTTCGCTTCTCCATCACATTGACACGTACAGTTTTGCTTCTTGAGAAGTAAAATTCATCATCTATTTGGTTTTAATTTCGGTTTTGTTTTGTTTAAGGGCTTATCAACTCTGTAGGTTGATTAATTTCAAATCCTTTTTCTATGTATTTATTTTTTAAGTAAATAATTTGTTTTAAACGTGATATATATAATTTTGCAATGTGGTGTTGTGTGTGTGTGTGTGTGTGTGTGTGTGTGTGTGTGTGTGTGTGTGTGTGTGTGTGTGTGTTAAGGTAGCGCGGACACAGTGGCAACGGGGCCTGGTTTTAACGGTTTCTTGTCAATGAGATTTTCAAACCACTTCTGATTTGGTCTGAAGGTTAATTTCATGCCCACGCTACCTTAACTTAGATATACATGTTCTTCCATGATATTGAGCACTGTTTATTCATAAATGTAGCACTCATATTAACTATATATATATATATATATATATATATATATATATATATATATATATATATATATATGTGTGTGTGTGTGTGTGTGTGTGTGTGTGTATGTATACTTATTCATTTGAATCTAATTCCATATATACGCGTGACCTGATGTATGATATATTGTCTAACAATAGCCACCATTATATTATCATATAAATTCTGAACTAATAGAAAACTGACTTAGAACCATATCAAAAATATCTCATTAGATTTTATAATGATGCTAAATTCCAACCATTACTGATATTGCTATATTTTTCTTATATACTTAAAATCTCAGGAATCCCCCGCTGCTATAAACGAACCATTCAACATTTAAGTTAATTGAACGAAACCTGCTTCATATACTTACAAACATAGGTTCACAAATACATACATATATGCATAAATGTAGCATACCCTCTATCTCTCTATATATATATATATATATATATATATATATATAGTAATATTTTGCTATATATATATATATATATATATATATATATATATATATATATATATATATATATTGCAAAATGTTACTATAAAATCCAAAGGCTTTCCCATTAGTTCAAGACTAAGCTGCCTTTAATCATGCCATACTAAGTAATACTTACCAAGAGACAAATTATTTATTCAGCCTCTAACTTACGATGATTGCTTAGAGAGTCTCTGAGCGAATATTATTGATTTTCATTTAGAAAAATAAATTTAACTGCATTTGAGTAACGATCGGAATTTAATAAAGCTAAATATTTCTAAGATCAAACAGACCCAATAAGTAGATACGTGTATTTGTATAATTACACATATTTAAATAAGTTCCCTTGAAATATTATTAATACATGCATATGCGCAATCACAGGAACTTCCATTACATATGTAAGTTCCTGATAAAGGATACAGACACTTCCATACACTAGCAGGGCTGCATATTTGTTCATGTGTGTACGTACAATAATATTGTCTAATAAAAGGATATGTACTCGTATATATATGGCAAAAGCATGGCCTTCTTGGAGAAGTAAATGCTTCTAAGACATATATCTTCTTTTTCTTTTTTACGCGGCAGAACGTACGGTGACCCTTATTTGTGTAACCAACAATCTGTTACATAATTATTTGATTCCTAATACTTATGTACAGTAGTGTAGATACCAAAATGGCTGTTATAAGTTGCAGCCCACGGCCTTGAAGGATTGAATGACAAGGCTTGACCTCATCCTGATCCTTCCGGTGGATACCGTGAGAATTGGTGGAGAAGACCCTCTTCCGGTATAGATTAGAAAGAGATTTTTAGTCAGATCGGCCAAAGCCACGACGATGGTAAGTCATGTTATGCACGGTGCCTACTCAATCCGCGCAGGTAGTCGGTGGGGATTTCAGAATAGAATATGATCTAAGTTAAATCGAAGTCTTGTGTTATTATCTAAAAACTACCAATGACACAGGGCTTCTGATAAATAAAAATCCCCAATGGAAGACCAGACACGAAGTCCCCAAGACGAAGTCCAGACGTTAGAAGAGATGACCAGAATAATAGAAGTAAGAAAGTAAGGAAAGAGAGTATACAACAAATAAAGTGGAACGGAACTAATCATTTTATCTGATTGCGAACACTTCCGAAAAATCCAGTACGTATCAAAGAAGTTTCTCTGAATTTTTGAGATGAGGCTTGATAATTAGTATTATTTGGATTATTCGGGCTATTTACCTCATCTTTATTGTTATCTGTACAACGCTTCGTCCGATGTGCCCCCCGGCCTTTCTCAGGTATTCCTTTTTGGACATGGGAAACTTCTTTTCGAACTCGGGAAGATTCTAGTTGTAATCGGGAACTTTCTGGTCGTAATCAGGAATCTTCATGTCGTAATCGGGAGCCATCACTGAACATTGAACACAACCCTTTATTTAATTTAATTATACAAATACTAATTCATCATAAAAGGGTTTTAAATATTTAACTTCGATTATATTTAACATCGGCATGGATTAAAAAGAGACTGCATCTTTAATCCAATTTAATTAGAAAAAACAATACCACAATACACCAATATTCTATATTCTGCATAAAAAACCTATTAGGGTGTCTTGATTATTGAAATTTACTGATGTTTTGTAATAGGCATCATATCTTGTCTTTTATCTATGGTTCAAATTTCATATAAATCAAAGGGAAAGGTTTTTCAGCAGTGGTTTGTACCCTTAAGGACCTTCTTTGATTGAAAGAAAATATACTTTTTCACGTACTCTGGCTAATGTAGTTTCATAATGTATCTGGTTATGGACTCTCTAAAACCATAGTCTTTGAACACACGGATTTAAATGTAGCTGTTTTTTACGGTGTCTGGTATTTTGTGTATAGGCATAATTTCTGGTCAATTAACTATAGTTTAACTTTCAATTAAATCGAAGAAAAAAATCGTTGGTATGTGTTCCCTGCGGTGACGCACTTTGATCAAAATAAAATATACTTCTCCAAGTACGCTGGATAATGTAGTTGCAGAATATATATAGTTATGAGAGTCTATCAAAAATATATATATATATATATATATATATATATATATATATATATATTGAAATGAAAATACCATTGGATTCGCTTCCATTTTCAACTTATATATATATATATATATATATATATATATATATATATATATATATATATATATATATATATAATGTGTGTGTACCTGTGTCCGTGCACATTTGTTTAATATATATATTTATACATCTATGTGTGGGTATTATTTATTTAACGTATGGACTAACATGGTACATCTTACCTATTTTTAAATGTTTATTGGCAGATTGTAGACGCATGTATATATTTGAAAATAATAATCTAATGTCATATTACACAGCTGTCATCTACCAATATATGCATATGCATGCATATACTAAGTCATATACAACCATGGATCATACCAATATGTTTCCATTTCCATATGAATGTTATTAATTTTCATTTTCTCTATCTCTCTCCTCATAGATACAAACACAAACACACACTCACAGACATACACATACACAAACATATATATATATATATATATATATATATATATATAGGCTAATTATGTATATGCTTATGTCTAAGCATTTTCTTTGTAAATGCGTATAAATGTCTAATATAAAGGGATTGTCATTGGAATGTTCATTTAAACAAGAATATTTCCATGCATTGTAAATCTTTGAAGTAATTATGAAAAAATAAAATAAGGACCAATTATTTCCTAAATCAGTCGCTATCCTTAAGCTCTTTTAGATGGATCAGATACTCTTAAAGGGAATACATATGTACTTTTCATTTGTTAAGCTAAACAAAAATATACAACATCACGTGTATGATATCAGTTGCCTTAGTAATATAAGGAAATATATGTTGCATAGTTTAACGGAATTCAATATACAGACTCGACCAACATCAATTGCTTCTCCCCGAACGTAAAAAGAATAAAAATGTAGCTTGCTAATTTGACGAATACCGATCGTACATAAATTGTTTCATATGATTAAAAAAAATGTATTCGAATTTCTAACATAAATTGATACTTTTAAAAGAGGCTTCGTGTGGGATGTAAAGTGTCTTCTCTATTCCGACAAATATGTTTATACATTAGTGACTGAGAAAATGTAACTATTTCGTTTAAAGTAACGAGAATAATGAAACATTGTTTGATTTGTAAGAGATACTTTCGCACACAATGAAAAGTCTCTCATCAGTAAAATCAGCTTGTGTTTTACATTTTTAGATGGGGCTTCATATTTTGTATTATTTATATTTTCATTCTCTTGTCCTCATATTTATTGTTATACACAACGTTTTGGGCGAAGAGACTTCCTACCTTCTTCAGATGTTTCTTATCGAATTCTGGACAAGAAGATTATCGAGTTTCACAACAGAACATCTAAAGATGGTCGGATGAAATATCAACCGAAACGTTGTGTACATAACAATAAACGAAAGAGCAACATATTTCTCTGAATGTTTGAGATGAGGCTTGAAGATTAGTATTATCTGCGTTATTCGTACTATTGTCAATGAAGATGGGGACAATAGTCCGAATAACACAGATAACACTAATAAGAGCAACAGTCCGAAAAAATGAAACAATAGCAAATTAATAAATCACTGATAAGTCACTGAAATACTTTTTGGAAAACTGAGCATTTTTTCTTATGTAACAAAAAAATAAAATACGTTCATTTCAACTAATTGGTGTCTATTTTTTTTCTTTTTCAGATCAATAGCAGAGAAACTATGGACTGATTCAATGTTGAATTGAAATGGCTGTATTAACAAAAAATTATCAAAATACTTTTTTGTTCCTCCTTGGAGTCTTATGGCGGCTTGAGTAATTTGAGTCACGCTTTTGCTAATGGAAACTAATCTCCATCAAGCTAGTTTCAAGTTTCTCGAACACTGTCACAGATCATTTTCTTAAGATTATCAATCTAAATTTTTAATCTGATAGAGATTCGGGCTTTTTGCTGGCCATATTATTGAGCTGATTTTTCTTTAAAACTTTAAAAGTCTTTTTTTTTCTATAGCAAGTTTGATTATCCTTTTTAAAAGATAGCTTCAGTCTCTTCCATCAATAGAACCCAAAAAATGTTCAAACATTCAATGAATAGTTGTGCATTGATTGGGAGACAATGATTTTTTTCTCTTCTGTTTTTTTCTTTACCTGACATCCAGACCCCTGAATTAAATGATGGAGATATTTTCGTCTTTCCTTTAGGCAGCCATCTTTATATGTGATATTAAAATATCACAAAATAATCGCCCATTCTTTTTATTTCAATTTATAATTCATCACTGAACATCACTTTCCTCCAAATATTTATGGTTGCTTCTCTGTATCTCATTTTACCCTTTAGATTTTAGTGTTGATTTTAATTTGGTTTCTGTATGTAAAACATTCTAGTGGAGCTAGATTATTATGTTTCGATTCCTTTGTAAATATTGGCTCCGGTTACCGTTTATCTATACTCTTTATTAAATTTGGGTGTGCATTTTCTACCTTCAGACTTTGAATATTTCTTTGTCGTAGCTTTGAAGACATCCGCGCCCTACATATCCGTTTGGTTTTTATAGTCATTTTATTTCATATTTTAGAACATACTGGGAAAATGACATATTTTGCCTCACCTGTTGATGAATTGGAGGCGTGTAGTGTAATGGTTAGAGTCATAGGAAATGGACTCGGCGACCCGAGTTTTAATCATGGGCGAGACTAGTTTGCATTTTACATAGCGCTAATACACTTGGAAAATGTATGCATCCAAGTATCATCCTTCCAAATATGGGTAAATAGTAGAGTAGACTGGGCTTTTTAACCTTAGATTGGTAACCGGTCTAGAAGAAGGAAAACTCTGAATTCAAACCTGTTAAACTCCGCTTAAGGAATTGACATGTTGTCACATCCTGAACGTGCAGAGGAGTTGGTAAATATGCCTTCGTGATAAATTTATTTCTTGAACTAGTTTCATGTTCATCTCCATTGTTCCAATTAATAACTGATTTTAAGTCATATTCCTTTCAATTAGCAAATACCAACAGCGTGTTAAGTTATGCAAACACCCTGTTTCAACTGAGAACTATTTTGCATATTCGGATTTGTCCTGATATGTATTAGAAATCTAAATGTCACGGTCCTTATCGATTTGAGCGATCCCAAACTTGTTAATTTACTGGATATAAAAGGATCACGCCATAAATTTAAATAATTGAATACATTTGTGATATATTTCATGGAGCCAGAATTAATGTTTGTATATTAAATAAAAGCCTTGAATACCATTTGAAATTTCTTTATTTCTACAAGTTATAACAAACGAAAAACTTAGGAACATTTATTGACTGTGCTTAGATTATTGATTAATATGAAATATATCGGAACATATACGTATTAAAAACTGTGTTAGGCTTTAATGACTAAAAGTACATAACTTGATTACCTTTTAGGTGCTAAGGATTAAAAACAAAACAAATGTCTATAATGACATATTTACATAAACGTTGAATCATACCCTAGGGAAAGGTATGAATCCTACTCTCCCTCCAGCTTGGTTAAATAATAGGGCAGACTTGCTAGACCTTGTTTAGGCAACAGGTTTATGAGAAGCAGAAATCTGAATTCAAACCTGTTAAACTTCGCTTAATAAATTGACCTTGTTTCACATCCTGTTCGTGGGGAGGGGTTGGTAAACATATACATACACGGTGATTTATAATTCTGTGAACTTCTTCTGAAATAGATATATCCTATGTCTAATCAACGTAAGAATGGCGATCAGATGTATGTTTCTCAAGTCTATTTTTCTGATTTCTCTATAATTTTTGGTGTTTCTTTCTGGTTGAGGTAAAATCTGATAATGTTATGACCGTCTCCTTTCTCCCTCGTTCTTTTCCATAGGAAAAAGTATGCCTAATTAATTATGAGTGTCAATCCAATAATAAGGCTGTCTTGATCTTTGACTGAGAGAAGTCATAATGATAAATGCTAATGATAATAATATATATATATATATATATATATATATATATATATATATATATATATATATATATGCTGAAATTTTCATCCTGGACGATGCTGTTTGTATTTCACAGCCCTGATATACCTTGGGAAAGTAATGAATCGAACAATTTTCTCTACAGCTATGCGAAGACCGTAGGGCGGATTTTACTCTTTAGGCTACCGGTCAAGGAGGAGGTTAACCTCAAATTAGCTTAAATCCGCTTAAGAAATTGATGGTAAATATTTATGCAATTTGCGTGTAAAATATAGAATGAAGCTTAAATCAATAATACAATAGTTATTTACTAAGCTTAGCTTAGATGTGGCACAAGGCCAGAAGTATGGGACACCCAGTGAGAATTGAACTCACAATCAATGGTTTGCAAATCTAGCTTGCTAACCATTACACTACGCGAGGTGCCCTAATCAATAATACAATAAGGGGACAAAAGTAGGGGACACTAATTGTAAGGTTAAATTTATTCAAATCATTACTATGGCATTCAATACATTCATTCCAGCACATTTTCCCTTGATGACAATCTTTAATACGATGGGAAGCTGTGATGTTATATTTCGTTTGATGATATCTGTCCTTAGATGATGAGATGAATTTCCAGTTCAGAAAACAAGTTGAAGTCGCATGAAACTACAGCTGAGGAATATGCAGGGAGATTCACTTGTCAAAATATTGCTATTCAAAATCTATCAAGTCACACATTTTGACTTAAAATCCAAATTTTAAATAAAAAAATGTAAATATATGAATAGTGAGATTTGTAAATCTCATTACAGTTTCTTTTATAATTTTATGACAGATTTATGATACAACACGTGTGTCTACTTCTCTGTTGGCTTCTGGGGTTTTAAATTGCAATCCAATTATCTAGAAATAGATATATTAATCTTTTGTTATGCGAGTGTGACCTTAGACTAGGAAATAATCATAATGTTTCGACCCCTCTAGAGCACATGTGGATCAATAAATATTGTATTTTATATGAGACCTCATTTCGCAGATGGAGAAACTGAAAATGGGGACTCATAATCTTTGATAAAATACAATATTTATTGATCCAGGTGTGTTCTAGAGGGGTCGAAACATTATGATTATTTCCTAGAGTAAGGTCACACTCGCATAATAATTTTCTTCTGTCGATGAACTGAGGTAAAATCTAGTTGTGAACAATCAAAAATAAATTAGGAAAAATGAATATTTATATTTGTCTTGTTAGGTCAGTAAAAGTGTTATTCCTGTGTGTGGGGTTAAGTGAGGGAGAGGCTTTCTTGGATTGGATATACCAATCACGTGATGATCCCAAAAGTATTGGCGCAAAATACTAGAACCGTTAGAGACATCTTGGACCAGGTACGGTCGATAAATTGATTAGAAATTGTCTCTAAGGAATCACTAAGTTAAAACATTTTTGTATAAGAGAAATGTCCTAATAGGAAAATATTATTTTATGGAAACATTCTTATATCATCCCCATCATGTCGTGGTATCAGTGCGAATATCCATGTCAATCTATCGCCAACCACCCCTCTATCATCATTGTCCCCGTCATATCCATACAGAGCTAGTTTATTTAAGTGTATTCTGGCAGCATTTTCTCTTTTAAACATGTTTTGTTGAACTTGAGTAGCGATTCCTGTCGTACGAGTTTCTGTTCAATCCTTTCAAGGTGTCTGGCCATCTTTTTAGTGACAAGGTGGAACTGGTGTAGTATTCCACCAAATGTGTCTCTACGAGACATGTCGATCTGACATTTTCAGGTTGGAAACTGATGGTATGTTTCGTGGTGTCTCGTTTTTAAAGAAAACGAGCAGTAGCATATGAATTGGTAGTGGGGGGTAGTAACAATTGGTAGTGGGGGTATATATATATATATATATATATATATATATATATATATATATAAGACTTTCCACCGAAATAATATTCAGTAGAAATAAGTAGTGGTCAATTGTCGATATCATCCGGACCACGAGGGAGTATATCTCCTTTTCGCTAACGCTAGACAAGGGAGATTATATTTTAGTTTAGATTACCTAAGCTGCGCTACTCATACGCTGAGTTGGCAGACTAGTGTTAAAACCGGAACCTTGCGATTTCCAGGCGAATGCTCTACCGACAGAGCTAAAACTGTCCATGTTGGAATGTGTGTTCGATCATGTGTATTTGTGTGCGGGTGTGGGGGTGTGGGGTTTGCGTGTGCGGTTTTACTTTAAATTTCATCAAGATTAATTATCATATGTATGCACAAAATGGAGGTGCAATATTCACTGAAGGGAAACCGATATTACTCAATCTTCGCAAATTGATCATCTAACTTCGATTCTTTGTAAACATAAAGACGTATCATTTTTAAGTGAAATACCCGGAACTGTTTGATGTTTTTTGAAGTCTAAGTCCAGTCGCCATTCAGTATCTGCATCAACCTTGCAGAATAAAATGAGTGAACTCTGTTGGGAGTGATTACTTGACGCCAACTAATCATCACCTTTTGTGGATATGGCTATAAAATGAACTGATAAATAATTTACTCTTATGGGAGAAACAGAATAATCTGATGACAGCAAAGGTTAATGCCGTGTGCATATAAGTTGATGTGTGGCAGTTAAAAAGTTATTGGTCTGACTATGAAGGCAATGGCCAAGCCTCATTAAACATATATGATGCTCGATATATCAGTTTCTGAAATATACTCACTCAGCTCATCATTTTACAAGTTTATTTAACCATTAGGAAAACAAAAAAAAATCCAAAAAAGACAATTCCCTTGCTATATAAGGACAAGAAGCTTTAAGTAGATCACGCATAAATGTGTGGTGTACTTACTGTACACACACAAACACACACACACACACAATATATATATATATATATATATATATATATGATGGACTCTCCCGTCGATTTCGACGTATGAGTGTTCATACAATGAACATCCACACAGTGATTTGTTTATAATGGTGAAGGCTTGTGTTGGACCATCCACACTTTTTGCACAGTCGATAGGGAAGAATTGTTGCATCAAGGGTTACCACGAACCCAATCAACGACGACCTCAGGAATTTTGAATTCAGAGTTATCCTCTCCTATTCTGGTTACCTAATGCTGAAGGACCCAGTCTGTCCTACTATTAAGCCTGGAGATAAAGGGCCTTTCCCAAATTAGCGGTAAAATGCCAACAGCTTCGTTTTTCAAATCGATTTGTTTTTACCATACATATATAATATATATATATATATATATATATATATATATATAATATAATTTTATAAATTAGGTTCTGATTAAGCACTTATTCTAAAATTTCGGAAAAAAAGCCATTCTAAACAGAGCCTTGATTCGTCGTGAATAAAAGTCACTAGAAGAGGAATAAACCTACCTAAACAAATCATAAAATCTTCCTACGAAAGCTTGGCAGTCCTTTCAAATCACCACAGCCTTCCGATCTATACTCTGCTGATTGAGTGCCTAAATGGAACATGTACAACGAGATTGATTTTTTCTCGATTTGTTTACCAAACATTTAATATTCCGCCTAATTCATTATTAATTAATTAATTTTCAAAATTAGCGTCTGACTCCAATGTAACACTTATAAAATTATCGGCAAAAGCCATTTAACAAACCTTGTATATATATATATATATATATATATATATATATATATATATATATATATATATATATATATATATATATATATATATATATATATATATATATATATATATATATATATATATATATATATATATATATATATATATGAAGGCGCGTGGGCTAGTGGTTAGAGTCGTGGAAAATGGACTCGTTGATTCGAGTTTAATTCCTAGAAGAAGCTGTTGGCATTTCACATCTAATACCCTTGGAAAGTATGAATCCATATGGGTTAAATAGTAGGGCAGACTGGGCCTTCAGCCTTGGGTAGGGCATACGTATCAATCAGGAGAGTACATATATATATATATATATATATATATATATATTATATATATATTATTATTATATATTATTATTATTATTATTATTAATATACGACTTCTTTGTTTCATGATTAAAGCTTTATAGTATTAAAAATACCATCATCTCAGATATATCTCAGGAGAAAATGAACATAAAAATGAATTGTTGAAAAAATTATAATTATATCTCTAATACGTGAAACTTTTAGTTATGAAAACAACATAAAGCGGTGAGATATCAATTTAATTTCAGTTTCGTCTTGCTCTGTTATCCTGACAGTTGATAAATTTATTGATTTAAAAAAATTGAAAACTATTTGTTCCCATCCGCTTGTATACTCAATGAGCATTCCTGTTCGAAGTAACTTTTATTGCAAAATGGCATTCGCTATCTGTAAATCGTATACAAGCAAGAGTAAAAGCCTGATTTAATGCCCAAGAGGGATATGCCTATTACTATGAACCCTGAATATTGTATAAAAACCTTATTTTAAAATTTGTGCACGCATTTCACTGTATATGTAATTATGTTCCCCAATCCAAAGAGAGTAACTGTATTTTTTAATCTTCAGTAAATGGGAACACATATTCATAATGTTGCAACAGATCACACACACACACACACACCCCCCCCATATATATATATATATATATATATATATATATATATATATATATATATATATATATATATATATATGAAGCGTTTTATAATTTATTTGACGCGGGTGGTATGCATATTTGTTTTTGGGTTGATTTTGATTGTAAAGAAAAATAAAATAACGAGGATGCTGTTCATTTGCCTGTAATTTTTTATTAATATTTTGGAATGAAATATCCCCTCATCAGAACTCTTTTAAAATGTCAGAGTCCTATAGGGGGATGATCACGGCTAATTGCATCAATGTGATATCTGTTGGTATTTTGTACGTGCTTTTGGTGGCGGTAGCATGTGTGTTTTTGTGTTTTGTGTATTAGTAGTCTTCCGAATACTTTTATTTGTGTGTGCGTGTATGTGTGGGTATTTGATTTTGTAGGTCTTTCCCATGTGTGCTTTATGTCACATCTTTGTAGTGGCCGGGGCACCGCCTAGATCCATCCCTA
>CM042158.1:67965122-67995122 GCA_023376005.1 Doryteuthis pealeii
TGGAATTGGTGGATAAATCCACCAAAGTTCAGTTCCCGAGTACTTTCGGCACATCGATGTGCCATCATCGGGTGAGATTTATTCCAGTTTTTTTTATTTTAATTATATTAATGTGGAGGCTGGAAGGAGAAGAATTGGTGAGAAACGTGTTATAGGCATTTTAGAATGTGTGTACTGTATTGGAAATTAATTATATATATATCAAATTAATACACACACAGAGACACAGACACAAACACAGACACACACACACACACACACACACACACACACATATATATATATATATATATATATATATATATATATATATATAGCGATAGTGGATGTTCATCATTATCTCAGTAGGTTTGTGGTGGGTCAATATTTGCGTTATTATTAGAAGAATGCACAATATGTATGATAGAGCTGCTACATGGTAATTATAAATTTACATTAGTTTTAATATATATATATATATATATATATATATATATATATATATATATATATATATATAAGATGTGTGTTTCTGTGTAAGTGTATCTGTGTATGTAGCCTGAGGAAAATTTCGAGGGTGTGTATTTATGTGTGTTTCTGTAAAGTGTGAGTAGAAATAACTTTTATTCCCGAATAAGTAAAGGAACACTTCGCGCATTTGCTGTAATGAAAGTGACTTGATAAAGTTTGTTGTTTAACAGAGTAAAACATTTAGCGAAACAATTAAGTTGACGCAATAAGCCTTAGGTATGTTACTGGTTTTTCCACCACAGTATAGTAAAAGTTACACAAATGTATTACGTTTAGATGTTCCCTGAAGAAGACGATGACTATGTCATCCATCAATTGTATTCTCGACTGAAATTGCTCTTGTGGCGTAATAGTTCCTTGAAAGTCATTGTCTTTCTTCTTAGCTGATTATGTCTCTCAAAGAAAGTTTTTCAAACTTTAGGTGAAAATTATAATGTTCTGTTACATTACATTCATTCTCGAGAATTACACAGAAAGAAGGAGAGAGAGAAAGAGAGAGTAAGAGAGAGACAGAGATACAGACAGACAGACAGAGACAGAGACAGAGAGACAGAGAGAGAGAGACAGAGAGAGAGAGAGAGACAGACAGACAGACAGACAGACAGACAGACGAGAGGGAGAGATAGAGAGAGAGAGAATGAGATATATAGACACCCAACGATAGTTTTTCTTTCGATGATCGCATAGACGAGAAACCGACAATCATCGCTGACCATGTGTTTTCGCTATCTTAACTTAGATATATACACTATCAACGATACATAATATATATAATATATATATATATATATATATATATATATATATATATATATATATATAACAAAGTTTTATAATTTGCTTGAAGCATTGTGTATATATTGGTTAGGGGGTTGATTTAGAAGGCTATCACAATGCAGGTGTATAGAAAAAATAATAATACGGTAACACTGGTGCTGTGTGTTAACCTGTATTTTTAAATACAGGTTAACACACAACACCAGTGTTACCGTATTATTATTTTTTCTATACATCTGCATTGTGATAGCATTCTAAATCAATCTCCTTACCAATATATATATATATATATATATATATAATATATATATATATATATATATATATATATATATATATATATACATAGACAGACAGAAAGACAGACAGAAAGGTGAATGTTGCATTTGCTTAAAAACATCGAATATAATTCTATAAGAAATCACCCGTTATTCTTTTCATTTGATTTTCAACCAAGATCAACCTCGATTCAAATGTGACCAATCCGATGCTGATATATAAATATAGCAATGAATATTTACTGTCGTACCAACATACGCTCAGTTAATATCGTCATTTTTACTTCTAATCTGAATCACACATTTGCTCACGTGAACACTCATTTTGCGGTGCTGAGTGTATGTGGACGTGCGTGTTTTTCTGCATGTGTGTATATGCGTGTGAATGTGTGTGACTGAGTGAATGCGTGCAGGTATGCGTATGAGTATCTAATCTATACACATATGTACAAACACAAACATATCTGATAATCATGCATCTCTCTCTCTCTCTCTCTCTCTCTCTCTCTCTCTCTCTCTCTCTCTCGAATATATATATATATATATATATATATATATATATATATATATTATATAAGAAGAAAAATGGATTTATAATCCGACAGTGTAATAAAGTATAATGTTTTGAAAATAAACAACAAAATTAAGTCAAAGATTGACTTGCAGACAGCCGACACTTAATTGTATCGGTTTTTAATAAACCATCAATGGTACTTAACATAGTAGTTATGAGGCAAACGAAAAGAAATTGGTGTAAAACAAGCAAAAGTTTGTGAGCCTTAATTTACGATGTTAGAAGGCTCAACTCCGCAACCGAAATGAAAGGCAAAAAATGAAACGTCACGCGGTGTAAGCGTTTCCCTTCAAATATCTGATGATGTCATTGTTCCTGAAATCGCTGGTGTTGGAAAAAATATATATTTGATTATTCATTTGTTTATATGCTTTTTTCTGTCTGTGTTTATGTGAGGAATGGGCGTGTGTTGAGATTTCTATATACGGTAGAGAAAATGTAATTATTTTGTAGTAAGAATATTTGCATGAATTGCAAATGTTAATTCATGGCTATTCAGGGAAAGTGTTTGAAAATTTCAAACCATTCGTATTACAATAATTATACCATGTTACAACCATTTGCTATCGTTGCTGTTCCATGTTTATCATTTAACTAAAAACGGTAATGTATAAATGTATCTTGTTTGTATGTGTGTATGGTGGTTTACAATAATAAAGTTATATGTTTGATATGTGTTCAATTGCATAGTACATAATAGTTTCATTGCTCATTCTTTTCCAAATGACCATGCGGAAACGTCCCCGCTAAGCAGAGTGAAATAACTGATTGTACTCATGGGACTAATGACTATGGTAGCAATTATCATAAAACTATGTTATTGCTGAGGGCCGATCTATTTCTCGTAATGTAATTTACTTGACATGGACTGGATTCCATCAAAAGCAGTGATTAAATATTGAATATAAAAGAAAAAAACCTATAAAGTGAGTCTCTAAGTTCAAGAGTCACAGTTTGGCATAATTTTTCATAGGATATAGTTTTTTGTACATGTCCTATTTTTTCCAAATTCCTTATAGAATATATTACTGTAATTAATTTCTGACATTATAAAAAAGGGAAAATAACGTGGGGTTACCGTCCAGTATTTGTAAAATCAATGATAGGAAGGTATATCAACAGCCACAATAGAAATATACTTTAAAAGTTATGTATTGTTCATTTTTAAGGGTCATTGGAAATGTGGAATCCGAGTCAATAGAAATAAAGAAAGAAATTTTGGTTTTGAACCTGCCATTCTATGGGTTTCTAAATGTCAACTTGACGCCAGCTTCCTTCTGGATTCTCTTTAGTTCAACATTTTAGGTGAATGTTACAGGACTGCGAATATATAAGTTATCAAAGAAATGTTTCATATGTTGTCTGATAGGCTTGGTGTAACAAGTAGGTTAGGTAAAGATGAAAGGTTTGATCTAGCACCCAGACTGATATGAGCAGTTAATCAGTACTTCCACAGGTAACCAAACTGGAACGGATATCTGAGGGATGTAGGGGCTGTCCCGACGGTGCCAACTCTGGGAGACATAAATGTGGGTTGAGTTTTCTGTGACCACCTTTAAAATACGCCGATTCGACCTCTTTTAGTGAAGAGTGTCCATATGAACGGAGAGCCAGCAACTGAAATATACAGCAATACGGGAAGCGTCAGTTCCTACTTGAACGAAGAAACTACAGCTCACGCTGTGCTGGTGATCCATTTCCATCAATTTACCCGGGATGGTGCGAATAAAGTAAAATATGTCCTAGTCCTTGTGACAAGATTTGTTTTGTATCCCTCCATCATCCGCAAATTAAAGATCCCTGACATAGCAGTCATCGGTAAATGGGTTACTTTAATCCACCCCTGCTTTTTTTTATACGTAACAGCACTACTGTGATTACTGGTTTCACAAAATCTATCAATCGACATATGAAAATATTACTAAGCAAACTTTCGCAGAGATCAGTCGCAGAGATCAGTTTGTAAAATAAACATCTAAATTAATCTATCTCTGCTTTCTAATACGTAACAGCACTACTCTGATTACTGGTTTCACAAAATATATAAACCGACATGTAAACAATGCACCGCAAACTTTTTCTCTCGTAGAGATCAGGTTGTTATATTAATATATAAACTTGACATGTTCTGTTTGTAATGTGTTTTACGTTGTAAAATCATGTTTACAAAACCGACTGATATGTTCAGTACATAGCAGTTAAAAATTAAACGTACAAAACGTGTTGAAAACCATAAATTAGATGTAGAAAACCCGTCAAAAAAGCCTTGCTTTTTCTGTACCGATGATTTAAAACGAAACTCTTTCTTATCTAGAAAGAAATTACGTATTTCCCCTGGCGTTTGGTTCTTGTAATTACACTCATGCATGTGTTAAATGCTCAAGATGTTATTGTCTGAAATGTCACTGAATGTTTGATTGTTTTGTTGGAAACGTGACATCGCTTTCGAACGATTCTTTACAATAGACCGAGTGCAAGTATTTAATTTGTTACCCAACAGTTGGTTTTCATTAGGTTTCTTATAAAGCTATAGAGGTAGCGATATCTGTCCCAATGTTTCCACGGCTCACCTGTATTTGTAAAATCCGAAACGAGTCGCTTTATATAGTTACAAAAGAAGTTACCAATTCCAATTCTCCTTCACAGTCTCTGGAAATCCATCCATGATTATATCCTGTACGACAAGAGGCCAACTAATTATGCGAAATCAATGGGAGGTCGCATTGACTTGTAATGGAATAGAGCGGACAATAGAATTTTGTACTGCATAAACCCTGGAAGCAAAAGAGTAGGGACGGTATGAGATTTTGAATGATATTCTCTCAAATGCACAGGCAGAGAATCAATCTTGTCGTCCTTCGTTTTCGACGATCAGATGTTGACAATGGGCAAAAGAGCAACAGGATTAAAAATTGCACCTGGTGACAACGAGACCTGCAGGCATTAATACCCTACTTAACAATGCTATATATATATATATATATATATATATATATATATGTGTGTGTGTGTGTGTGTATGTATGTGTGTGTGTGTGTGTGTGTGTGTGCATATACCAATAAAACACGCAAACACATACACGCCTACACAAACACACACACACGTATATATATATATATATATATATATATATATATATAGAGAGAGAGAGAGAGAGAGAGAGAGAGAGTAAGAAAGAGAAAACCAAAGGAAGAGAAAGAGAGAGACAGAAACAGAGACAAAGACAGAGAGACAGTCAGACAGACAGACAGACAGACAGACGACGGTGAACAGGGACAGAAATATACAAAGATGCAGAGACAGAACAGAGGCAGAAAGAAGAAGAGACAGAAAGCAGGGACAGAAAGAGAGAGACTGAGTAGAGAGCATAGAGAAATTTACAGACACACACACACACACAGAGAAAGAGAGAGATACATACATACAGACAGACAGAGTAAGTGTGTGGTGTGTGTGTTGTGGCGCGCGCGCGTGTGTGAGAGAGAGAGGGAGAGAGAGAGAGAGAAATAGACAAAGACAGAAACAGAGACAGAGAGAAAGAGAGACAGACCGAGAAAAAGAGAATATAAAAAGGAAAGGAGAAAATAAAGAGGGTTGGAAATATATATATATATATATATATATATATATATATATATATATATATATATATAATAAACTCAATAGATACATAGGTAGATAGATAGATCCAAGCATATATAAATTGGTAGACAAACACTGATGGAAAAAGATAGGCATAGAAAAGGACAGAAACATATGAATATCGATAGAAATCTTTATCAACTGCATATTTTTAGCAATATATATATATATATATATATATATATATATATATATATATATATATTTACCTATGCATATTACGTCTATTTATATCTATATCCATAGAAGATTTGATAAATGATATAAAAACTGAATCATGGCCCTTATACTTATAGCTACACTTCTAGAATGTAATCTAGATGTCTAGACTTCATCTAAATATGTATGTGCCAATTTGAAAAAAAGATACATGAAAGTGGTCACTATAATTTTTGAAAGATATGATTATTTGGCAAACATCGGGGTGGTAAGGTGTAGCGCCCTCACTACGTTAATATTATGACGTGGAAGACATTACTGGCGATTTTACTAAAGAAAAATATGCTGGAATACGTGTTGTATTCTATGGGGATTTTTATACATTATTAATGTTTCATCGTTCACTTCTCTCTTCGAAAATATGTCGTCTGTCTCAATACCTTTTATTCATTGGTGAAATATAATTTTCCAACCGGGAGGTAATATAACTTTTATGAAAGTAAAAATCCAATATCCTGTTCTTTTAGTCGGGATCGAACACTTTCTGTTTTATGATGGAATATCTTATATAACCAGAAGCTGCTTGTTTAATCAAGCAGTTATTTACTAAACGTAGATGTGTGCTATTTAGGAAAAAATCTATCTCTAAATATATTTGATAAAATACATTTTACTTCAAATGTACGCCTACTTTTAACACGGTACAGAAGTTCCGAAAATTATCTCACTATAAAACTCTTCAATACGAATATATACACAAGCTTGGAAAAATTGGCTTCGATAGATATGAAAACCTTCTTTTAATAGAACATTACATTTAATGGGCCGGGTTAGCTCAGTCGGTAGAGCGTTCGGCTAGAAACCACATGGTTCCTAGTTCGATATACAGCGTATGAGTAGCACAGGGATCTGTGCGGTAAAGTAAGGAGTTGATGGTAGGTATGGCGCTCCACCTCAGATGCTAAACACAATCTCCTTGGTCTAGCGCTATTGAAAAGGGGATAGACTCCTCGCTGATTGGCTGATACCAACTTTAGGCCGCCCCGTCGATTTTACTTACTTTACATTTAATGACGGTATCCTTCTGTATGCTAAATACGATGGCCTGGTGTCCATATTTTTTTTTATGGCATCTGCGTAAGTGGCTGAACAGGCCAATTTTTTAGTGGCAATCTCTGGTGCAGTGACTGCAAAAACAGGGGTGCTTGCTGGAATCGCTGTTGTCTCTCATTACCTCTGGCTCTCTTCTCTCTGCCGGCTTCTTTCCTCTATTTTCCCTCATTTTTGTCACTTGTTTGATGAGAAGGCGACAGGCCGCTCGCTTTTCTGCACCAGCCTCCCATGTGTTGGTATTTATGTAGCATGTCTTTATGTCCTTCTTGCAGACGTCTTTAAAGCACAGGTATGGTTTCCCTAACGGTGGGGTGCCTTCTACTAATTAGCCATACAGTAGGTTTTTGTGGATGCGGCCATTGTCCATCTTTGCTGTCATGACCAAGCCAGCGCAGGTGTCTCTCACAGATGATGGCGAACATGCAGTTTATGTTTTCTCGTTCCAGCACGTTTGTGTTGGTTACTTTGTCCTGCCAGCGTATGCGTACGATGCGGCGTAGGCACCAGAGGAGGAAATTGTCCAGTTTCCTCACATGGCATGAGTATGTGGCCATATTCTCTACAGAGAAGAGTACTGAGGACGAAAGCTTTGTAGACGCGCAGTTTTGTTCTCTCGCGATTCTGCTGTTGACTTGACTGTCAGTGGAGACTTAATTGGCAAAGGTGGACCCGAGGTACTTGAAGCTCTCCATGGGTTTCAGGCTGCACCCGTTGATAATGATGTTCGGAAGGGTGTCTACACTTTAACTGCTGATATAATGATCTATTATAAATAAATAGTGCGCTTGATTTGAGAATCGCATACGCGGGAAACGTTCAGTAACCAAGGACACAATATATATATATATATATATATATATATATATATATATATATATATATATATATATATATATGAGTGTGTATATGTGTTAGATATTCGAGTGTATATGTGTGTTAAATATGTAGCATGTTTCACCGAAGCTATTATCTGTGTGTTTGATGAAGTAAAATGAAAACAAAATTCATCTCATTTGATATTTCTCTAACATTAATGATTATTCATTAATGAGAACAAAATACAGACATATATATTCACCTTGGATGTCAATGTCCTAGGTATGTCAACCAAAATCACATGTTTATAGCACAGAGAGGTTCAAGTGTTTTTTTTTTTTTTATTTACAAGAATTCTGGCAAGCAAAGAACTATCAAAGAAAATGTGAATTTTTTTAGTAATTGTCAAACTTATATTGTACATTATCTTTTCACATTATTAAAATTGATAGATATATGAATATATACTAGTTTATATGTGTGTACTACAGAGATTCTACCGTCAACATGTGATTAAACAATTCGTGCATATCCCTCTGGTTTGTTATGAATACAACGTTGGATGGTTGCATTTTAAGACTTGTTGGGTTATTTCAATGTCGAAGTCAGTCTTTTTCAGGCAATCGTGTTTCCAAGTACGTTATTTTAGTAATCAGTTATAAATAATAATAGCTTTTATTAACAATTCTTAATACTCATAATATATATATATATATATATATATATATATATATATATATATATATATATATTATATTATATATGAAATTGATTTTTAAAAACTAAAGTGTTTTTAAGCATGGGATCATCATGATAGAATGTGCAACCGTTTCGGGGCTTCCTCTCAAACGGTTTTAAAGCAACATTCGTCCCCCTCACCCGATGTTGCTTTTTAAAACCGTTGAGAGGAAGGCCCCGAAACGGTTGCACATTCTATCTGATGACCCATGCTTTTGTAAACATCTTTTGTTTTTCAACATATCAATTTCACACTGTCGGATTAAGTTCCATTCTTATTTCATATATATATATATATATATATATATATATATATATATATATATATATATATATATATATATATATATATATATATAGTTTTCAAATACAAGTTTAAAATCTGTTCGCATTTATATGGCTTATACATTTCCTATATAATACAAATAATATTCGAAGATATGTTTAACCCACGAATGTGACATTATTATCAAATGGAGACTCACTAGAGGATCGTGTTTAGTGCCATACCCAGGCCTTTGCACATAAATGTAATTGGTATATTCTAAGTAAAATCGAAAGTGTGAGTATGAATATCTAGGATACTTCTAATATATCACAAACAAACAAACAAAGATGTTGATAGTTCAAATATTTTTATAGATGTAAAAACAGATAGATTGATAGATAAATATATTGATAGATTTTTTTCTTACCTTTGTTTAATTTGAATGCAATAAAAACGCACTTGAAAACACAACATAAATTCACTGATCACGATCTTGTATTTTCAATTAGAACTAAAATGAAAGCGCTCTTTTGGATATTTCTTGTGCAGAAATGTAAGATACCCAAGGAAGGGGTAACTAGATTATAACACTAAATAGCAACCCGTGGTTACGCTCCTCTCTTCGATCATAGATGAGTGTGCACCCTCCTATTATTCCCAAGTTTACTCAGACCTGGAATGGTAATACCTATTCGGGACTCATCAATAGCTCAAAAATATGTTTGAATGTTATTAGTAATATATAGTACTACTTGTGGGAAAACTATTCGTATGACGAATAATTACTTTAATGAAGAATTGTTTACAAAGGGTTATTATTATTTATTTTAAACCTATGATTGCATGAAATACTTGACACCATAAAACTGTGTGCAGATTATTGACATTAGATAGTAAAACCTACTTATACTACTGTTTATAACTCTGTTTATTACATTAGAAGAGCTGAGTTGAACCATTTAATTTTGTGTGCATTATTATTATTAAGAATAGGTAAAATAGTTTATAATGAGTCGTATCATTAGTTACTTGAAATCCTATAATCCCTTAAAAATGTATGTCTTCAGGATTAAATAACCTAACACAGTTTGAAATATGAGACCAACCAACCAACTAGATATTTAATGCAGTATTTTATATACTATGCAGACTATGATTTTCGTACTTACTGATTCTATACTGAATATAATATGTATAATCATAATAATCTTCAGTTAAGACTTAACAAGCAATATGTTCTGTTGTCTGACTAAATATGAATGACACTTGAGTTCCAGAATTCTATTGCAATTACGATAAGTAGAAACTACTTAGCCTACTCTCTATCTACTTGTATTGTAATCTGCATAATCAACAATGTCCACATATGCTCAATCTATTTCACTTAGGTTTACATAAAATCATATATACATGCAGCCGTACAAGAATGCATATACACTCACATTCATTCCATATATATATATATATATATATATATATATATATATATATATATGTGTGTGTGTGTGTGTGTGTGTGTGTGTGTGTGTGTGTGTGTGCTTGTCAGTGTTGAAAATACATAGGGAACTGTTTATTGCGTTAGTAAATGGAATCAGGTACCCGTGTCTAAAACCTGGACAAGGTCGTTCACAATTCACTTTGCAATGAACCTATAATTACTCCCACAAAAAACAATAAATGGTTAGACTGATATATATATATATATATATATATATATATATATATATATATATGTATATATATATATATATATGTGTGTGTGTGTGTGTGTGTGTGTGTGTGAGTGTATGCGTAAGTCGATGAGCCTGATGAACAAGAAGTATCCTTAGGTCTCCAGAACGCTTCTGAGTGTTAACTGAGCTGATTTTCACTATGCAGTAGTCTGGGTGGGCTTCTCTGACCCCTAATTCCTCCAGTCTGTTTTATAAACACGTGGGACAGTTCTAAGCGCTCAAACTACAATTGGTATCACTTTCACAATCATATTCTACAAATTTATTTTTCAAATCTCTGGCAAGGTACAGTTATTTGTCAATCTTTCCTGTTTTTTTTCATCAACTTGTAATCAGCTGTGACAGCAAAATCTACCAGTTGACAAGTTGTCTTTGTCTTGGTAATCAATACTAGGCACAGTACTCTGGTTGGGATAAGGCTACCGTCTGTATCTCAAAGTCCCATGGTATTTTATGTTTTTATTCTCAAGAACGGATTCTGGTTTGTGCTTATAACATTTTCTTGTATGGTCAGGATTTTGTTCTTGCGAAATTAACCACGGATCCGTTTTCAAACCCAGACATGCCTATGCTTGTTTTCTCGTTGTGCTAGTTTGCTTCATTCGCTTATTATATTGTTGATCGCCTCATCTCTGTCACCATACATTCAACATTTGGTATCCTGCTGTATCTTATCTATTTTTGCTTTGATACAATTTGGTCTTATGTCATTGATTTGAGCTGCAATTATGACCGAGTCTGTTTCTCTTTTGAGATTTCCTTTTTTAACCATGCCCCGGTCTTTCCATGTGCAATCTCTCCAATCTGACGTTTGAAGTATGTATATAATTGTTTTTCTTCCCATTTCTAATTTCTTGTTTTTTCTTTCTGCCTGTTGCAATTACTGTTATTAGTCGCTGTAATTAATCTTTCATTGTTCTTTTTTATGTATTCCTCGAGTCCTTTGATTCGTCATGTAGAGAATCAATGTGTGTATAGAGAGATAGGGAGAGTGATATATATATATATATATATATATATATATATAATATATGTGTGTGTGTGTGTGTGTGTGTGTGTGTGTGTGTGTGTGTGTGTGTGTGTAGAAATGGCCTTCTTCTGTGAAGAAGTGGTAATCACCATATATACTATATATATATATACATATATATATGTGTATATATATATATATATATATATATATATATATATATATAGAGGAGAGAGAGAGAGAGAGGGGGGAGAGAAAGAGAAAGAGAAATATATATATATATATATATATATATATATATATATATATATATATATAACTGTTTTATAGTTTATCGAAAGCTATACATATATTTTTCTTTAAATATGCTCGTCACATACCATATTCATATATAATTCTTATACTAATTTGTCATTCCATAAACGTTTGTGTAGTGTCATTAACATCATATGTTTTCTGGCAATTAACGCCTTCTTTTTGTATTTTATGTTCCTATCACATCGTTACGACAGGATGAGGTTTTCAGGCTTGTTAATGTTTATAGGGTGCGTCCAATATGTGAGGGCCTGCGTTTAGCAAGACATAAATTGAGTAAGAATGTTAAGCAGCATGTGTCACATTTTAACACGCTCATTTCTCTTTCAGACGTATCAATTGCATTAATATGACAGTTTCCAACCGGATACTGTAAATGAAAGGACACACCTTGGCCGCCCATCATAGTGAAGCGAAGATCACCAGCTGCTTTCATGGGCTTAGATCCTCATATTCAAGGACAGGAACGAGCTGGAGACCTCTAACAGTGGTTTTGTCATCCATGGCCAGGAGGATTAAAAGATATATACACAGACCGTATCTCCAGCTGAACGAGGTCATTATCAACCATGATGGCATGAGTTGATGTGGACTATCGCTGAGTACTACAGGTTAGTTGAGTTCATTATCAGATGCGTGTTGAATCATGGCATTAGGTTCAGATTATTGCAGTACTCTTCCCGTACATCCAAGGTTCACGGATCACAGGATGTCAGCCTTAACATATGACTTCCAAGTTATCATGGATTACCATGTCCGGGCAACTAAAATTGAAAATGAATAAATACATTTTTAAATGATAATCGCTTATCATCAATCACAAGTATTGGCTTCTTAAAGCCTACACTTTTCAAATTTCCATCATTAGTTGTTGTTACTGTATTGTCACCAATCTCAACATTGAACATATTCAGTAGCGCTTACCTCCGGTGATCTAGTTGGAACTGTGTGTTTTTTTTAACAGTAAGTCAGGATTTACCTTTGGTTTGAATTAAATCATTTTTGAGGGTAAAATAAATTGTTATTGCATGTATACTAAAAACTTGAATACACATAGAATAGTCAGATTTGTTTTGTTTGATTTGTTTTCTTGGCTTCTTAGCATTATTATTATTATTATTATTATTATTATTATTATTATTATTATTAGCAACAGAAAACACCCTCCGGGCGTCATAAAAATTAATTTTTAAAAGACATTGCCTGAGAGGGTGGGGGTTAAAAATTCAATGTCAGAGGGTTTCTATCATAAGTAAGCAAAATCCTCATATTTATTAAAGGAGTAAAAAAACTAAAAAAAACAATTTGAAATGAAAACTGAGCCCCGTCCCTCTCAAATAAAATGCTGCGTGCATGTAATAATCAAACAATTATTTTGCATATTTTCCGCCTCAATTTTACACAAAATTGTAGGAATTTATTTATTTCTAAACTTTTTAGTTAACTTCTTGTTACTGTAAAAAGGGGGAGGGGAGAGTAAAAAACAATTTTTTAAATTGCTTACTCAAATTTTTGGTGTACATAGCAGAAGAATATTGTGACGTAAGCTGTGACGTAGAGCTATGACGTAGTTTTTTTGTTACAGACAGAAATACAGGCTATTATTATTATTATTATTATTATTATTATTATTATTATTATTTTCACTCCTTTTTAGTTTTTCACATCAGCATTCGCTATGGTATTTCACTGGAGTGTGAGTGACAACAAGTCTCCTCAGTTCTCCAGGAATCTTCTGAGTTTTCTAGCTGATTGCAGCAGTGCAGTAGTCTGGATGGTCTCAATTATTCCTCTGATTTCACCCTGTGATCTGCTGGGACCGCAATATCCACCAGTTGGCACGTTCTCGTTTTTTGTTAATCAACACTAGGTCTGATCTCTTGGCTGGGATAGGGTGATCCGTTTTTATCTCGAAGTCCAAGATAATTTTATACATTTAATTCACAAGAACAGATTCTGGTTTATGCATATACCATTTTGCTGAATGGCCAAAGTTTAATTTTTTTCATAATTCCCAGTGGATCACCTTCCCAACTCAGTCGTGCCTATATTTGTATTCCCGTCGTGCTAGTTTGCTACATTCACTTAATACATGGTTTACAGTCTCATCTCTGTCACCGCACAGTCTACATTTACTATTTAGTTGTGTCTTATCAATTTTTGCTTTGATATAATTTGTTCTCATGGCATTATTCTGTGCAGCAATTATTAGTGATTCAGTTTCTCTTGAGGTGTCCTTTTCTTAACCATGGCCAGGTCTTTTTTATGAGCAACCTCTCCGATTTGTCGTTTGAAGTGTCCATATAATTGATTTTCTTCCCATCTTTGTTTTCTAGTTGTTGTTGTTTTTATGTTTGTCCATATATTACATCTGCTGTTGTTGGCTGCTATACGTAATCTTTCTTTGCACTTGTCTGTACTCTTCGAGTCCTTGGATTGTGGCCTCTACACAGTCCTCTATTTGGCAAGACGTCTTCCACCTTTACTTGATACATATAGCCTATCTTTATCATCTCTAGTGTGTAGGGCCTTGTGCATCGTCATTATTTTCCTAGTCCTTTGGTCTATCTGAGTTCTTCTTTTGTTCATTTTAAGAATTGCCATCTTAAGAATGGAGTATGTTTATAACCGGACGGCCCAGGTAATTATTCTTTGATTAGATTTCTACTGATGAGCTTGGTTTCTAAGTGCTATATTGTTCTTCTGAGGTATTATTTAATAACATTTTATTTCATGTCTGTTTGCTGGATATTGTCTACTTCTAAAATTCTTAAGTATTTGTAATATTCTTTTTCTTCAAGTGATTTTATAGTGTCTTGATTTGGTAGTTGTATTCCGTCCATTAATTTTCTTCCCCCTTTTTTATTACAAGCATAGCACATTTTTCGATTCCGAATTCCATCGCTATATCTTGGATATATATTCTGATGGTTTGAACCATGATTTCTAGTTCTTTTTCATTTTTTGAAAAAATTGAATGTCACCCATGTACATAAGGTGGTTTATTTTTTCCTGAGAGTTAGTGAATTTGTATCCCCCAGTGAATTTTCTGAGTGGCATCATTGCTATGATAAATAGTAGTGGTGATAGGGAGTCTCCATGGAAGATACCTCTTTGGATTTTTACATCTGCCAAGGAATGTCCTTCTGCTTTTAATTGGACTCTCCAGTTTAACATGGCTTTTTTGATAAAATTTATGATGTTGTTGGATATTTTGTACATTTTTAGACATTCTAAAATCCAAGTATGTGGGACCATGTCATAAGCCTCTCTGTAGTCAATCCATGTTGTTGCAATATTTTCCCGGCTATTTTTTATCTTCTTTATATATGGGGGTTCGTCTAACTTGCCTTACTACGAAATCGTTGTAAGGCAAGTTAGACGAACACCACGAGAACCTCCCCTATATATATATATATATATATATATATATATATATATATAAATGAAAAGGTGACTTACCGGTGAATGTGGTCACGATGGTTAGTAAGTGTGAAATTCTGGGGGATAAGTCAGTGATATAACAGATGCAAAGTGCTCGAAGTGATATAACAAATACAAAGACAACGAACATTTTAATGCAAAGAGCACACATGTGAAATCGACTGCTATTAATCGGTGTCTCGATTAATTCAGTGGATTTAACCCTGGAGATCCTTATGGCGAAACTAGAGTAGGTTATATTTTGTACCCATTGTGTAATATATATATATATATATATATATATATATATGAGGGGGGTTCTCGTGCTGTTCGTCTAACTTGCCTCACTACGAAATCGTTGTAAGCATTTTTGAATTACTGTTATGCTATTACTTTGACTTTCAGACTACTACCGTTCGGCTGTTCTTCAATATATATATATATATATATATATATATATATATATATATGTGTGTGTGTGTGTGTGTGTGTGTGTGTGTGTATATGTGAGTGTATACGTGCATGTATGTATATATATATATATATGTGTCTGTGTGTGAACGTGTGTGCGTGTGTATAATATTTTCTAATATATAACAGAAATGTGTGTGTATATGAATATATAGACTATTTTAGAGCATTCTGTCTCATGCACTTGATGCAAAGAATTTTAATCACAGACATTCATATGTAATAAAGTAGATTCTGAAGGGCGTTTTTTGTGGGTTAATTGACTGCTCGTACTTTCTTGTCTTTGCCTGATGAGTCAGTTATTCCCGCTCAAGTGTTGCCCGTCCTCTTGAGCACTAATGATAATAAATTCCGTCAAATACATCTTTCAAATATTTCGGTAGAATCTTCTGAGGAATGCTGGCATTTCTAGCCAAGCGATCTGACATTATCAGTTTCTTCAAATCAATCGAGTTCTCTCAAGAGAAATTTATGTCATTTTATTTGCAACCTGAACTATGGAGTTGAAGTTATATTTCTATTCAATGGCATCTACAAAGTGTGATCAAATAATAAAACTAAATCTTGAATGTGTAATTGTGAAATTTAAACGTTCAACGACTACCAAAGGATAGATATATATTTATATATGTAAAAATGGAAATTAGAAATGAATCCGACAATGTGAGGAAGAATGAATAAAGAAAAGAAAGAATAGAATGGATAATAAAAATAGGAATTTTTATCAATATCACTTACACATGTGTTTCGGCCAGTTCATTGTGTGAAAATATTCGCACACAGAGAAGATTTTTCATCAGAGTGAAATTTTATTTTGAATGAAAAAAAATCGTTGGGGAAAACGGAGAATTTTTAGAAATGTTCGAAGATAATTTTTTAAAATCACTTTTGGAACGCTGAAATAGACCGTTAGAATTTGGAATATTTAATTTTTCTAGGTAGAAACAATTTTGTATTGCAAAAATAAAGTGTTATTATTTATCCCTAACATGTCGAAAATTCCCGGAACCTAGTGTGTATTATTGTTTTTCAAAAAACGGTGAAATCATTAAATCATGTATGTTTGTCTGTTTATACGCCTATATTTTCTGTTTGTGTAAGAAGACTCAATATTCTTCCATTGCTACATTCGTAGAGTTATTTGGATACATAAAGTTTTTCTTGATTGATAGTGTTATGGGTTTTTACCGCGCAACCCACGCGTGCGGGTCAGACACAAACATATTTACCTACGGGTAGGATTTGACACAAGGTCACAAATATGGGGTATCCAGCGAGGATCCAATCTCTTTTCAATAGTAACGCATCTGCAAGACTATATTGCTAACCATTACACCACGACGGGGCACTTTGATTGATAGTGTTATGTTATTTTTGTGCAATGCGATTCTTTTATTTTATGAAGCTGTGCAACCTATATAGCTTTGTTTGCAGTTGGCATATTTTATTTTATAACGTACATGTTTGGGACTGAAGTCAAGGTATCTATGTTGTATAGCCGTATATACCCAACATCGGGTATATAATCGAAAGACGAGACACGGGTGATACAGAGAGAGAGAGAGAGAGAGAGACAGAGAGACAGAGAGAGAGAGACAGAGAGAGAGAGAGAACGATACAGAGTAGAGTCTTGTTGCTTTATTTAATTTTACTATTTTGTATGGTTGTTTCCTTTTCTTCTTCTCTGGTCGTCATGTTGTCTAGTCTCTTCTAAGGGTTAACTTTTTTAGTCATGCAATTAATTAAACCACAATACTTTTTTCCTCGATATTTAACACATTCTTATTCGCCGTGTGGGAGAATCAATCTCGCAGTGGCACGTCTACTCTGCGTCGATCTCAGGTTGAAACTGATCTAACTAGTTACGTTTTTCTCATGGTACGCAAGATTTGCACCCCTCTAGGGGTCTGTTTGAGTCATCCAATGGAAATCTACGCTTTTAACTCCAACGAACCTATTTCAAACTAACTTTAGGGGCTTGACAACAGCCCCTGGTACCACATAATATGTAACATCTATTTATTTTGATATTGTTTTGGGATTTCGAATGTATACGAATGTCTTTCTATAATTATATTACATACCTCATATAATTTATTGTTTGCATTTTGAAACCCGGTGTGCTGTTGGTTCTCCAAATTTAGACGAGGATAGATATTTTAATTCATTTGGATTATTTGAAATAGTGTCCTCTCTGTATGGTTATCATCACAATGTTTTGGCGGATGTGTCCTCCGGCCTTCTTCAAGTAATATTTATTGGACTGGTGAACTTCTCGAACTCGAAAACTTCTTGTGGAACTCGGGAGCCTTTTCATCGTAATCAGGAGCTTTCTCATCGTAATCGGGAACTTTCACGGAACTTCGAACCGAACCCTTTATTCAATATACAAGGATAGACTGTTCTCATTCCCTTAACCATTTCCGGGTCCAAGTGTTAAGGTGTGTTCATTATTCTATATTGCTGTCACCCTTGGTCAGGATTGAATTTGCAGCCAAGAGATGACTGTCACTTTGAACTGTATTATCTCAGCACCTATATCCGTGGCGCTCTGTGTCCAATGAAGGTTCCCGAGTTCGAGAAGGTTCCCGAATCCGACAAGAAATAATGAAGAAAACCGAAGGGCAAATAAGTAGAAACGTTGTGAAGATAACAATAAAGATGAGGACAATAGTCCGGATAATCCAAATACAATTTATCGAGCCTCATCTAAACCATCTCACAGAAATAGGTTAGTATATGTTTAAGATTTTTGTATGTCTTTTGCTTTTATTTATTTTTGTTGAGTTTATTATGTTCATGGTTTTAAGATGGTTTCATATATATATATATATATATATATATATATATGTGTGTGTGTGTGTGTGTATGTGTGTGTGTGTGTGTGTGTGTATGTATATATGGGGGGTTGCATGTTTATAATTCTCTTTTTTATAAGAAAGACATCGAAAGATGAGACAAATTTCAATTCATTTGCGTCGTTGTGCGGATAAAGATGGAAGACTTGAGTGTGTACTTACATGTCAATCAAGGACTCGTATCACATGACATCAAATATCTTTACACTGGAACTTTTATGCGTATTCAGTTCCTTGATGAAATCTCTTGTAGAGTTTGGTTTCAAATAATTTCATGTTCTGCAGTTGGATTTTTGCCTTGTGTTCTTCATTTATGTGATTTTTGTTTCATTTTATCCTCTGCCAGTTGAGTGTTATGTTAATATTCTAAGTCGGTAGTTCTAGTGATTTTGTTATTTCATTTTTCCTTTTAAATGTTCACGATAATATTTCCCGGTTTTCGATTTCAAACTTTCCTAGTCTGGGTTCAGGTTACTGATATTTCATATTGGTTTCACCAAGTCAGATTTTCCTGGGAAAACTGCGTTGGGTCTCAATGGATTTATAAAATGTATTGTTGTAAGAAAAGTATAAGGATGGATTTTTAAATGAGTTTACTTTTAAATAAATGAAGAAATGTGCGTGCTGAGCAATTTAACAGTTCAGAAATATATTAATCCTTGCAAACTTAAAAAAAAATTATGAAGTCAAGCTCAAAATCGAGAAAGAAATGGGAAGAATAAACATCTATATGGATACTTCTAGGGATCAACTAAAGTAATTTCAACATAAAATGAGGTATTCAAATCAAGTATTGTTAGTGCGAATAGCAAGTGTAGTCTATATGGAGATAGCAATGAAACATTATATGCCATAATAAGTAAATTCAGCAAACTAGCACTAAAATATTAAAATTGCACTTATAACTATATGGATAAGCTTACCCGCTTGAATTACGCAGGAGATTGAAAATTAAACGTTTTGACTTATAGTATATACAGAAACTGGAAAATGTTCGAGAAAAATGAAACGCATAAAATGTATTTTGTCACTGACATACAAAACGGGTGACCAAATCCAGGACAAAAGACCTGGTGTAGTTCTTTATTAACCAGAAAAAACAAACTTATCCTCTGTTTTATATTTCCATTTCATTACACACGAGAATGAAAACAAAAATCAAGAAAACTCGACAAATACCTGAATCTTTCCAAAGATTTGGAAACGCTGTGAAACGTGAGGATGACTGTGATACCAATAGTAGTTGGAGTCACTGGAAAAGTCCTTAAGAACTTGTGAAATAGACTAGAGTAGCCATAAATCAGAGAACGAATCGGATCATTCAGACAACAACACCATTAAAATTAGGAAGGTACTAAAAAGAGTCGCGTAGTCTGAGCTGTCTTGTTGCCACCGGAAAAATCATCAGTAACAGCTGATATGAAAAACTGACAAAAAGTAAAATAGTATTCATAGTATTTTCACTGACCTCAATAAAGTTGTGGGTTAATTTTTTACTTATTTCATGATAAAAGAAGAAGAAAAACCTTCAAATTTATAAATAAACAAAAATGATTGCTTTCTATTGTGTTTATTATTGTTTGCATTGCACTTATTCACATTCATACTTATATGCTATGTGTTTAGTTATTAACTAACATTCTCTTTCTGATTTTTATTATTAAAAAAACATACAATCTTATTCAGATTCACCATTCGCTACGGACTTCTTGATTTTCTCCCAATACTGATTTTTTGTTCAAATGCATTATATCCAGATTTTCACGCATTTGATTCTCTAACATCGCGTTTAATTATCTCCAGCAATAAACGTGGGAACATCAAAAAGATGAAAATCACTCGTATTCAGTAGTTTTAAAATTCACGATGAGGATAAGCGTGTGCTGATTGAATTAATTTAACGACTTCAATAAAATAGCAAAAATAAACAGCGCAACAACGGAATTCATTAAAATTATCTTACACTTTGATCAAAATCTATTGTCAAACTAAATTATTTTAAGCTAAACTCTAAAGAATCTTTTAAATATTTTGCTTATTTTTTAAATATTGGCTCCAGACAAACGGATATTCCTGAGTCGTTGCTAAATATAATGGTATGAATATTTTATGTTTACATTTTAATAGTTTTTCTATGGCAAATTACCATTTACAATATAAAAAAAATTGATAGCCAACTTCAGTTTGACATTGCTTGAATAAGCAGAGCATAGTTACGGTAAAATTAAAATAAAAACAAATAAAATGAACACAGACTATTATACCACCTATTAAATTTTACATTTTATTAAATACAGTACACTCTCCTAATCAATGTTTTCTAGCCGACGACACTGTTTACTGAAAAACGCGTTTGGGTCGGGTGATTTTAGCGTCATGTCGCACCGTCTATGGTTATTTTATGCTTAGAATTTAGGGATTCCAATCAGTGTGCTTTAATTTTTACAGTTTTGTATAGTTGTTTCTTAATTTTTTTCTTCACACCGCAATATTGAATACGAATGATTTTAAAAATCTGGTTGACCGATGAATAGGCCTCTAACATCTACTACCACTCTATGTCAAAGTGACTGTGAAAGTAATGGCAATGAACCGCTAATTTACAACACCAAATCTCCAGAACTGGAGCCTCACAATCAGATGAAGTGTAGGTTCAAACATAACACATATTTTGAAGGATTGCGTCTTACGCCCCAGCAGGGGACAGTCACCGTATTCCAAGCCCCGTCGACAGGGTGTGAACACTTTTTTAATGACAACTTAAAAACAACCTTACAAGCCTATTAACGGATTAGTTTAAAACAATAGCATGTCACGATTTTTAGGTATTAATTTGATAATTGAATTAGTAAATCCTTTAAAATATATTTACCTTATAAAACACTGAAACCTGAAAAAGTCTTATTAATTAATAATAACGTTGATGTTATTAAATTCAGAGGGAGAGTAAGGAGGTAGACACTAAATTTAACTTGACACTAAACGAGAGGTATGAGGCAACATGCGAAATTAAGATCTCACTAATAATTGTCTACTGGACAAGGAATTGATAACCCTTGCAACGTGAGGTGCCCAACCATAAATAAATAAAAGTGTCTCAATTCTGAATATAATATTATGCCATTAATATTGTACAATTGTAATTTAATTTCCGCCTTCCACCACTAGTAATCCTGGTTTTAGATTGTGACCAAAAACAACATTTCAATGATGAAAACAACAGAGGATCAAAGACGATAATTTGGGATTTTTTTTTAACGAGGTACAGAAAGTTAGTTACCCGGTTAGGTCACGACGGACTATCAAAGAATAGATCTTTCTTTGGTCGACTTCAAGATGTTGAAGCTGGTCCACGGAAACTTGTAACATCGACAATAAAGTGAGTGGGATTATTGGGAACATTTTTGTGATCTCATGTTAATATTTCTTTTCCTTATATAACAACTTCGTCTCGTCGTCATCCCTACATCTCGTGTTTGTCTCTTCGTCTTCAAAACGTTTTAAACACTACACAATATATGAAACGATAGATTTAGAAAAGTTAATAAGAAGTTGTTTAAACTATAATTTTAGCATTCACTTATTAACTTCGAATCCAACCCAGTCGTTATAATGGCATAATTGCCACGAGGTCCATAATAACGGAGTTTTCTAGTATTTCAATAGATTTTACTTATGCAGTATTTTCCTGTATTTTTTCGTTTGTTGGTTGCATGATTTATGCTTTTTATCTTCAAGGCGTTTTGTTTTAACAACTCTTCAATCGTATCTTATTTTGTTAATTTTCCGTTGGTTTAATTCCGATAAATATAGCTTCATTGAGATGCCGTCACTTTTCTACAATTTGTATTACAGAGAATTCTATTAATTTTTGTTGTAGTTAGTGGGGGTTCTGTTTTTTATTCTTTTTTTATTTTTTTATTTTATATGTTGCCAGGTTGCACTTTGGTCAGAACCCTGGCCAATTAAAAATACAATTAAAACTGTCAAACATTCTATAAACGCTATAATCAATACTTTTATGATATTTGATTTTAACTTTTTGCTCTATAGTTCTTCTTAATGGCCGATAGCGGTCAGAGTACTTGAAATTGATGCATATTAACTTTGGACTGTTCTTACATAATTTCGATTTTACACTGAGACACAAAATACGAATAGAGCAGTTTAGCGGAAACCAACACACCCACCACAACAACAATATTAGCTCTAGAATAGAATAGAGAAAATATGACAAATATCTTAAAAGATGATAATAATAGTAACTAGCAGAACATATGGAATTTCTACGAAACGAAATAAAAATCAAGAGGAAACTATTTTAGCTAAAAACGATGATTCATAATGTTATTACATATAAATCCTACTGTTGTATTTGCAATAAATAATACAAAATAAAACATAACACTCGATATAATACTTAATACACATATCCTTTGTAAGTATTTGATTTTACAGAAACGTCAAGATCCATATAGTTCCATAGCATGAATTAAGGAAAAACGTAGGATCGAAATTACCAAAATATCTTCCGTAATTTACAATTTCAATATTACAAATAAAACAAACATATACCATCTTTTTTTAAAAATTCATTTTAATTTTACGTTAAGCGATGCAAGACCATATAGAATATTTCATTTTTTAAATTGGGTGAAAAAATAGGTCAAATAAGTAATATGCGATTATGCAAAATAAGATAATCTGCATTTCTATTTTTGCATTGGATTTGGATGGTCTCATTTTTAACCGGAGGGTGTTGCAGGATGATAACGGACGGAATATTTAGGAACAAGTGAATTAATATAATAATAATAATAATAATAATAATAATAATAATAATAATAATAATAATAATAATAATGACAAATACACAAATATGATTAATATTAATATAAAAACTCTGATGGAGGGAAATAACAATAATATGACTTTTATATGATTAAGATTTATATGAAAACTCTCATGGAGGGAAATGATTATGATAATATGGCTTTTATATGATTAAGATTTATATGATTTCTGAGTATAATTCAATCAACCACAGACATGTAAACCAAGTAAGAATGATTCTAAAGACAGCATTGTTTTCTGAACTTGAATTACTAGAAGGATTTAAACAGCGAAGTTATAAAGAATACATGTAAAAGGATTTCTCCCAAAGCAGTTTAAACATAAGATCTTGAAAACCCCAACAGAATGTGACCCAGCTGCAGCATTACTATCACAACAACAGTTTTGACACCAGCGTAAATAAACAATGTTGAGACGATTAAGAAAATCCAGACCAAAGAAAATAAAGGTGAATAAATTATTTTAAAAATGTCCCGACGGACAACATAACTGAACTGAACGATCTAGTTTATGCAGGTGCAAAGTTAATCAGTTACAAACATGGTGCCCCATAAAAGAACCAAAGAAAAAGCTGGATATGGGGATAACACTAGATGAACGAATAAAGAGACTAAGAGAACGAATACAATTAAAAATGGGAAGAAAAAACTCAAGGACAAAATTTAATGAAACACATGTGAACAAACAACTACAGTAGAGAATGAATAACTCAAAACATATTGGCCATTGAAGTAAGACACATAAATTAACGGAACATGATCTCACAATATAATCAAAAGTTGACCTTCCAAAATAAATAATTCTATAAAAGAGAATTACCAAACACTAGCAGAGTCAAAAATCGAAAGAGGCGTCTTTCAGAGTGACTTGATATAGCAATGATGATACCAAATCATATATTTACACAATGTACATGGGCTACACATTTTTGAAATTACTTGAAAAAAAATCAACTTGTGTACATAGATGATATCAAGATATTTGTCAAAATTGAAAAATGAACTAAAAAAATCTTATAAATATCACACACATATACATTTTTGGTATATAAATTGAATTTAGGATCGAAAATTTGCTATGATGTACGGGAAAGTAGAAACAGCAGGGGCAGAGAACTAAAAATAAGTAAAATATAAGAACACTTGGAGAAAAGTGAATTACAAGTACTTATGAATATTGGAAGAGAACAATAGCCAGAAAATGTCTGAAAACCAATTAATGCAACAGAAATATTTTCTAGGGAATGACAACCTTGAAATATAATCTGAACCATTCTTAAATTGGACAAGAGAGGAAATTCGATCGACCAAAGAACATGTAATATATGACGGTGCACAAAGCATTGTGCTAGAGAGAGAACATAGTCTATATATGTAACGAAAAGAAGGTGCCCAGAAGAAAGTGCAATACTGAAGATTGCGTCGATGCGACAATTCATGGATTTGAAGAATGAACTAAAGGAGTTTTTTAAAAGTTTAATTACAACAGCCAATAACAGCAATTGCAACATATGAACAAACAGAAAAATAACTACGGCTAGAAAACAGAAAAAGGAAGGAACTCAAATGTATGGTTACTTCAAGCGACAAACTGATAGGAGTTCACACGAGCTGATCTGGTTGTAGATGAGAAAAGGAAACCTCAAGAGAAAATCTAAATCTCAAAATTGCAGCGCAAAATAATATGATAAGAACTAACAACATCTAAGCGAAAATAGATAAGACGCAACAGAATAGCAAATGTATGATTTATGCAGATAGATAGATAGATAGATAGATAGATAGATAGAGAGAGAGAGAGAGAGAGAGAGAGAGAGAGAGGTGGCGGTAAATCACAAAATAAACGAATACAGAAAATGATCAACAAGCGAGTACGTGACTAGGCACGGCTGGTTAGAAAACGTATTCCACTGGGAAATGTGCGAGAAATTAAATTTTAACCATACAACCAAACGGTATATGCACCAACTACCAGAATCCATCGTAGAGAATGAAATATATAAAATTATCTTGACTTTGAGACACACACGGATCACCCTTTCCCGACCAGAAGACCAAACCTAGTTTTAATCAACAAAAAAGAGAGATCTAGCTATTTAGTAGATTTTGCTGTCCCTTCGGACTACATATTCAAAATGAAAGAAAACAAAAAGATAAACACATATTGGAATTTGACAGAGAACTGAGAAAAACTGAGGAACACGAGGCTGAATATGATAATAATTGTAACTGATACTATTGGAACGGTCTCCAATGGTTTATAAAAACCTGGGAAAATTGGAAATCAAAGACCCGAGACCATCCAGAGAAAGCATTGTTAAAATCTACTAGAATATTCAGAAGTATCATGGCCACCCGAAGACATTCGTTGTCATACAGACCTCAGTGAAATAATCAAAAAGCTCACAAGGAATGAAATAATAATAAAAACAAAAAAGGAAAAAGGAATTCGAAGGGATTGAAAGAACATAAATATATCTTGTATCCCTAAAGGGAATCCTCAAGAAAATGACAAATTAGAAGGCAACGGTGGAATCAATTATTTCTGGTTCAAAAGATTCACGTCGATTCACGGCAAATTACAAAAAGAAAAGTGTACAGATTCCAACAAGTGACAGCAAGTCTTGAATAGACGATAATAGGAAAAGATTACTTTGTTTGAGAAAGATCCTCTTGCAAGAATAAAAACAATAAAAAAAGAAATGATCCACCCGAAGCAACTATAGATCGAAATTGTATATTCCATTGATGCGGAAAATCCTGACCGCACAGTTAAGAGATTAAATTTAATAGTTGCTTGTAAGTTGCGGCATACATCCGGGAAAAAAAGATGGTGCAGATGAATTAAAGGCAGAACTGATCTACTATAGATCGATGAACACCTAATAAAATAACAACAAGGAAAATAAAACTAAAAAGGAGACAATACTAATAATGATATTAATAGTAATAATAATAATAATAATAATAATAATAATAATAATAATGAAGAAATCTTATTATAATGGAGATTGTGTGTTTTTCTGTCTGTAACCGAAACTATATTACTACTCAAGTCACAATTCCCTTAATTATTTACGTCAAATTCTCCATGATTTCATTATTTTAAACCTTCAGTTATTAATAAAAATTGTTTTACATTATTAATAATGTTGACCATATCAACGTACTAATAACATTGTATTTATATATACAACAAAATAGAGGTTTACAGTGTGAACGGGAAGGCTAATTTGCATATTGATCTTAAAAAATTGATTTTGATAAATATATGCTTAGTATTATTGATTTCTAATTGTTTGGTTTTATCTTATTGAATATGGGCAAAAATCTATTCAATAAATCTTAAAAGAAATCCCTTAACAAGAAGAAATAACTGTAATATTATTCTTTACTTCCTATTTTAACTAAACAGTTTAATTAGGAACATTTACCATTGAAAGACGGGAGTAACGGAAATGATGGAAGAGTTAGTTTGAAAGTTGTTCTATTTTTCAATCATACCCCCTCTGTTCAATCTTTTTATCTACATTCTTATTCGGTTTCATTAGCCTTTCTAATTTAATAACATTTTATTATATTTAAAAAAATACTTGCACCCGGAGGGTGCATATATTTGCTAAGTAATAATAATAATAATAATAATAATAAAAAATATATAATAATAATAATGATAAATAAAGGATAAATAATAATAAATAATAATAATAATAATAATAATAATAATAATAATAATAATAATAAATAATAATAATAAAGAAGAACAAATAATAATGATAATAAAGAAGAACAAACTGCAATATTATTGAAAGTATTCGGTTATTCAATGCGTTTGCTATTGATCTCGAGCAAAAGTAACCATTTTATTTGATTGATTGCTTTTTACGGCATCTCAACCTGTCTATGATTATTTTATGTCTAGACGTTAGTGAACTGCATCTATTGTTCATTCGAAATTACATTTTCCTTGCAGCTGCTTGTTTAGAATTAAGTTTTGTACAAATTCCTTTAAAATAGGATGTTTTAAACATATCTTTTTGACAAAGATATGGTCAAGGTAGAACTCCCAATAAAGAGGTTATCAACCCTTCCCCCAGATCTCCAGATCTGGAGTCTCACCTTCTGATGCAATTCAGCGTCCTATATGCGACACTCAGGAAGCGCGTGGTGTAATGGTTAAAGTCATGGGAAATGGACTCGTCGCCCCGAGTTCAAATCCTGGACGTGGTAATTGCATTTCACTTTGCGCTAATACCCTTGGAAAGGTATGAATCCTACTCTCTCTCAAGCTATGGGTAAATAGCAGGACAGACTGGGTTCTTTAACCATGGCTAGGTAACCAGTCTAGGAGAAGGAAAAACTCTGTTGAACTCCGCTTAAGAAATTGACCTTGTGTCGTATCCAGCTCGTGCGGAGGGGTTGGTAAATATATATATGCGACACTCTTTTGAATTTTGGGGTGGGGGTCTTACCCCCATCAGCGTATTTTAAATCCCAATACCAGCCAGCATTAGTACTTTTAGATAACTTAATGAGTACAAATTATTTACAATTTTAAAAAACATATATTATTATTTTTATTTTTTGTTATCTTTTGGGGTGTTTTTTTATTTTAGATAACATGTTAGTATATTTTTTAATATAATTTACCGGTTGATATTGTGATATTTCTTCCTCTCACAAACATAAATTTTTAGGGTTTTGCTCTTTTAGCCTCCAAAAGTATGTGTAACATCTACCTAGTTAAATTGTCATTTAATTTGTGCCTGTAGAATACAATGCAGATTCTTACTGTTGAATACGTGAAGTGGGTCCTTGTTGAAGGTTTGCACGTCCATTTTATTGAAGCTCAATGTCGATCTGTAATTCGGAGTAAATTGAATATTTCAGGAACATGGCGTGATGGAGTTTCATGAATAAGGAGCAATTCGTTTGGCTCTGACAGGCGTTCATGTTGCTTTCTTAGATAACAAAGCCCAAGAGGCAAGGTTATTTTATTAGTCTTGTGACTTTATTTTATTAATATTTTTTCTTTCCTGTTTCTTGTTTCTTTTTAGTTGGAAGCCATTTTGTGAGATCTGAGGCAACGATGGAAACGATTACGATTTACAGATAAAGAGTACGCGTTTAGAAATGATAATGAAAGAAGGACGACCAGCAAAAAATAAATTTATGCTTTAGGAAAGAAAGACAACAAAACCTCAAGGAAAATGAGAAGGAAATAGTAAAGAGATGAGAAAGTAATTGTAAAGAATGGGTGTTAATAGAGAAAATGAAAGCATAGGGAAATAAAAAAGAGTAATTGCAAGAAATTATAAGAAATGTAAGACTGTCTTTGATGAGGACAAAGAATGAATTAAAAACATACAACTAAAAGAACATAACAGAAAGATGGGCCAAATAATAATAATAATAATAATAATAATAATAATAATAATAGAAGAAGAAGAAGAAGAAGAAGAAGAAGAAGAAGAAGAAGAAGAAGAAGAAGAAGAAGAAGAAGAAGAAGAAGAAGTTAATACGTTGAAATTCACGAAAATCAAATCCTGTTAAATAATTTGATTAAGATGAAATCCCATATATTCAAAACAACATTACAGGAAAATATATGTTAATATATGCATGTCGATAAAACTTATCTTAAAATATTACTGAAGACATTGAAGCTAGTATATATATATATATATATATATATATATATATATATATATATATATATATAATATATATATATATATATATATATATAAGTAAAGAAATAACAAAAGACTTAGAGATCTTGTGACTCTAACATTATGAGCACACATTGAGCTCTCAAACTGCGACTGTTTTTTAAAAAAACCTCTTGTGTCGTAAGGAAGATTTCATCTCTGGACTTTATATATATATATATATATATATATATATATATATATATATATATATATATATATATATATATATATATATATATATATATATATATATGGGGGTGTAAAAAACAGAGTATATAAACAGCTGAAGGACTGCATACTTGTCTTAAAAAAAAAAAGTGTCATCACTAACAATAAAAGAGTCATAAATCTTACTGCAAAGGTTTATATTGTCATGCTTCTCCATTGTATCTGAATATTCTTTAGGAAAAATCAGAATGGTATTCAGAGAAATCGATCGACATCTCAGATACTGACTATTCGTCGAAATAATGAAGGAATACGCAGAAATAATCTCGAGGTAACACTCTTGTTTTTTTATTTTTCTAAGTCATTATATTCCATACACAACGGAAAGACGTACTATATACTTTTAGCGTGTAGTTTCCTCAAATAAATTGTTACCTCTATAATGTTGCTCTACATAAACATGTAAGTAAAGGTTCGCTCAACTTATGATGATATTAATTACATTGACATTGTCGCTGGAATCCTGCAGCGAGATACATTAGCAGGATTTCTATTCCTAATCTGCAGAGATTACTTAATGCAAAATCAAATAGATCTAATGAAAGAAAATCATATATCCG
>CM042158.1:68000122-68120122 GCA_023376005.1 Doryteuthis pealeii
AAGATATTCTGTTTTTCTCTTGGGTTTCCTCTTCTTAGCAATTCCCATGCCTTCTGATGTGCTACCTCTTCGTGACTCGAAATACCCCCATTGTTGTTTTCTTCCTATCTCTGTTTTCTTGTTTTTGTTACATTTGTGCTCTTCCACATGTTTTTATTGCTCCTTCTGGTTGCTGCAATTAATTTTCCTTTGGTCGTTCTACTTTATTCTTCGGGTGCTCGAATTGTCGCATCTACATAATCGTCAATGCTGGCGAGACATCTTCCTTGTTCTTCTCTTGCTACATGTAGTCTGTCTCCGCTGTCCCTCTAATGTATTTCTTTATGCATGGTCATAAGTTTCCTTGTCTTGTCGTCCATCTTTTGAAGTTCCTCTCTTTTCTATGACCGATAGTCTCTTACAAGGGAAGTAAGCCCGGTGTTTTATTCCCTGAACGAGATTTACTTTAGTTTCCAGAAGATTTTTATGTCTTTATCAGGTATTATTATTATTATTATTATTATTTCAAATGTGTCGAGTTTTTCCCCCAGCGTTAGTTGAGAGATTTTCACTGGAGTCTAAATGGCTGCAAGTCTTCACAAGTTTCCGCATCTAGCTGACCTTATTGCTTTTGTCTGAATGGACTCGTTATTTCTTCTGATTTCCAATTTCTCCACCTTTTTTTCCTTTTGTTAGTCCATTTTTGTGTACTCAAATTGTTGCATTGACCCAGTCCTCAATACTGGTTAGCCCTCTCCCTTATTTGTTTATACCTATTGTCAGTAGGGTATACTGTTTATTAGTGTATCGTCTACAATTGTTTTGCCTTTCGTCCATTTTTCTGAGTTATTCCTTTTAGAAGAATGGTGCTGAGTATCCTACAAGGGATACAGCCCAAGTATTTATTATTTTGATAAGATTTTCTTGGAGAGATTTGATTCGAGAAGATTTTTTATTCTTCTGAAGTACTCTTTCTTTTTTTTTCTTTTATCTCTGGATTTTCAATTGTCCTATATTATCCCTGATATTGTAGTTGTATTTCTTCCGTTGTTTCGGTTTTTATGTTTTTTCATCACTAGCATCGCAAACTCTTCGTTCCCAAATTCAATTTCTATATCCTGGCTGTATATTGTCATGGTCTGTATAAGGGTTTCAACCTCTTTTTTATTTTTGGCAAAGTTCTTGATATTACCCACATACGTAAGGTGATTTATTGTTCATCTGATTTTGTAAATTTTACCCGTGCTATACATTTCCTATGTATGTAATTTAGTGGCGTCATTGCTATAAAATAGCAGTGGAATATACCTATTTTGATTTCCCCTTCTGATAAGGCTTGTCCTCTTGCTGTTAATTCTACTTCCCAGTTTTCCATGGTTTTCCTAATGAAGTTTATGACTTTATTGGATATTTTTTACCTTTTTATATATTCAATTATCCAATTTTGCGGAACCATATCGTGGTCTTTTATAAAGTCTATCCATGCCATAGCTACATTTTGCATTAGTCATAACCTTCTTGAAAAGTACTGATTTATGTATTGTAGTTCATTTCTTCCTATTCATGTCCTTGCAATTCTTTTTCATGTAATTTATCCATTCGACCTTGTTTTATTTTTTTTTCTCACACTTTGCTCCAAAACGTTTTGTTTTCATTGCTTTCAGAGCCCGTTTGTATTTTCCATGGATTTGCTGATTTTCTTTCACTATTTTTGGAAGGTCCTATTTTGCTTGGTCCTATTCCGGTATATTTTGCGTCTTCCTCTTTCACCAATATATTTAGGTTTATTTCTTGCAGTTTTATAGTCAGTCATATTTGGTGTTGTTGTTTTCGGCCTTTTCATCCCAATGTACCCTTGTGTAATTTTCCTTCCGTAGCGTTTTCGCTCGTTGTCGTAGTTTCTTTATTTGGCCTTCTAGTATCATTTCCTATCCAGCTTTTGTGTTTCCGTTCCCTTTTCTATAGGAGGAATATCAAGTTTATCCCTAACTAGTTTTGCTCTTAGATACAATAGGTCGTTTAGTTGGTGATTTTGTCTGCTGGAATGTAATGTAGCACTTTATTTAGCTTTCCGATTTCTACCTAAACATTTTCCCAGTCTTGATATCTTATTGTAACAATATCGTATTGTAACTTACTTTTATGTCATTGGTTGTTCTATTAACATTATATTGTTTCTTGATTTATGTGTTGATATTGATGCTGTGATGCTTGTTTTCATTATAATTTCTCAGTGCATTGTGTTTCATCTCGTTTTGGAGGTTCTTCATCAGCACATTTGTTCCTTAACTCATCTATCCACCATTATCACAAGATCAGCAAACCAGCCTTTCTTCAAAATCAACCATCCATGGTCTGAAAGTATTTAGCATTTCTTAGAAACCTCTATTTTAGCGCCTTTTTAATCTTTAATCAATATTGAAGTTGAGATGCAATAACGGTTATGAAAAGTAATTTCTTTTGAAAATCATATACAATATATACAAAGGTCATTAATCGTGTTGCAATATATATTGTCAAAAAACTAACTGAAACCGACTTAAAATAACAAGAAGATTAATAGTTAGTAAACAAAACCCAAATCAACAATTACGGGAATAAAATAAGAAAAGGTTTTCGCTAGCTATAAAAAAGTATTTATTACATAGAATAAAGCAGTTCCTGCTGCACAATTATTCTGTTTACTAGGCGGATAGAATAGGTGCAAATGTTTACCATTGGGAACAAATATTTAATTATGAACAAACATTATTTCACAAATATCTACCTGGAAAATTACCACCGATAAAATATTAATTTCTACGGTATATTAATTGAAGAGAAATATTACAACTCAAAAAACAACTTCTGAATACATAAACGAATAACAACATTCAGAAAAATATTTTACATCTCCTTTCTCGTTTGAGCAATTAAAAACTCTAGGTAGAATAGGATAAATATATATGAATGGCACCTTCAAAAGATCAGTACACATTCACAACTACTTATCAACGTATCTATTAGCTTCTTTAGAGCTGTGTAATTTCTTGAATTTAAGCGAAATCGAAATCTAACATCGGGCAAACCAGAAAAAAGAATACTCGCTATACATCTCCATAAATGCAAAGAAAAAAAATAACAAATATGATAGCAACGCTATTCGACGCACATGCAAATTTTAAAATATTATTTAAAATATGAGAGGACAAAATTATTAACGTCTCATAAAAAATCAAAATAATAATGATAATAATAATACATACACACAAATATATACACACACACACACACACACACACACACACACACACACACACACACAACATATATATATATATATATATATATATATATATATATATATATATATATTGTGAGATATAATATTTTGTTGATATTTTTAATTAACATTTTCTCACTTTGGTCAATTGTATTGTTTATTCAAATCGGATATTTCTAGAAAAGTTAGTCCGTGGGTTTCTGTTGCTGATTGATTAGGAATATGAACATTGTATCAAATAAAGAGGAAAGGCACAGGAAGGAGAACTGCACAATCTAGCAACGAAAGAAAGAAGCAGAAATACTTACAGACAACCTATTTAAATACCTTTAATTATTTTCATCATAATGACATTGGGTAAATTCAGTCCATAATTTAGAACACAGACCATAATTTAGACAACGTTATTAGATATTTGAGAATCAAAAACTGACATGATAAGATATCTTGAATTACTGTCTTTGGTTAGGTCTAGAATATACTTAATTCAAAATCCATTCATTTATTTATAGTCAACCGCTTTTTTCTTTTTCTAAAGAATATTAAATCATATTTTAATTTTATCTTGTATGTCTTCAGTAAGAATATTTTGAGCTTCTTCCTAAAATATCGAACGCTTAAACTTAAAATAAAATATAATTATTAGATCGATTTTGAGATAATAGAAATTGAATTTATAATTTCTTTATCTGAAATTAAATGTCTTCTTTGATTAGAACTATCTTAATTCTAATATCATTCTTACTTTTCATAGCAGAGATGATAATAGCAACGATGATACTGTTTACATATGTGACGATAAACCTAAGATATCTGGTAAGTCACTTGGGTCTACAAATCGGCCTAATGCCAACATCAGTAAAGAGAAAATATAGATCTTTACCCTTACTGCCTCGACGCTAAACTGAATTACTATAATCAAACAGTCATTTGTCTCAAGATAGCTGAACCAGCGTAGAATTACTCCAATGACTGGCTTAAAAACATCCAGCAAACAATACTATCCATAATCAGGGTGAGTATTCACCAATATGAAGGCGTGTTTTTTTACTGTTTATGAATAGAGAAGGCAACTCAAGATATTACGAGTGTGCAAAAGTTCTGGATGCCCTCGTTTTCGGAAGTTGTAGAAAATAGTGGAAACTTACTCGAACAGTTTAACATGCAATCTTGAAATACCATATACACACAACATCTTTATAAAATATCAAGTCATTCAGATTTTTTCTACTAGAAGGAATAAACAAAATTAAGCAAATATTCTTTCAGAGTTTTGATGAATAATATTGACCTTGGCAATCCATATTCTTTAGAAAGGAAAATAATTAGGATTCACAGTCCCAGTATATTCAACAATGAAGTAGGCATTCGTGTGGTTCTCGTATTGGTCTGTAGGAATTACGAGGGGAATAGTAAATGTATCGAAAACAATAAACAATTTTTACAACTAAATTGTGAGCAGAATGCTTGAGAAAATAAATGAATGTAACTTAATTATTTACTAGATAAGATACCAATATTACATATAAATCCCTTTGTGTAACATTGATCGTCTTTGGAAATGTAATTGGTGACCCGAGTTCGAATCCTGGACTAGGATTTGTGCGTGTCACTTTGTACTAATGCTAATTCCTCCCCCCACTACAGCTAGGTAAAAATAGTTGGGTGGACTGAGTTATTTAACAATGATAAAGCAACAGTCCTAGAAGTGGTGTACTGTTTATTTCAATGCATAGTACACCACTTTAGAATTAATCTTGTGTCACATCCTGATCGTTGTGGTGGAATGGGGTATATATATATATATATATATATATATATATATATATATATATATATATAGATATAGATAGATAGATAGATAGATAGATAGATAGATAGATATAGATGTATAGATTACTTGATACACATCATTTTAATAGGACAAATTCATGTACAAACGTACAAGCCCGGATTGCATTATGCATATGACAATAACACATTAGAGGTGATAAAATTTCCCTCACACACACACACACACACACACACACACACACACACGCATATACAGAAACACACACACACACGCACATACAGACACACAAGGCGAGGTCCTTACAAAAAATCTAAACATTGACATAACGGAGGCCTGTCATTCATGACTTTTCTGGGTAAGTCTTAAAACATTTCGAATGACCATAATATTTGCAAAGATAAGCAAGGACGATTTATAAAAGTACTAGTCACCATTTATTAATACATACCAATCTTTGCTCATCGCATAATTGCTTAATATAGAAATTTGTACGCAAATAGTTAACGTGTTAATCTTAAAAGAATTTGTCAAAAAAAATATTTGTCCAATCAATAAATGTTTTGCTTGGTTTGAAAAATAAACTCTGAAAGATACATATTTATTTGTGAGATTCAATCTCACAAATAAATATGTAGCTTTCAGCGCTTATTTTTCAAACCAAGCAAAACATTTATTGATTGGATAAATATTTTTTAGACGTCAGTGGTTCCCCAAAAGTGCAACTATTGACATGTGAGAATGTAACTGGAAATAAAAAAATGGTTGATCACTGTCATTGCTGTCAACATGAATACTAGATGAAGGTCCAAACATCTTGAGCGTAGTAAATATTATGTAAGGTTTTCAACAATTGCTCAAACCACAATGTAATTTGAATGACAGGTTTAATCAGGCATAGAAGCTTTTAAGAGTTTTTTTTTGTTTATTCCCAAGTGGTTACTGACAAATACCTAAAACATTCATTAAAGGGAATACTGCCAGATCCCTGGGAAGACTACCCCTCTCTCCCCCCACACGCACTCCCCCCCCTCTCTCTCTCTCTCTCTCTCTTTCTCTCTCTCTCTCTCTCTCTCTCTCTCTCTCTCTCTCTCTCTCTGCGTTTGTACGTGTATAGTCATGAAATGCGAAAAGGAAACCAATACGTTGAAAATAACAATTCATTAGTCTGACAACAGACACTTGAGTATTTCTATTTTAAAATGCCAACGGAGTTGTTGATATAATCGAAATGAGCTCTAAACAACAATTCTTGGGAAGTTTTTGAAATCATTAATTTGAAAATTATTAGAAACTCTGATTATTTTTTCCATGTAAATATTATTAATGCTTAGTAGGTGAAACATTTGCCAAGGAACTACAAAGTTCCGGGTTCGATACCGGCTTTGATAACACTATAATAATGTTATAAATTGACTGGCAATACTAAATTAGATCATCATCATCCTCATATCACACAAGTAGCACGGATATCCATGACAATTTCTCGCCAACCTTTCCTATAATTCATTGCCCCAGGGAGTTCTTCTGTGCAGCCGCCAGCGGCCTTACATAATTGGTCAATGTAGGTCCACACTAGCATGCCTATGTTTTGACTTCCACAGGAGAACGTCGCTCATGAGCTCGTGTTTGCTTCTCCCGCAGTATTCTACATGTCTAGTCCATCTTACTCGGATGCTTTATGAGATGGGGACAGGTGGCTATACAGCTGCTTCCTTGTGGGGTGCTGTTCCCACGACTTGTTCAATGCACGCAGCATTCTTGTGCAGCTCCCATCTAGCTTATTCTCAATGCGTTTCGCTAGGGTCCAAGTAGTGCAGCCATGCAGCAGTACTGACATAACCACAGCCTAGAAGAATTGCCGTTTTAGCTTGCCAGTGAGATCGGACTTCCATATGACTGATAATTTGTTTGTGGCCAACCATGCCTTTGCTATTCGTGTATTAACATCGCTCTCTGTGGATGAGACATTACTACCTAGGTATGTGAATTGATTTACTGGCTTAAGAGGCTTAGCGTCAAGTGTGGAGATGTCTCCTTTCTTTTTGAAACTCATGAACTCAGTTTTATCGGAGTTCACATAGAGGCCGATGTTCTTTGCTGCCTCCTCCAAGCTATACAGTATTGACTCAGCTTTTGCTGGTGTATCTGTGAGTAGTGCGATGTCATCAGCATAGTCCGCATCTATGACTGTGCGGGATATCGCCTGCTTCTTGCCTTTCTTAATGTGAAGCCTTTTTCTTTTATGGTATCTAATGATATCCGAAGTACATAGTCTAGGCATAATATAAATATATATGGTGCTAATGTATCTCCTAGTAGGACTCCAGCGGCGATGTCAAAGAAATCTATGTCGCCATAAGTTGAGAAATATGTGTGGCCATATGGTGAGCGTACCATTTCTTTAGTGTTTTTGGAGAGCATCGTTATAGCGGCAACCGTTTCTTTGAGGAGACCGTATGCAAGCAGTATTTGTTCCATTTTTCGTCTGTGTATAGAATCAAATGCCTTGGAGAAATCTACGAATAGTATAGTTGCCTCTAGATTATTTGCTCGAACCCCTTCTATGATCCGTCGTGCAATCAGGATCTGAGAGTTTGTGATCCATTTCTGCGGAATCCGTTTTGGTTTTTGCTAAGGATTTTCTCTATTTCGGTTCGGATGCGATTAAGAAGAAGGGCATTATATATTTTAGCTGCAATAGCAGTAAGAGTTATGCCTCTGTAGTTTTTAGCGATTCCGAGGTCTCCCTTTTTGGGGAATGGGAGGATGCATCCTTTCGTCCATTTATCTATTCTCTTCTGTCTATATACAGCATAGCATAGCGTAAGCAGTATGTCATTGAACTTTTAGTTTCTTTAGGACTTCGTTGGGTTGTTCTACTGTAAAATCCCCCTGTTTGATCTCTAGTTGTCTATGATCTTTTGGATGTTATTTTCTATGATTTTAGGTGGGTTCCCCAGAAGTTTCTGGAAGTGGTCTTTCCATTTCTGAAGTCAATTTTTTTGCCTGGTTGGCTTTAGCTTTGATCTAGAGGTTCTTTTACAACCACTAACTTCATTAACTGTTTGCCATGCTAATCGGGACTGGCCGTCTTCCACCGATTGTTTGATATTATTTATTTGTACTTTGATGTATTCTATTTGGTTTTTTTTGTATGTTTTTATTAGTTGTATCTGGGCTTTCCTAAAGAGGGTGTTAGTTGGGTTTGTTTTATTACGTTTGGCTGCTTTTTTATATCATTTCTCTTTTCTCTAACTGCTTCTGTCTCCCAGGTAACAGAGTGTTCGGCTCTTAGTTTGTTACACACTCGGCTGCTGCTTCTAGGTGAGCACTGACAAAGTTTTCGTATTCCTCGTTTGGAGTGGAGCTTTCAGATGTCTCCTGGAGGATATCGAATTTATTTCGTACTGCGACAGCGTATCAATTGCTTTTATCGCTGTTGGCAAGTGTCGATCAGTCGTATTGTACATATTTACTGGTTTGATTTGTGTTTCTACGTAGGCTTAGTCGTACTTTTGCTGTGACTATTGTGGTCGGAGGATGCGCCTTCAAAGGAGGAATACGTTTTGCAGTTCATTGCACTATTTATCCATTTTTTGTTTATTAGGATGTAGTCTAATTGCGCTTTTGAGTTATTTGGGTATGTGTATGTCCATAGTTTGCCCTTCCGTTTTTGGAATTTGGTGTTTAGGCAAACAAACCTATTCTCAAGGGAGAAATTAGAATGATTTACTAAAAGTTAAAGTTATAATACTTTGTAAGGAAGTGTAAAACAAAAAGAAAGAAACAAATAATAATAATAATAATATTAAGAATCGTTCCTGACGACACACAGTCCTTATACTGAGTTCCTCCAAAGTTCAAATCAAAAGTTAGCGTCAACAAAGGACAGAAATTACTCAGCAAAGAGAGTTGAAAAGGTTGATCTTAAATTTTGATTTGATAAATAAAACAATATCTCTTTTTGGATCGTCAGGTCACGCCAGTGCTAACTAATGGAAGAATACTGTGGAAAATCAGTAAGTCTGGCACAAGACCATTTACACAATGATAAAAATATTATCGAGTGGCTAACCAATCACAGAAAACTGGGGTGGAGTTTTTTTGCCCTCCCCAAGATGTTCAACCCAGGGCCATGATTTTGATTGGTCGTCCAATCAGACGCGACCTGGGGGGAGGGGGCTTTTGCACACCTCCCCGATGTTCACCCTGAAAGGTCATTGGTCCGGTGTTTCTATTGGCTGGCCAATCGGAGCCATGTATTCAAGGGTCTGGAACCCATAAAAGAAGACCCGAAAGGGAAACAGATCAGATTGAAAGCTGGTCCCATAGCTACGTCTCACGGCCCCTTGCTGCCGTCTTTGCTGCTGCTTTCCTGCTACCTTGTTACTCAATGTCCTGACTTGACCATATCAGAACCCAGACGTAATTAGCTGCATATCGCCAGTCAGGTGTAAAACGTCGACTTCGACTTCGACATTGACACCCCTTTGTTGTTGTACATGATTTCGATCACTGTATAATTAATAAAGGTATTGTTGTATTTTTAATAAGCGTTTCGTAGTCATAGCAATTGTTGATCCGTTGACAGCAATGGTTAATTTGGCCATTTTAGATACAGCCCGAACCGAGAATGTCCGAACAAACTCTTCTTCAACATTCCTGTGGGTCAAACAAAACAGCGTGGGCACAGGAAAATACGAACAAGCAGGTTCATCGACCTATAAGTGACCCGTAGCGCAACACTAACTTATAGGACCACATTTGGTATCCGCATCCCAGGATAATATCTCACTAAATCAGTGCATTAATAGCACAGGTTTAATCTGTGCGATAAAGTTTATTATATGCTTTTATTTGGTTTAGCTTTTTTGTTTAATTGCATTTCAACATTCGTGGGTCCTTTAATGCCAAATCCATCCTTCTAAAAGGAAATTCGTGGCACTTTTAATCCACTGCTAGGGGTGAGGGGGTCATACCTTTCCCAATGGTATTTGTCTGAAATTTAACGTAATAGCGTGACCTGAGTTCACCACCATATCACAGTCCTACACGTTTGCAACTACGCCAATGAGACTCCCCCTAAATAATGCAGTTAACTATTATCTCTTTCCGGTGCATTTCCACACTTGTTCTTCTCTTGTCCTATTTATTCTATTTTTGAAATACTCTTTATATAGCTATTTTCGGCTGCTAATAATTATTATTTCGTTTCTCTCTTTAGATTCTTTCTGTAGCCATACTCTGCTCTTTTCAAGTACGATCTTCTTAGTTTATTGTCTGAAGTGCGCATGAAGTTGTTTTTTCTGCCCATGTATGTTTTCTTAGTTTATTAATTCCTGCTTTTTATTACTTTATCTTGTTTTATGTTTTATTTTTTTTTTATTTTTTGTTTGCTTGTTTATTTCCTTTTTGTTTAGTTTATACTTCTGTTGTTGTTTTTTTGGGGGGCTATTATTGGCGTAAAATACTTTTTTTCGTCTTTGTCTATATATTCTTCAAGTTCCAGGGTTTCCGATTCAATTCTTCAATACAATTGATTTCTCTTCACCTTTTTTTCACGTGATATATAATGTGTATATCATCGTTCATATGTGTCATCAATTTTCTCGTTCTATGGCCAATGCTTCTGAGTCTCTCTTGTCCAGATCAGGATGCGTCCGGAGTATCTTACATGAGATACTGACGGGGTTTTTATTGTGTTTAGTTCCTACAACAAAGTTTAGTTTCCAGTATTTATCTTGTTCATCTAAAGCATTATTTCCTGCCCCCACCATTTCTATATAATTGCTGGTATCCGCTATTAACACCCCTAGGTAATTGTAATTTTAAAATTATTTAATCTTCTCGATGGTTTATTCTACAATCAATGTGCAATTCTCATATATATAATAGCTGAAGATGCTAAATGTTTCTATTAGAGATTCGAACACGTTTTTATTTTATTTTTGCAAACGGTTTTACGCTATATATATATATATATATATATATATATATATATATATATATATATATATATATATATATTTGTTGTTGTTGTTTTGAGAATCTATTTCAACAGTTTCAATTTTTTACAATGAAATTCAAAGCTATAATCGCCATGCCGAATAGTAGTGCAGACAATGAGTTTCCTTGGAAGATAGCACTTTGTATTCTGTTAGTAGGCTCATTTTCCAGTTTGGCATAGCATTCGGGATAGAATCGTTTGCATTGGAAAAATCTTGATTTTTTTTTTTTCATACAGTTTCAATAAGTTGTGAGAATTATTCTTCTTCATCTGAAATATCCCTTTCTCAGATTTGTTAAATCTCTAATGATGTACGGTTCCAATATTCCTTTTGTCCAAGTGTTTCTATATTTTCCTTGGAAGTTCTATTCCTTCGCTGTTTCTTTAACCCGGTTTTCACCACAAACATGGTACAATTGTTGCCAAATTCCATTCCTATATCCTGGCTGTATATTCTGTTTCATTTTTTATATCATTCATGTAAATAACGGGGATTTTGTAAATTTGTAGCCCCTTGTAAATTTCCTAAGTAAATAGTTGAGTGCCATCATTGCTATAACAAATAGCGCTGGCGTAATCGGAGATGTCTCCTTGGATTTTTCCCTCTCTAATCCCACTGTTAATTTCACTTTTCAATTTTCCATGGCTTCCGTGATTAGATTTATGACTTTTTTTAGGCATGTTCCTGCGCATATTTTTCTCGATCTACCTGCCAGCATATTTCCATTATCGCAATATGTGAAAACCAGCTTTTCTGTAATGTCCTTCTTGCCTGGCCTTCATGTCTCTGGCTTGTTGTATAGAAGTTAGCAGCTTCATACCCAATTTCTATCATCCCCTTCGCATAAGCCCATTTTTTTTTTGGGGGGGGGGTCTTTTAATACAACAGTGGATTAGATTTATGTTGTATTCTCAAGTTCATTGTTCCTCTGATGTCTCTCAGATTCATCATTGTTTGGATCTTTGTTTATGTTCCTGAAATTATAACAGCCAGCATTGCAGAATGGTGGCTAGAGAGCTCCCTCCGTTCGCTATGAAGGGAGTAGCTGCTGACCATGACACTCAGATCTGAAATCTTAGACTCAAATTGACTGGAATTTATTTTTGTCATATTTTTATGGGTAGTACATTGTGGTAATAGTAAAACCAGGGGCTTATTATTATCTGTGCTCGTGTCATAACCGAGTGCTTATTTTTCAAGGAGGAAATACACTACAATTGATCACGGAAAAACACTTAAGCCTTTAAAAACTCTATTTTCTAACTTAACATCCAAATGTATATTTTTAATCAACCGGGTTTTGTGAGGTACCTTCTTTGTGTTAATATTATTATTATTATTATTATTATTATTATTATTAGTAGTAGTAGTAGTAGTAGTAGTAGTAGTTGTTGTTGTTGTTGTTGTTGTTGTTGTAAAATATCATTTTACTTGCTTTACCGTTATTGTCATTCTAGAGAGTGTGTTTCTATGATGATTACTTTAAAGAAAATGGTCATCATTTGAACGTTTGACAATGAGAAGCACATTATTTTGTAATTGAAGAAAGAATCGTGTATTCAGTATTAAGAGCGGATTGAAATAAAAACAATAATATCTTTTGGATTGCAGTGAAAAAAAATAAAATATTCTAATATGAAACCCGCAAACCCGACAGGGAAACAATGCTGAACAATTCATCTAGAAAATTAAAACGTTTAGTTTTTAGCAAAGAAAAACTGCATAAAACAAAATACAGATAGAAGTTGTAACCGAATTAGTCGTTCATTGCATCTCAATTTCTCAAGTATTTGACGAAGTTTAAAAGACGTTCGGAAAAGAAAAACATTTTTTTTTGAAAAGTTAAAAAGGATAAATATAGCTAAAATTTCCAGAGAACAAATTAGTTAAGAAAATATTATTTTAAATTGTTTACAATATTCGATTAATTAAAAAAATATTTCATATCCAAAATCTGATTCAAATTTCTTTGTAGCTAAACAACGCAGCCATTTTAAAACAAAAATCTATACATGACTCTCAAAATTAAGTCAGATTTACGATCTTAAATCTTTACGCATTGATACCTTATTCTGAAATTGTGTCCACACTGAGTAAAATAAAAAAGAAATATAATAGATATATTTTATTATATAGAATTACACTTTGTAAATGAAATTACGGTCTCTCTCAGTATATGCCGACTGCATGAAATGCAAACGTGTACCCCTATATGACACAAGACCCCATCTGATGGTGAGGCCCGGTTTCTGCAGTTCTGACGAGTGTAGAGTACCTCTTTGTTGTTATTACTATCTAGCTCACTATGATCGGTAGTGTTAATAGCTGTTAGGGTTCAATCCGTGAGACAAATAGATTTCAATTTCAAATCCTAAATGATGATTTTTGCATTTCCCTTTCACGCTAATGTCTTTGCAAAAGGCAGGACTCCTACTTATGGCGAAATAAAATGACTGTGTTTTTTTATCTTTACTTAGGCAACCAATCCAGGAGAAAAAAAATTGAATTCAAAACCAGCGTGTTTAGGACTAGAAACTTATTTGTTTAAAAAAACGCATCGCCCTCAAAGACGTTTTGTGGATGTTGATTTCTGCTACTCATATAAAAGAAGAAACATTATTGATGATATGATGCATAGACAAATATTTTTGTCTAAATGTATGTTATAAAGAAGTGACACTGTTTATCATCCAGTAAACAGCATCCACACAGAGAAACGATTTTGAATCTGTTATAAGTAGGCGTCTCGAAAGTTCTCGAAGAAAAGATTTTCAGAGAAAGTCGAGACGATTCAGAGATAAAGAATTTCCCCATATTAGGAAAGGTAAAATAAGACACAGGTTTACAAGATATCCCACTCATATGTATTCCTTATATTTCAAGTTATTTTTAATAGGTCTCATAAATAGAAAGATTAGAAGTGGTTCCTTGCTCAGTCAATTATAGCAATATTCTTTATTTTATATTAAATATGGTTGTATGAGCGTTCCGTTAATCCAGAAAATGTAGGTAGTGAATTATCCCTGACCCGATAATTAACTGACTAACCCTTTTAAATATTTCTAAGTCTGGTGTCTGACTGCCTTTTTACCCTACAACGAGATTTCTTGTGGTTGGATATTTTCTGCCAGTCACATAGCCGAATACTGCTGGAGGTAAGTGGCCACTAGTTTACATAAGGATAAGCCGAAATATTCTGCTGAATACAAGTTTAGTAGTCTATTTCCTTCTACTGAGATAATGATATAAAAGATATTCCAAAATATTTGCAAAGTTTAGATTAAAAATCAACAAAAGTTTGCTATTTGCAACGCAGATTAGTTTTGAAATTCAAAAACTCACGCGACTACGTAGATTAATATAAACACTAAAGAATTGGCAATATTGCACCAAGAAAAATACCATAAAATATTATTCAATAAAATACAAGTCTTGGTGACTGAGACAGACAGTATATTTTGATAAGGCTTTAAAAAATATTACGCAATTTCTCATGAAATGTGTTAAATGAGAGTGCAATTCATGACCATATGTTTTTATGTGAGTTATTAAAAAAATAAATAAATGATAGAAATTCTTCAAATGGTTTTGACTTTGGTAACAGTTCGACGATGTTTTTATGATAAGAGAAGAGATTTGCATCTTAATGTGCTAGAGGATTGGTTAAATGACTTTAATCAGAAGCGGATAATGTTATTTTATATTAAATGTATATTTCACAAGTACACACTATTCTAAAATTAGAATACATCTAACATTGTTACATTAAAATACTTGGATGAATAAAATGTGTAAGGTTAATGATACAATTGTCCCATTTAAAAAAAGGTTACCGTTTAAAAACATAGATCGTTTCTTTTGACAACAAATATTCTTTAAATATGTAAATTGGCGGAAATGATCCTTTGTATTGTTAATGAGGCGATTATCATAATTTTGAATCTGGTGGTGATACTGTCAACCATTTATCAAAAGAGGAAAAGCTGTACAAGCACAGACGATTATGATACGGAACGGAATCTTTATTATTTTCACGGAATTCACTGTTCGAAATTAGGCCAACAGTAATGAGTGTTGAAGGTAACAGACGTACAACATCATATATCAGGTGGTATTCAAAACATAAGTACTCTAGCAATTTTCTCCTTCCTCTGTCTGTCTATCTGTCTGTCTCTCCGTTTCTCCCTCTCTCACCACACACACACACACACACACACACACACACACATATATATATATATATATATATATATATATATATCGTCTCTGCAGTAAAAAAATTTAATCAGTTTTCTCCTTTATCTTTTTATACACCAGAAACGCATCGGATAAAGTGTACAGAGATAGCAACAAGGTGATTCGTAACTTTTGAATTCGGAGGCACGCCTTGTTATTGTCTTAGGAAATGGAATTCTTTACCCACGTTCAATTCCTGGCAAAAGGCATAGGTCCATCTATTCTCTTCTAAACTATGGGTAAATTGTAGAAGTGTGTGAGTTTCCTGGATTGGTAAGATAAATAGTACAGAAGAAGGAATACTGGATCCAAACTGGAGTTAGTTTGCTCAGACATGATATTGTGTCATATCCTGCCCGTGGAGTAAGGTTTGGCTAAATGATTACACCATGAAAGCATTTGTCATTTTTTTTGTGTTTGACCTGACCTGACCAAAACATAGCAGACCCGATGATCAGATACCCAAAATAACCTCGACCAAACGTTTAGAAAAACGAGAATTTGATCCTGGTTAGCATCTTCATTACCGAGTAATCTGAATGTGACACCTGTCCTAATTAATGTTGGGGCATATTATTTGTGATAATTGTGTACGATAATTTAAGGCATTTAAGTCGTATACCAAGATATACACTATATTTTAAAAGTGTTTGTATAAGTCATTTTAAATAGCTTCGATTATTTCTTGGTGAATGGGTTAAATGCTCATATACATCATCCAGAACTTCGGCAATTAATCAAAGATAACTATTTGGCGCCTTTCGTTTATGTACACACTCAGTCTCAAGAGATTTATTATTTCACACAATATTGTCGTCTTGTTGAAAAGCAGAGATTAGGAGAAATTCCTTTTAAATTAAACTTTCATGAGGTTATAAGATTTGTTTTTAAAGTTTATATTAGCATCATTTCTTCTTGGAAATTGACATAGATAAAAAATAATAAATAAATGGATGTTTACGATAACGAATAATGGAATCATTGCTGGTGTTAAAAATTAGTGCTTCTCGGTACAGTATTGTCACGTTGCAAATATTTTAGCCTTACATTCATGTACTTGTAAATTCTATGTACTCATCTATGTGTACTGTCACAAATTGCGTTAACCAGCTTCATATTTTATGTGGTTAGTTATCTAAAGCTGTAAGTTATTAATAAATCGTATTGAAAAGCAGGTGTTTGCTTCAGTCGTTAGTGACTTGAATTTTTCCATGAGGAACGAAATCCAAGTTACCATCCGTATTGTCGCTGTCTAACGTCGACATTTATAAAATGTATTGCAAATAATGAAGGCATGTTTTCTTTTATTGTTTTTAGTCGGATTTTAGCTTGTGGACAATAAACTCCAAGCGAGTAAAGAAATAACAATATAATAAAGATTGTAGTAAGAGGAATAATAATGGATTCTTGACGGTCAGATACAACAGACGGAGATTGATATCTTGATGAGATTAAATGTGATATTTCACCTGGAAATCTTTTAGGCGCGGACAAAAATTCTAAAGTGCATGGGGTGATTGAGTACACGATATTCAATAAGGGCATATGGATTGCTGATGGCATGGGTCATGTGCTAAGAGTTGAAGTCGTGAGATTGATGCATGGTTTTCCGGTCTGTGGAACTATTAAATATACATCAGTCGTGGACTGATGTTTAGCTGGTTTCATATGAATCCAGGAAAAGGCTTGATATGTCACGCGCGCGCACACAACACACACACACACACACACATACGACATAGACACAGACACAGATACACACACACACACACACACACACACACACACACACGGACAGAGATGCAGACACGATACAGCATTGACAGAGACAGAGACGCAGATACAGACACGTATATCTCTGTAAATAAGGAATGTCGTGTTAATGTGATAACCGGAAACAGATTCCATTCAGCATTGAAATCTTGTTTACACTTTAATATGTTTATAATTAAAAGTACAAAATTTAGTTTCTATTTTCACTAATTAAGTGATATAATTCATAATGGAACAAAAATCAATCAATTTGTGTTTTTCATAAGTGAGTAAAAAATAACCATTGTGTAACTACGCAACCTATCAGTGAATTCGTCTATGTGAAGATATGTTGCCATACGTTGCTTCAATTTCCTCCCAATACCTTGACAGCATTCCCGCCGAAGATCAAAGTGTTATATCTGTGCGTGAAACTGAGAAGCTTCTCGATCGATTCAGGGGGCCAACGCCACTGGCACATCTGAAAGGGACAAGGCCGGGTTAATTGTCCGTGCCTGAAGCGCCGCAAAAGAGGAATGGCGGAATTTAAGCATATTATGTCAACATGTCACATTTTGCTTGGCGTGGTCAAATACCCAATGAAGATCCTTTACAATGAATACGCGTTTGATTGTTGCTTAAATCTTACTTGAGACACTCTACCCGTGGCGACAGGTGAATAATACCAAAATTGCTTAAGTAGATTTCAATACAGCTTAGCCGTATCAGTCTTTTATATGTTAAGTACATATTATACCCACTGTATTTAGATATACACATATTATTGGCGAAATTTGAATTTTTTTTTTGAATGTTCGTAATCTTGTACGAATTGTACAATTATTATTGAATTTTGGTATTAGTATTAGGGTGCAAAAATATATAGTTTTCCTTTGCGTTGTAAAGCTGTAAGTTGGTTTTCTGCATCTTACTTGTGGTTGGGGTTGTTTATGTTTTGGACCAACTGGTTAAGTCGTTTGAGAGTAAAATCATTCTCTATCTGTGTTAAAAAACCTTGTGAATTTTACAACAACTGGTCTTGCATCATCATTCAATCCTATATTTTATCTGTATGTTAAAACATAACATTTGCTAGGTACAAATGTTCTAAAAGTAGAGTAAAATTTCATCGACTTTTTCTACTAATTAAGAACAAGTAAGTGATAGTACTATGAAACTTCTACTAACAATTATAACATCACCGGACATTTTTGAATGTTTATTAGTCATGTTCTGAAACTTTGGTTTGTAAAAGCATTTTTATTTAAAAACTAATATTATTTATCGTAAGCGGTTACTGGGACTGATTAAGGATCATAAGAGGTTCGTCCATATTATTAGAAGTTGCTAATGCATTAAACTTCGTGGAGAGGGATTTTCAATAATTTGAGGCTGACTTTATGAATTTATCGCATTAGTCAAATACCTAAATCTATTTTAGGGAACAATTAAAACTTTTAGCTGTCAAAATTATCGAACAAGTAAGTATTACCAATCAATTTACCAGGAGTAGGATGACCAATGTTGCAAACTATGGAATCCAGTGTGTATCAAACTCACAATTTTTTTTACTAATGCTCTTCAGGTCCGAGCATGCTTTAATTTTTGAAACCAGTATTCATTATGAATGGCGTGACAAAGTTTTTTGAAAACAACCAGAAGGTGAGAAAATATGCAAATATTATTCACAAACTATAAACGTCTATACTGAAGTGTCATACACTTTGCCGAGGTTTGATGTTTAGTTACAAATTGGCCAAGTTTTAAGTATTTTCAACTTTTTGTTCATTTCTTTTCGTTCAGAATGCATTATTTCTTCGTATGTGTGCTCTCTCTCTCTCTCTCTCTCTCTCTCTCTCTCTCTCTCTCTCTCTCTCTCTCTCTCTCTCTCTCTCTCTCTTTCTCTCTCTCTTCTCTCTCTCTCCTCTCGTATGTTTATTTCAATTTCTAATTTTTGATGAAAATTTTGTCTAAATCATTTTCGCTCACGCACCTCTTACTCCTGTCCTTCCTTTTTCTTTCACTTACAGGTGTTCCTAAATCACTTTAATACGGTCATGGACCAGTGTTTCTACTAAACACCCACGCTCACACACAGACACACACACACACACAATACATAACACACACACACATATACAACAGATATATATATAATATATATATATATAATCTTCATCATCAGGTCACTGACAGTACAGATTTTTATGGCTCTCTCTCTCGCACCCGTCCTATCATAGTCCTGATAGTCTTCTGCACTGCATCCAGAATCACACAGAGTTGACTGATGTATGTTTTGGTTAGTCGGCCTACTCTGGTGTCTCCTTCTTGAGGGGTCCAGCATTCCTCGTCTCTTGCTTGGTTGACATGTATGCTTGAATTTTGATTAATTAATGGAATGATTGATTTTAATGGCACATCAACCATTTAGGGTTATATTATGCTAGTGCTTAGAGAATTTGTAGCTTCATATTTACATTTTTTGTAGCTTATATTTACATTTTTGAGTAGTTAGTTTCTTAGGATGATTTCTGTTGTTTTTTGGCGGGAGGGCACGTGCTACCGAATACTAATAATATGTAATATTTATATCTAAACGATAGATGGGTCCTAACAGGTCTTTTCCCTCAAGATAAAAGCGGGCCTGGGAATAATAGCAATAATGGGGTACTTCACATTTCCTAAATCTCTAGTACTAAAGTTTCACTTCACAGGGCGTTTAGTTACATACACAGGATACGATTTTTAATCGACTCTTACCCTCTGCAAGGACTACTGTTAGCATATTCAAAGCCATGGGTGCACACAACATACAATATTGAAATTCCGAAACAATTCAATACTGATACTTTTACGTGTCGCAGGAATTTCACTGTAACAATATAATATGTTGGGGGACTTTTAAATTTATACCAATCGCATTTCAGTTCAAGCCATAGAGCGTTCGTTTAGATGTGATCTGATCATGTGGTTTTAAGTATCTTAAATAATTCTATCCTAGTAGTTTCTTAACGAGTACTCGCTATCTCGAGCAGACAGTTAACGTGTTATTATGAAAATCGAATGAAAAACTAATTAACAATGTTTATTTTAACAACACCTGTCTGATGATTGTAAAAAGAATTACATGAACAGTAACATCAAGTAGTTCTTAAAGTAAACATTTTAATTCGTTTTTATTTGATTTTGATAAAATTCGGAATGGTGCGTCTAATTTTCGGAATACATGTCAATTTAGTATTAACTTTGTTGCTTTCAATCTATAGGAAATAGATAATGATTTGGTATCCAATATCTTTTGTGTAAATTTAAGAGTAGAATATTTAAAGAATGACAATATGTTGTTACCCTATACCATCATCAACCTATAATGTTCTTATTAAATCATGTTTCATATGAAATTTTCATATATACAATCTAGTAGAATATAATCTGTAAGTCAGCTTCTGTCTTAAGAGATATATGGTGGTGCATAAGCATCAAATTTTGCCATCTAATACAACGGGAATGACGCTTCTTATGTTATATTTGCATCAAACTTTGTGGATCTGCAGCGGGTTAAATGAGTCATTTGAGGGTTCATAAAGGGAAAGGTTCTGGTATTGGGGTTATAGGATTGTGAGGGACCGCAGTGATATGTAAAGATTATGCTATTGTTATGTGTTAATGTGTGTCTGTATATACGCGGGTGTGTGTGTGTGTGTGTGTGTGTGGGTGTGTGTGTGTGTGTTTATGTTTTTGATATATGTATGCGTGTGTGTTTATGTACGTCTGTGTATATAAAATTTAAAAAATTGCATTTCAGGAATGAAATATACAATTTGTGTCTTTCTAAAATTACATGGTCATTATTTTTTTTCCTGACCCACACTGCTGTCGCGACATTTAATGGATTATCCGTCAATAATAAATTATTTCAAAAGATAAAATGTAACCAAGAGGAGCCACCACTAATAAAGATTCAAATATTCAATATTGCGTGGATAGAAAACTAAGTAAAAAATATAACTTCACAAGGAAATTGTCTAACAAAATTCGCAACGAATTACAACGTTACTTTTCATCCTGGGGTTGTTGATATCGCAAAATAATTATCTGGACGTTGTAACTTTAAATTGCTAGTCAGGGTGTCGCATTAGATATATATTATCGTAGTTTAAAAGCCATGAGAATGTCGGAGTCACCATTAACTAGCCACTAATACATACTTTATATATCAAATAAAACAAAAACAACAAAAATAGTAAATCATACATTATGGATAACTTTAATTTAAAAAAGAGAAAATTACATTGATATTTAAGTAATATAAAAGCAATAAATTCAATATCCAAATGAAGTGGCAGTTAATTCGTTCGTAACCAACGACTTGCTCGCCAGTTCCCCTCTAGAATAGAAAAAACCGAGTGACGCATTCATCAGGGTCCCAGAATCTTGTACGTGAAGTTAAAAAAAGACAGAGAAAAATCACACTGTAACGATAACCACAAAATCCTGAGAAATGAATAGCAATAACGATTTGATTGAATTGCATGGAAGTCCTTGAGAAACATCTATGTAATTGAGGATAGATATATGAACAGATCTCACCTAAATCACTCTCCAACAGCGCATCGCTGTCACTTTTTTGAATGGTTGGTAGACAGGAGAAACTCAAATCAAATAAGTATGGAAGACGGGGATGATTTTATTATTATTATTATTATTTATTATTATTATTATTATTATTATTATTATTATTATTCCAATCTCTGTGAGTTTTTCGTGCAGGTTAAGGCTGGTATTCTTTCACAGGAGTCTCAGTGACAGAAAGTATCCCTCACATCTCCAATCTGACTGCAGTTCTGCAGAAGAGAAAAATCTCCCCGATAGTGCCAATTTTTGTCCGTCCTTGACGAGTGTTAAAGAAGGAATCCAGGTGGCTGATCAGACTATGATATGCAATTCTTTATGTTTCTCTTTATTTGGGCAAGGTAGGTGGTCGGAGAAGCTCTAGCACGTATATGATTGTCCTGATCCTATTGCCCTTATGGTAACATCCCAGTCCATTTTATCATATGTGTGTTAGAAGGCAGTGCCGTGGGCCATACTATCCGGGTTTTGACGTTAAACTGCATTTAGTGGTAAAGTTCCAGTTCTTGAATTCTGGGAAATGCGGGGTACCTATTCACTGCCCTATTTCAGAATCACTGGACCCTAATGTTAGTGTCTGTTATGGTTCTACCCATTGGTTAAATAAATTAAAATATATTTATGTTTTAAAAAATTGAGTTTGAAAAAATTACATACCAACAAAAATGAATAAAAACATCTTAACATACCATAGAAAATAACCAAACAACATTCAACCAAGTATGGATTATACCTGGTCATCATATGCGGAAAATAGTATTAGGAAATGTTCTAGTTATTTGAAGCCCCTAGGAATTATTGATTGCATATGAAGTATTTGTTTCTATAGATACTGCACGTTTTCATATGACCTTTTTGTTTCTCAAATTGACATTCAATCAGCATTACAATCGAGTGAAAAAACGGTCTTATTCAGAATCTTAACTCACTGAATCTGTTCCATTCCCTCTTCTGATACAAGTTACGTCATGGCATTTGTACATATGATATTTTTAGTGTAAAATTATCAACAAATTAGCAGTTCCCATTAAAAATGACATGATCAATACTTCTTCCGAGGTTTAGTGTCTATTATGGGACCTCTGTGTTTCGTGAGTCCACTGCCTTGAGTCAAAGTGTTGCTTATCAGCATTTCTCTCCAGGGAATTTGTAACCGTAAAAAGCACATTGTTATTTGAAAAAGACTATGAAATATACTGATGAAAACAATGTTTATTTCCAATATAATATTTACTAATCAAAACAGAAATTGAGAGAAAGCAGAGGTATATATATATATATATATATATATATATATATATATATATATATATATATATATATATATATATATAATGTGAAGAAATGTGGCACAGCGACCCGAGTTAAATCATGGATGTGGCTTTTTGCGTTTCGCGTAGCACCTATATCCTTGGGAAAAGTATGCATTCAACTATTTCCCCTATAGCCATGAGTAAATAATAATGGAAACTAGAATCTTTACTATGACTATGCCAACCGATCTAGTGAAGAAAAACTCTGAATTCAAGCCTTTTAATCTCCGCTTAAAGAAATTGACCTTGTCAATCTTGCATGTATCATATCCTAGAAGGGTTGGTAAATAAATATATAGATCAGTATTTTAATAATTTAATTACAATTTATGAATAAAGTTAATTAGCTCAAGTAATAGATGAATCAATTCCCTTTCCAGTGATCATTCTTGTCGTATTCTGCCCAATGAAAAAATGTGTTCAATAGGAGGAACATATACGACACTGTGATTTAAACACACAATCGAACTATTATAGAATGTTCAGTTCCGTTTAGCAGCATGTAGCACATTGTCAGTTTTTATTTGTAAACCAAAGTTTTTGTGTGTGAAAGACGAAATGTGTCGAATCCCTACAACCAATGTCATAATATAGTTAGATTTAGCTAGTACTACTATTCCGGGTCAGAGTGTTAATTGGAATAATGGAAAGGTGACTCTATACTCCCCAAAGCTCCAGTCTCTTCACCGGGTGATCTTCAGTGTCCTACATAGGATATCCATTTTTCGTGTTTGTGTGGGTGGATTCGTACTCTTATTCTGATGATACACTTGAAGACTTCAAAATCCACGGATAGAGATAGGAAATTAGACTTCTAATCCCCGGTTTTCAAACAAAATGACAGCATTTCATTGGCAACACTACTAAGAGCCCTCTAAAAATATTCGCTTATTTAAACCAAATAAAATTCTTCATATCCCTACTTAATGCTTAAATAAATTCTTAATAAAAAAGAATAAATCTGAATACTTTACATTTTCCACAAGCTGGGAATTGGCCAACATAATGAAGTCATTAAAAACATTGTTCACACGGACACCAGTCATCTGAAGAAAATAAAAAATAAAAATCAAATAAGAGAGTAAACAGGTCAAGATCTAAATTTTATTTGAAAAAGAATTGTCTAAATTATTATCATATTTGCAAGTAGGAGTTTTCTGAATATTTCTTAAAAGATAAATTTCTTTATAATGTGTGCATACTTAAAAGTTATATTTTTAAGTAACAAATTAAAGTAATTTATTCATAGACCAAAGTGCCAAATAATATTTTTATCCAGAGTAAGGAATAATCTGCATTTACATTAAAATAGTTTAATAAGAAGTTAGTAATCTACAATGAAACATTTTACAGAATAGAAATTTTTAAAAATTAAGATATATTGATTTTTAAAGCCAGACTCCTCACCCCCCCAAAAAAAAAATCATTGAACAAATCAAATGAAGAGTACAAAAAAAATTATGGATCTGTTGTCTAATTAGTTTTAATAAAGTTGATGAGTTACACTGCATTCCAACTCATACAAAACACAAATGTGCACATGCATATGTATATGTGTGTGTGTGTGTGTTTGTGCGTGTGTCTGTGTTTGTGCGTGTGTCTGTGTGTGTGTGTGTGTGTGTGTGTGTGTGTGTTGTGTGTGTGCGTGTGTGTGTGCAGTTTAAATGGATCAGTTTAAAAATAATTCACATTTGATAACAACGTGTGCAAAAAAACATCTAAGAAGAAACAACAAGAAAATATGAATTTTCAATTAACACAATTCCCTAACATTTCCGCATAAAATAACCCGATACAGCTTAAATGCTATTAAATCAATCAATAAATTAAAGAATATATACATGCATACACCTATTGAACTATATCTATACATACATTTCATATCGCATAGGATGCTGGAATTAACAGACATGGCAAGATATATAGACGCATCTCATTCAGTTCACATCATTTTTTACACGAAAGATAAAAATTTTAACGATTAAACAACACTTCTGACGCCCACTACATGTAATATATAATACAGTCATAGGAAAAAAAGTGTCTATCTTTTATATTTCTATTTCATGAAATTTCCAGCAATTAAAATATCGAATATCTACACGTAGAGGTGGCTTTGTTGTATTATCTTCGATAATTATTTTAATGCAAAAAATAAATAGTCTTCCTTTTAGGCAGTTTGACCGGTTAAGATAATAATACATTTATAATATGTTGTTTGTGAAAACAATAGAAGCACTATAGTGAAATGTACCTGTCAGAAACACATAAAATTCATGTCCCTAAAAAATATGCAATTCTATTTGTTTCGACACTTGGAATGAAGTATAAATTCCAGTTTTACTTGAGGTAAAACATGTTTTGGAGACATTTCTTTGATAGATATCATCCAGCCTTGTTTCCTCGGCTGCGATATTCACAAAGCTTGCCAGAAGGATAAATTCGCAGGACAATGAATGGCTTCTGAGAATATTGTAAGATCGTTATTTGTCAAATATTTTTTCTGACAAGGTAAAGTGATGTCACGACTCCCCCGTGATCAAAAGGTTGGAGGTGACTTGCGGGTTTATGAACAAATCTATCGAGAATTAAGACTTTTTTTTTCTTTTTTTTTCTCGCAAACTTTGGTCAGTCGTAAATATCAAGACACCAAAACTTCAGCCAATCAACATATGACAAGACAAAATGATCGGTGAGATTCCCGTTAGCAACACAGAAAATCGGAAGTCGAACAAACAGTAGTTTGAGGGAGAATAAAAATAACATTGGTTTCTTTTACCGATCAGTTATATCAACTGATTAACGTAGAAAATGGACACGACGAGACGAGTTTAGATCCTTGACGAGGCTGTTTGCATTTCTTATACCGTTAACATCTTTGTAAAGGTATGGATCCAATTATTATCCCTTATGCTCTGAATAAATAATAGGGAGGGCTGGGCTCTTTAACCCTGGTTTGGTAACCAGTCTAGGAGAAGGGAAACTATTAATTGAAAGCTGGTAAATCACGCTTAAGAAATTGACCTTTTGACACATCTTACTCGTGAGGAAGGGTTATATATATATATATATATATATATATATATATATATATATATATATATATATATATATACTGAATTGTCCTTACTTCATTGCGGCATTTCAGGTTTTGTATATGTATTTGATTTGGTTTGGTTTTACGGCATATAAACCCCAGTGGGGCATTTAATGCCGATAAAGTTTTGATATAAATCAATTCTTAATGGATAATAAATACAATATTTTTATAAATACATTTTTTTATTTAACCCATAGATGGGACCCTAACAGGTACTATCACTCCGGGTCAGAGTGGACCAGGGAGCAATAGGGATGAAGGGGTGCTCCACATTCCCCAAACCTCCAAAACTGGAACCTCACCATCAGATAGAGTTTAACATTATTCCCAGGACATGAAGACCCTCAGTCACCGCCTTCTAGCACCCATATGATAAAAAGGGGTTGAAAATCATATAGGTGCTAGGGTTTGACGTGACTAGCCGATTGATCGGAGGGGGACAAAGTGGAGTATTGCATGAACTGATCATCCACCTAGGTTCTATCCTTAAGCATCACGGGTCGCCACCCACGGCCAACAGGTGGCCCCATTGGGGGAGTCTAACCCCTCTACAGAGGTGCAGTTGGTGCATTATAACGCCCAGCCGACAGGGCGTTTGTATATGTAGTTATTTACTAAACTTAGCATAGTTGTGACAGAAGACCAGATGTATAGTGCACCCACTGGCTATCGAACTCCTTAAAAATGGTTTGCCAAAGAAGCTTAATAACTATAGCACAACGATAAGTTTTTGGTCTCATGTGAACGTTTATTATAGGCATTGTTGTTCTTAGGGTTGTGTCATTTCTTAAATATTTGAGTGTACAACTTTTTTAGGAAAAAAGAAAATTTCTGAATTTCATGAAAAGCTCGTGGAGGGGTTTGAAGAATCTGTGGTAAATTGATGCATCATTCTTTTATTATCAACTTATATAAAAAGTGTCCTTTGCCTTCTTCAATATAAACAAATTATATATTTATATATTATAGTCATATAGTGCATCGGTTACGACACACCGTCACATAAAAAAATCCAAATTGAAGTATCATTAATAGTTTCTTAGAATATACATATGACTTTATTCTCATCTGACTCTTTTTGTACGATTGTATATCTATTTCATCTCGACTTTTAATAAATCTAATTCGGTTACAATCTTCATCATTACTATTTTTTTAATCTCAAGACAATCAATGCTCTTCTTGAATGTGATAAGTAATAACAATTTAAAGTCATACACATATATATATATACTCTTAGTATTTCCATGTTTAAGCTAGTGCTAACTATTCTTATAATTTTCATTAAATGACTGAATTATGCGTGCATAATTTTATCTAAAATAAAAGTGATTTAATATTTTTGCCACTTCAATTTACTGACACACTAATGAATCATGCTATAGGCTCGTTATTTTCTACTTTATGTTTGTTATCAGGTCCGCCATTTCTTGCTTGGTTATCTCTTTAAATATTAGTCATTTGTACTCGGCTGCCAATATGCTTTCCATTAAACCCACTGAATTATGTTGACATTATCTTTCATCTGTGTCTATCTCACACTTTTCTTTCTCTCCTTTGCTCGTCTCGTCGGTAACCATATTTTCTCTTGAATCTTTTCACACTCTGTTGATTTATTTTATTTTTTAACTTGTGATTTACCAGATACTTTTTTCAATTACTGACATGATTATTGCATCACCTATTTGAAGTTCTACTTCTCAATTACTTATCGTTAATTTATCTTTACATCCGGTGTAGTTTCAGTTACAACCACGGCTAAATTGGAACTGTTATTAGTTTAACAGTCATAGCACAATTACGTATATATATATATATATATATATATATGTGTGTGTGTGTGTGTGTGTGTGTGTGTGCGTGTGTGTGTATGTGTGTGTGTGTGTGTATATATATATATATATGTGTGTGTGTATGTGTGTGTGTATGTGTGTGTCTATATATATATATATATATATATATATATATATGTGTGTGTGTGTATATATATATATATATATATATATATATATATGTACACACACACAAATATATATATATATATATATATATAGGGGTACACATATATGAATGTGAACGTGGAACTAAGTGCCACATATATGGGCTTACACTCGCGCGCATACTTACGTATATTGACACATCCCCGACTCTCACTCTGTTTTAACTACCGTATTTCCTATAAATCTTATATGTAGTATTCAATTTGCGTCAATAAAACTAGCATCTACCTTAGTAACTGCATTAATCATTCATGGCCCGCTTTCCAACAGTTATTTGAAAAAAGTACATGACCGCCCTTCCTAGGCATTCTACGAATACAGAAAAAGCTTACTCTTAGTCACTGGGATTTTTCTTTGATTTATCTTATCCAGTCCATTCCATACATTTCCAATAGGCCAGACGTCAGGATCTGAGCTGCCATGTCAGAATTTTCAAAAATAAAATCCAATTCAATTAGGGAAACTGTATTTTTAAAGAATAAAACCGTCTTATTTTAAGATTTTAAATACAGTGTGGCCTTTGCTTGTAGTATATATATATATATATATATATATATATATATATATATATATATATATATATATGAATGTATGTAAACATATATATATATATATGTAAACATATATATATATATATATATATATATGTATACATATATATATATATATATATATATATATATATATATATAATAATATATGTGTGTGTGTGTGTGTGTGTGTGTGTGTGTGTGTGTGTGTGTAATTAGCTGCTTGAATGATGGTGATCCCTCAGACATCGTCATTGTTATTGTGAACGAATTTAAAATAAGGTTATTAAATGTGCATCCGATCCCTAATTTGTAAGGAAGATTTTCTAAATAATTAAAACAAAAAAAAGATGTAATTGAATAATTTATTTAAAAAATGAAGTTATTTCTTCAAACCTGTAAATCAAACATGTGCAAACGCTTTTGAACCCCTCTATATTAATGAAGTGAAGTAGGTAATAAATGCAGCAAAACCATATGATTGCTTAAATATTCAATTTAAGCTGAGCAATCAAATGGATCATTTTTAGTAAAATTGATTAGGTAATACATATTAAAAGAATGAGGAAATCAGCTGAAACTACCATTAATGACACAAAGCTCAACAATGCCGAGAAGAAAGGAGATATATGAGAATATCAGGAAGAAGGTACAGACTTTTCACCAGCCTGGGAGAAGCTATAAAACATCACAAAAATATCTCAGCTCAATCCATCAGCACTATGACAAATAATTACAAAATGATGGGATTCAACGCTAGTGAAAGTCCCTCAGACCTATAACCATTAATCATTATAAAAATAATAAATGAGGCGAGAGCGAACCCACACCTTATCGCAAAAGAGATGCGGACCTCCCTGGCAGTACCTAGAGTAAATGTAAACGTTTCTACAATCAAATAAAAATTGAATGAACATAGCATTCGTTGTATGGATAATGGAAAGGAACAACAGCTCTCAACTAATAACAGACCTGCCCGTTTAAACTTTGTAAAAGAACACTTGAACCAACCAGAATCCCTCCGAAAATCCATTCTCTGGACAGACGAATCAATGAGAGAATTGCTTGTTCACAATCAAAGCTACCATATTTGGAGAACAACTAACATTGTCTACTAAGCAAAGAAGCAAATTCCAAAAGGGAAGCATGGTAATGGAAATGTCAATATTTTCTGCTACTTTTCTGCCTCTGGATCTGGACGATTGCATAATACCAAAGGAAATATGAATTCCTAGTCGGAATCTCCTACTATCAGACCCCTGGTTTTGGTTTTGATGGGAGTTGGATTTGCCGAAAATGGGTTCTGCAACAAGACAATGAAAAACTATACCAAGGAATGACATAAAAAGAAGAGAATTCGTATTCTGGATTGGCTTATTCAAATTCCATATCTCAATTGAATAGACATTTTTGGACACGACCTCAAGATGGAGGTTAATGACAGATGTCCCCCACCCTCTCTGAAAAAAAAATCAGCCTCTTAAGAATAACAGACTGCTTTTTCAAGAGATGAGGTCAAATATCACCATTCGCAGACGCCTGAGACTGGTTAGTGGTTAGAGAAGTTTCATTGACGTAACCACTCCAAAAGGAGATTCCACAAGGAACTATCTGAAAGGGATCACATACTTTGGCACATGAAATATTTTTAGATTTTGGGAAATAGATTTCTTTTTAAAATGAATAATTAAAATAATTTTTTTTAGTTGCTTGTAGTCATTATTTGGAAAGTCAAATTGGCATTTGGATGCATCTTTATATTTACTTTAGATTTTTTCCCATTAATAATGACCACATCTGGGTGATCACAACCTTTTAAGCGGCACTATATGTATAGGCGCATCAGTTTAAGAACCGTGATACTTTCTAGATTTCAAGTTAGAGACACCCAACACAATTTTGTGAAGAATTAAATAATTATAAATATCTTGGAGCGGTTAGGACTTGTGGCCAATTTTGGAGCAGTTCTTGTTCTAAAAATGTAAACACAGCAACGTTGATTTTTTTTTGTTTTGTGTTTTTTGTTTTGATAAACGAAATCATGTTATCAGAAGAATATGACATAAAATCGCCATCACTTTGGATTTGGGATAGGAAACGTTTTATCGGACATCTACTTTATACATAAATATTAAAGCTATAGTTTAGGTGAACTGACTAACACAAAGTCTCATTTTAATCAATCAATACGCTAAAATACTACCTGTATTGAGATTTTCAATATGTATTTTAGCAATGTAGGCGAATGGTACCTGGGAGTGGTTATCAAAGGAAACAGTTGTTGAACAAGTGATAGTCGAATTAATCGAGTGTATTTGTCGCATACCCACTTGTATGGACTGGGCACAAGGCCTCGTTTTAATGTGGGCCCACCCACAAGCCGAAGCTCATGGGTGGGAAAGAACAAAAATTGTGTCGATCCCGTCGGCATTCCCCCACAAGGGGGGCGCCTCAGGCGCTGGGCAATAAACCAGCCATAAATGGCAGGTAATGCTGGAGGCATGGCCCTTGGGATCGAGCTAATAATTGTAATTTACCCGATCCAGTGACGAAGCACACTGGACCCCCCCCCCGGATGTGGCAGGGAAAAGAGTCGAATTACTTGAGATTCTCTTATATTGAATATTTTGTAACGGGATCCGCTTGATCATGGAGTGTATATATATATATATATATATATTATATATATATATATATATTATATATTATGTGTTGTGGTGTGTGTGTGTGTGTGTGTGTGTGTGTGTGTGTGTGGAATATTTAGTTATTTCCCTTTTGGTATCTGGCTTTCACTTTGAACGGAGAACGTGGAACGCACCAAATATCACAGAGGAATCATTTTCTCAGAAAAAACGAAAAAGTTAACCACGCTGAATTCGTCATTAATTTTTTCCTGCTTCCGAAATATCCTAATGCTTTAAGAAGTTGTGTTTTTGTGTGTTTCCTTCATTAGCCTACACAAATGTCGATGGTGGCATCACCACACTACACCCATGCTGCACAGTTTTAATAGTAACCAGATAACACTAGGTGGTAATAGCTTCAGCGCTCCTTGAGTTAAGCAATGGCCGGACAGGCCTATAAATTATCTAAAATTATAGTACGACGCTTACAAATTTTCACTCCCAGTTGCAACCTTATTATTAAAGTTAGATTAACCGAGATTGATTTGGAAGTGCAAAAGACATATTCATCATTACTGTTTTTATGTGATTATATTCATATGATAGAGATTTATTGGCCATCCTCACACTCTTCTCACAACTACTGTATACCTTCAGATCTTCTTATATCCCATTCTGTATAGTTTCGCTAATTTCAATGTGGAATCTTTATGAATGAATTGAGTAGCACTCGTCATTTATTCAAATTTCGGTGTTTGTGTTAGCAGAAGCAATTGTCACACGTCGTACAATTGTACTTTTCCTATTTGATCAGAGCAAAGCGAATAGCAATTTCGTGACTGTGCGCTGTTTTTCATTCGAGATGATGTGCATAATTTAATCAATATTCAATTATAGAATTTATCTTAAGGCTGGCGGTTGTACCTAATAGAATTAGGCGGTTTGCTAAGCAAAGTGGTTTTGAATTTGTGAGCTTTCTTGCGTAGACTTCGTCATAACTTGGAACATTTGACATCAACTGGAATAGAATTTTATCATGTTTTTTCTCCATTAGAAAAGAGTTGAATACCTGGAACTGCCCGGAGTATGTAATAAGTTGGACTTGTTTTGTTTAAACCAAATGGTGATTAAGATAAATATGTTTGCTTTTGTACTTATTACCTTTGATGTTCTGAAAATTGTATGACTATATGAAAACAAATATAGCCCCCCTCCAAAAACATTTGCTTTTATAACTTCATTTGAGCATTTTTTATTTCTTAAGCTGTATCCATATTAGAATATGCTGTCTATATATCAAATGAAAAGTTCCCTGCATGAAAAATAAACAATGGAAGTTATATACTTTTAATTGAGCACAGGGTTACAGGGTCACTATGAAAATGAACCGTCGACCGGGCCTGTGATATGCTGATTGTATCCCCTGCAGATGGGTAAGATCCCCATCAAAACTGTGTTGTAGATCTGATACTAAACTATATTTGATGGCGTGGGGTACCCCTTCATTGAAACTGCTCTCCTCGACTCCGGAGTGTAGCAGCAAAAGGGCCACATCTATGGATCAAATAGATACGTTTAATATAGGAATAATTCATATCAATTAACCATGTGTAAAAAAGAAAATAAATAATCACAGAACCTATGTAAATATAAACGTGCCATGCGCGCAATTATCTAAGATAGCATGTGCCGTTAAAATCAATCAATTAGTCACCATGTCAATTATATTTTTGTGGTTAGAATAGCAAATAATATTTAGGGTTAAATCTACTAGATCTATGACCACCTTGAATTCATGGTTGACCTCTAATGGTTGGCCAACAAGGTTAGATATTGAATACAATTGTGGATAGATGGAAACAAATGTGTTGCTGTAAAAATAATATAAAATGTTTCTGCCAGAATTTGAACTCGGCTTGTCAATTCCGTTTTGTCTGACGTTAACTGTTTTGTTCAGAAAACTCTAGTTTTTCTTTCATAAATAAACAGTGAAATGGGCGAGGGAGACATAAAATATATCCGCACTTTCACCATAACAGATTTTTGTTATTGTCCGGAAGCGTGCTTATAGTTAGCACTGTTGTGGTCACGTGATCGAAGTTTGAGCCATATTCTGCCAGTTTGCTTGACCACTCCACTAAAAATATTCCCCAAGGAAGTGACCAGAGTTCTCTGGTGGGAACGGGTGGCGGAGGCTTTTAGCACAATACGGCAAGTGTGCACTACCACAAAGATGTGTATGAGTAGATAGAGATGTTTAACTGTGGCTGATCAATCGTGACGCACCAAGACGGAACAGGACGCCCGTCAACATCCCTCACTGATGAGAAGATACAAGCTTGAGCGATGATAATCGTGAACCGGTGAGTTATCATCGATGAAGTAGCTTGTTATATGTATATTATTCATGGTTCTGCCTATCAAATCATGTAAGATAAACTCGGCTTCCATAAAACATGCGTGGATTATTTTTCCCCCGCATATTATCTTTATACCAATTATATGAACTCAAAGAAAAACAGGTTTGTTTATTTTTTTTTTTTTTTACTATTTTTAAACTCTAATGCAAAGATATGTTTCAAATTATGAATATAATTTTTTAATGTTATCTTGAATTTTTTCTAGAAATAACCAAGTGAAATATATGGAAACTTTCATTTCGTTCATTTGAATTCAGGTGAATGTAAGGACCATTATCTGCGAAATTCCTCTCAGCTGATATGTTTAATATACGTTACCACTTACTAAGTTTAGCAAAGTTCATGTCTATAAGTTTGGGAAAATCAGAGAGTATCGAACTGAATCAAAAGTGCCAGGTAACCTTGCGCGTTAAAATGAGAGCTCTTCCATAAACATTTGGTTTTTATATAGAAGAATACTAATAATATAGGATAATATAGTTAATCATATGTTTGTATAGAATGAACTTCCCAGAATATTGTGTATTTAAAACAGCGTAGAAAAATGTAGTAACATGTTTTTTCGCTTTTTATTTCTACCGGTTGATTTTAAAACATTTGGAAATTACCAAGACGTTATCACAGTGTTATTTCATTGATGGAGTCGATAAAAACAGCAAGTATGTCACTAACATAGTGATCTTGTGACACTATTTAGTGTCCAATCTGCCGTAGGTTGTTGATTAGGAGAATGAAGATTGCATTGGTGCCGTTATCCCTTAGAAGAAACTGACCTCCATTACTACTTGAGGAGAGGGCCGCCCAGAAGTGAATCGGTTGGCCAATGACAGCTTTCGATTCTTTCAAAACTAATTAACTTCTATTAATACTTAATAAGAAACTGGTCAAATGTAATTGACCTCCATAAATTCTCGCAGAACGCAGACATTCAAGGCGATTCACTTGGTGTAATGGTTAGCTGACTAAAGCGTTATATTGTCTCTGAATGCTTTATACGTAATACAATGTTCGATAAATAATATTGAGACTGAAGTTATATTTATCAGAATATAAACTTTATTTATCGGAAGTTAACTGGATGAAATGTTAACTCTCGTTAAAATACCATTTTGGTATTTGTTGTGATGTTAGTTCAACAGTAAAAAAAGAAGTCAAGTCGAGGTAGGGTAAAAAGAGAAGTGTATTTACAATAAGGTACAAGAACGGCTAGTTTGCCGCTAAACAGTAACAGTACGGTAACAGTACGGTAACAGTACAACCTTTTCACTCGGTGTCTCACTATTTATAGTGAGAACCGGTGTATATTCTCCACTGTAGGGACGGCCGGTACAACAGTATTCAACACATCACTTGCTCCAGCCGGTTTTCTATTGGTGAAACACATTTGAAACTAATTCATTCACAATATTAACGTTAAGAGGAGGAGTAGATGGAGGGTTGGAGGAACTCTCAAAGTAGTTTTTACTAGCGAGAAGAAATACGCTTTTGGTTGAATTCAAAATGTTACTTATCCTAGATTGGTTGCTATTTCAATGTTAAATAACCCACTATGTCCTACTATTTTGCATATCTGGAGGAAGAATTGTTGGATTCTTTCCTAAGGTCATTAGCTCTATGTGAAATGCAAACAGCTATGTCCAGGATGTGAACTCGTCTCGCCTTGTCCATTTTCTACAAAGGTAACCATTTCACCATTAATTTATATTTCTGTTTAAGAAAATAAGCTTAAGAATAGAAGAACTGAATCACATTTTTTTTAAATAGCGAAAGAGAATGAAGACAAAAACAATTTTACCTCTTTATGGTACGAATAAATTAAATAACATTGCAAGTATCACTAGTTTGGTAATCTTTATATGATTCTGATAGGTTAATGGAAAATGATTATGTAAATATTCGTGGTAGAGATTATATCGTTTTGCATTAAATGTTTTTAAAGAAAATTTTATAAGACATATTTTTCTATGGATAAATGATGGTACTGGAATATTTCGTACTGATGTCTCTGCGATTCTGATAATTACGTATTGCGAATCGTCGTATTTTTATGATTTGAATGTTGTTTTTTTTCAGCATTGGATAATTTTTGGTGTGAACATTGATGGGTACATTATTAAGACTAGCAAGAAAAAAAATTCCGGGTGGTGTAAAAATAATTTGTTGGAAGATATTGCTTGAGGTGGGGGGATTAAATTAACAAAATAAAACGTTTAATATTTTTTTAATTAATCACTTACTTAATAAGCATCATATTCACTCCACTCCACTGAGATATTTGTTTTGTTTTACGGCAAGATGGACCTCCAAAACGTTTCTAAAAATGTCTGATTTAATTATTTAGACTCTTATCTTTACAGAAACAATTGATTAATTTTTCATATAATTCAATATGTCTATGTAGTAATGATACTGACTATACAGTAAAACTCATTGATTAACTTATTATTCAGGAATTAACAATTCCTGAAATTATTCCGATGTAAGCAGTGACGTAATTTCGGTTACAAACAAAGATCTAATCTCTATTATTAATAGATAATAGATGATTCATCGGCAAAAGTTAAATTTTGTGATATTTTCACTTGAAGATCGAAATCATTTGGAATCAAGATAGATTTTGATATATCTATCTTTGTACTAGTGGTGCCAAGATTTATTTGACTACCGAAGAAAACTGGTAGTTAAAGCGAACAAGAGAGGAAAAAAACAAACACTTCAGTTTATGAGACTCTAACATATACTACTATTCTGAGTAAAAGTGGATCTAGGGATAATGGCGTTGAAGGGGTGCTCTACACTCACTAGCACTCTAGAATTTAAACTTCACCACTAAATGCAGTTTAACGTCATACCCGGGACACTAAAAACTTTTAGCCACCGCCTTCTGGCACATACATGATTTAACGGGTTGGAAATTTTCCATGACGGCAACACGGTCGAAAAAATAATTACCTGCCGATTGATGGGACCCCCTCTCTGACCACCCGTCTAGCCTATGTAAGGGGCCAAAGTAGAGCGTTGCATGTCATAAACTGTTCAGCAACCATGATTCCATCCTTAAGCATCACGGATCACCAACCATGACCTACAGGTGGGCCCGCTGGGTGCCATGGCTTACCCTCTGCAGAGGTGCATTCGGTGTCATCTACAACCACAGTCGACTGGGCTTCATGGATTGGAGCGAAGAAGTATATCAGTTCTTGGCATTGGATGGAGGAAGGAGGAGAAACAATGATCAAATCGAAGAAATAATAATGCTAACAATGATAGAGTGATGATGATGATGATGTTCACTGTAGGGACAGAAATAGTATCAATTGTGGTAGATAAAATAGATTTTATATCTTGATATATAAATTTGAAAATAGTTGTTAATGAAGTGCGTGACGTAATGGCCCCAACAACCTTCGGTATTCATGATATGTCGGGCAATTACCAAGATGTAATTTACCGATGAAAAGTCAAAATTCATCACTGAACACTTGGGATTTGAGAGATTTAGTTATATTCAAAAAGTCATTTGGGACCGAGACTTGATGATAAAAAGGGGAATAGTTTGGATTTTAATGAAATCGACCCCTGTTGAGGCAAATAAAAGAATGTCTCTTTTCTTTCTTCGACTTTTAGATCTTCTTCCTTTTGAAACAGATCAGAAGAAGAAGAAAATGTAAAATCAGGAAATAAACTTGAGTGGTTTTTGTGACCAATGTGTTATTTCTTCCATCGCCATTAAGTGTCACCGTCTTTGTGGCACCTGATTACATTAGAGATCTTATTATCAAACCAGGAAATACTTCTGAATTGAAATGCTTAAATACTTACTTTCAATTAACAAAGGATGTACAAATATTTGCAAAAGAGCGTGGGGATTGATATTGTGCGTGTATGTGCATGTGTATTTGTGTGTATTTGTGTGTGTGTGTGTGTGTGTGTGTGTGTGTGTTCAGAGGCCTTGTGTATCACAATAGTGCCGAATAAAACGATGATTAAATTCACGTCATAAATTCACGCTAGAAATTAGACATTATTTTGCGATATTGGACTACATTAGTTACCTTTAAAGAAAATAGTATACTTCATTTTCATTTTCACATTTATCTGCAAGCTATCATCGGCATTGCAGTCTCGGAAGACTATATAGTTCTTGTGCCGCTGAGGTTACAGCGCCTCCTTTTACTGTGAAGTCCAATGTTCGAAAAACCACAGATGTGGCATCTGAAGACTGTCCCTGAAGATGTTGATGTGTCTCTTCTTTGTTGCCTTCACTGTCTTCTGTACCTCTTCGCTTCATTGTATTATGCTAGGGTGATTTCAGACATGAACAGTCCGGTACGGAGGGCATATGCCCCTATTGAGGATGATAAAACAAAAGATAATATTTATATTCTTCAGATTTAAGAGAAAAAAGAATGTAAACAAACATAATAAGATGGCTATTTAGTTATTTATTATTTTTACATTTTGATTTTGAATCTGAGAATATAAAAGTACCACAACAATTACATTTCAAATGAAAGTAAACTGAATCTTAACTTTGAATCTGATATATAATATAATATAATATATATATATATATATATATATATATATATATATATATATATATATATATATATATATATACTAAATATAACTGTTTATACAGGGTTTTAGGGAGCATTTACCTAAGGTTTCTGGCTATTGCCGTCTTCAGAATGCAGCACCTAATGTTTTCTTACACAAACTTTATTTGCCTTTATTTCATCTCGGAAAATCACCTATATATATATATATATATATATATATATATATATATATATATATATATATATATATATATATATTATGAATACGTTAGAAATAAATGGATTCAACGGACATAATGAAGATATGACTGTTTTATTTATTTGTACAACTTGATTTTCAACCTGAAGGTCAATGAAAACACTATAATTTGTGGTTTTTGGTTGTACGTGAGTTCAACGAAAAAACACGAATTAACGTACTGCCAAAAGGATCTGAATAAAAAAGGTTCGTTCAGGCCTGAAACTAATTCGCATCAAAGATATTTTCAGTTTATTCTCATCTCATGTCTCCACGACGAGAACTAAAGGCAACAGAAACTAACTAATAATATATATATATATTTATTTGAAACACCTCTCATTCTTATCTCCCTCTTTACACACACGCACATACACACACACACACACATACTCTCTCTCTCTCTCTCTCTCTCTCTCACACACACACACACACACACACACACACACACACACATATATATATATATATATATATATATATATATATATATATATATATATACGTGTGTGCGTATTATGTGTCAGTGTAGTCAATTACGTAACGTGATTAGATCTCCGACATAAAATTATAATAAAGGTCGACGCTGAAAGTTTATTCATATTGATTATATTTTTAAAATACTAAATGTCCAACGAACTCTTTTCTTGTATTTTATCTAGATGTTTTCTTAAAGATATTAGCTGCATGAGATTAAATATACATTTTTCATTTCCAGCTGTCACAGCTTTAAACTATATAGCAACATGACTTTTTTAATAAATTACACACACACACACACACACACACACACACACACACACATATATATATATATATATATATATATATATAATATAACGTGTCAACCGAGTGATGATGCCTAGATGTGAATTTAAAATTAACCTCAGAGAATGTGAACGAAAATTTGAATCACGGAAAGAATCCCCCCTCAAAAAAAAAAACAACAAAAAAAACAAAAACAATAGAGACAATTTCCTAGTAATAATAAATTTTAAAAATCCTTTAAAAAAACTAATAACATAGATTTAAACAGACGCATTTAAATCCATAAATCCGCTGTTAAAACTTTAATTCGTAATTTTTCGTTAATAACGACAATCCGATATATTTTCTCAGCTAAACACTTTTCATTCATCATTTATTCAGATTTCAAATCACGTACAACGCCCTAAATATTGAATAATTTATGTTTCTCCTGTCCTAGGCTTAGAAAATGCTATCATGACGTAATATCCTACGTATGAATATTTTTTTCGTATCACTTATTAAAACTAACATCAAAAGTCTATATTTTCGGAGTGAAGACGTTGGAGATACATATCTGATATACATTTAATTTAGATATTGTACATTTAGATCGAAACGTTGAATATCGACAAATATATAATTTCAAATATCAATAAAGTAGCCTCAAATTTCCTCTTTTTTCTGTTTTCATTACCCGCACGCACATACACATCCATCCCTACCCCATAAACACGCACACACACACGCACACACACTCACGCACACACACTCATATATATATATATATATATATATATATATATATATATATATGTTCTCATCAATCTATATATCAATACTAGTGTTCCTAAATCTTCCATCCGTTATCATCTTGCAACACCTCTGGTTAAAAATGAGACCGCTCAAATTGTTCAATATGCAATGCAAAAATGTAAATCGCATATTCCTTAATTGTCCCATTTTATTCTAACCAATTTAAAAAATGAAACATTCCAAGTGGTCTTGCGTTGCTTCAATGCCCAATGAAAATTTAAATGAATTGAAAAAAAAAAAAAAGAATTACATAGTTGTTTTCTTTTAATAGTGAAATTGTGAATTACGGAAGATATTTTTGTAATTTCAGTCTTATGTCGTCCCGGCCTCCTGCCTTAATTTCCGTAATGTTTTTGCAAACCAGTTTCAGGTGAATTTACGGCCCAACTTAGATATTTTCCGATTCGTGTTTTCATAACATTTTTATCGGCAAATTAATGTAGATATTTTAAATGCCTCCTACTAGATTTTTATCGGCCAATCAATGTAAACATTTTTTTAAAAATCTCTTAAGAAAGAGTAAGAAATACTTAAATCAAGATAATTATAGTTTTTACATATTGAACTATTTTGCAAACATTGTAATTATTTGATTATAATGGATATATCCACAGGTCCTCCTCGTGTTCTAATAAAAGCCATATCACCAAAACAACCGATACATCAGGTTCAAACAAGTTTTTTAGTCGCCTACTGTATGATTTGGAAAAGCCAGTAATTTTTTCTAATTGGTTTCGTTAAGCTGCAAAAGTTGCTTAGAAAATTATTCAATAAAATGAAAAATGTTTTTTTCTAAAAAACATTAATGAAAAATAAATGAACTTAGATAAATTATTCATATTCAATCTTATTTTGTTAATAATCTATGTTATTTCCCTAAAAGTCATCTTTTGTTGATAGAATCTAAAAGGGTTATTAGTTGAGATTGTGACGTTATAAACCATACATTTTTTGTCTGGCAATCTTAATCCTACATTAGATTGGTGTAACCGCTTAAAGTGTTAAATATTTCTTCTCAAAAATAAAAGTCAGTTACTTACTTCCCACAACCAACACTTTGATTATTTCCATTTAAGTTTGTATTCCATCGTTGTGAACATGTATTTAATCTATTCTTGTGATGTATATGAAATATTAATATTTTATGTGATTTAGTTATCGTTAGTATATATTGTAATAAAATCCAATAGTATGGTAAAGACCAATATAGTTTTGGAAATTACATTAATATACTTTACTAATGGTGAAGCCTCATCAGTATCTAACTTAATTTAGTACCAATCACGAGTTTCACAGTGTAAGTGATAGGAGCGTGATCATTTCCATGTGCATAATATCATGTTTATCATTATAAATATATCGGTCAGAAAAGTCATACAATTTCTTAAACTTTTTACTTTTTTTTTGTACAGAATAATAAGAGTTTAAGATTAAAAGAAAATCCATGAATAAACACGACCTCTCCGAAAATCATTGCACTGGAAACTTATTTAAAAATCAGCATTGTCATATTCAGTTTATATACAATGATGAAATGCATACAAAAAACCACTAAAAGCAATAAAACAACCACAACAAAAACATTAAAACTTAAATTAAGGACAACTCAAATACTAGATACATTATTTTACCAACATACATATAATTCCAATCATAACGTTTATCGCATTACAAAATGGAATGAACAACCCAAATAAAAATCATGTACGAGGCTGTTTGCGTTTCGCTCCACATGAATGCCCTTAGAAATTCATAAAATCACTTCTTCCATAATAATAGAAAAAATTCTGAATTCAAACTAGTAGTAAGTAAGTGGTGGAATGATCTACTGTCGGTATCAGCCGGACATCGAGGGAGTCTGTCCTCTGTTCACTAGTGCTAGACCAGGGAGGTTTTGTTTGAAGTGGAGCGGCACTCCTTCGATCTGCTCCTTATATTACCGCACAGATTCAAGCAGCGCTCCTCATGCTAGAATCTGGTTAAAATGTTGTGGTGCGAAGTTCCATGGTAAATACATAATCTATAACTACCGAACTTGAATGAAATATACATACCCATATTTACCCCAGTTGGAGCAGGATGAGACACACGAACTTTTACAGGTTTAAATTCAGAGTTTTCCTTCTTTAATACTGCCTGTTTAACCAAGATTAGATATCTAGGTGTGCCCTTCCATTTAGCCATAGGAGGGAGAATAGTTGGATGCATACCTTTCCCAAAGTTATTAGCGCTATGTGAAATGCAACAGCCGTGACTGGTATTTGAGCTCGTCTCACCATGTAGATTTTCTACGACAATAACCGTCGCACAATGCGTATCCACATGAACGAAATATAACTCATCCAATCATAAATGAACAAACCCCTCTAAAGCAATTAACAAGTATTTAGTAAAATCAAAACCTGATAAAATATCCGAAGTAAAATATGCGAAATAGACTGAAAATTCCAAAGCAAACAATAGAAATATCATAGAAGCATATCAATTTATAGAGTCAAAAGTTAATATGTCCATGTAAAACTACATTACTAAACGTCATTAGAAAATTGTAACCCCAATTCGATTTATATTTGAAGAAGTATTACGTAACACACTGCCTTTACTAGGTGTTTTATTGATAAAAAAAATATAATAAGGGTTTTAAAATTAAAAGTTTACATGAGACAGTGAATGGCCTGGAATAAATGACATGCTAACCACAGTAACATTTCAGCCCTCAATAAACAGGATTTGATGACCTTTTTAACTGCACATTTTCTGCTTTGTGTATTCAAGTCAGTATTTTACTTCTTACTATTCACTGTTGGCCTTTATGAGAACTTAGATAAAACGGAGTTCATGTTTTAGACAAGATGGAGATATCACCAAACTAGGTAGCATTACTCTCAGATTAGTAGACCAGTTCATACTGTGTAGGTAGCAATATCTCATCTACAGACATCAATATCAATATATGTATAGGAAATGCATGTAATGCTATACACATTCAAGTTACTCATATTATATTCGACTTTAAGAAGGGTTGATTAATTGTAATCAATATTTAGGTAATTTGGAAGCTACGTATTGGAGTTTCCAATAGGCTAACTAATATCTATCAGCCATAAAAATGTGTACCCCCTACCATTTATTGTAATGATGTTGATCATGTGTAATAGGTAACTGAGTTACCTCCCCTACCCTTCTAATAACTATATAAACTGGTCAAAAATCTACCACTGTATTCTATGTAGAATAAAGCTTCTACAAGTCCGACCGTGTTTGTTTGCTTACTACCACAATTTATTCTACATAGAATACAGTGGTAGATTTTTTACCAGTTTATATAGTTATTAGAAGGGTAGGGGAGGTAACTCAGTTACCTATTACATCATGTTAAAAGAAAAATATTCTAGACAATTCATAACATAATACTTAAGTTAAACGGTATCAATTTTTCTTATAATGATGCATATATTACCCCCAAAAGTAGATTTTTTTAGATAAAGCCATATAAAAATTATTATAATTGAGGTTGAATTTTATCTCATACAGACCCGTTGTCAATAGTTTGTATTAACGGTATTAATGTTTAGTTAAGTTGACAAGCTTGTAATCGTTAGTGAGTCACATTCAAACTGGTTGCCTCGTTTTTCTTGACTTGTGCCAATCACAGGTTAATAAATTACTACATTAAAACAATGCTAAAACTTATACACAGTAATTATTTCAAGCAGTGAATATAAGTTTGTTAGATAGCTTACAATCTTCAGAGATTAATGTTCCACTTAATTTGTACACATATTCACACTTTTGAAATAAATAACTCGAGCGTTCGGCTAGAAACCACAAGGTTCCTAGTTCGATACCGGCCCTCGCCAAATCAGCGTATGAGTAGCACAGGAATCTGTGCGGTAAAGTAAGGAGCTGAGGTAGGTGTGGCGCTCCACCTCAGACGCAAAAACTATCTCCTTGTCTAGCGCTAGTGAAAAGAGATAGACTCCCTCGCTGTCTGTCTGATACCAACATTAGGCCGCCCTGACGACTTTACTTACTAAAATACAAACGATGAAAATAACTAATCATTATCACAATTATAGCATAACAACAGAACACTTAATAGAAATTCAAGAAAGTGAGGAGTATCCATTGTAGGAATTAAGTACGATCAGGATTATTAATATTGAATGCAATATAATAATTTCAATCCTATGTATAATCCGACTTGGGTGTATTGTTAATCTAACACATGCAAGTAATATAATGCTTACTAAAATAGTTTTAAAAAGCTGCTAAAAAGGGAGGTATTTTATTCAAATGACCTCTGTAGGGATCTGGATTAGCATTCAACATAATCATTATAATTTATTAAGGAAAGTAATCATTAAATACTATTCCTAGAGAGTACTCCTTCTTATTATATACAATTAATTATAAGTGTGACACATCTAATTACCTGCTATACAATCTCAACGCCTAAACAACCCACACGTTAAAAAATAAGTTGTCTGTTGGTTTTGGTCAAAACTGCAGAAACTATATTTCAGGTTCTCTTAGAAAAAGAAAGAAAACGAAATCGATAAAACGGTCGCATGGTTGTCTTTATTAATGACTGTTGTAGTTTCACTCAGATGAATATGCACTGGGAGGCGTGTGCAACACTTAGCTTTTCAACCGATGTCAAGCAGACCATGATTATATCAGCTGGGGGGGGGGGAGACACAGCTCACCATAAATTCATCCATCCACCATCCATCCATCCATCTCTCTCTTCTCTCTCTCTCTCTCTCTCTCTCTCTCTCTCTCTCTCTCTCTCTCTCTCTCTCTCTCTCTCTCTCTCCAAATACCAACTGCTCTAGGCTATCAATGGAATTGAACTGACCCTATTGCTATAAATCTTATGTATATATGTCCTTCCAGCTTTGGACAAAAACACTTTGACCAACCAAATGCTAAAGACATATATCTAAAAAAGTTTCTTAACCTATGACATTTCCTTGCAGCAAGGCGTTCAGTTTATGATAGAAATAAAAAAAATCTTTATATTTTCTTTTCTTTTCTATCTTCTAAAACTTTGTTACTTTGAAAGTTTTTTAAACCTACCATTTAATACGATTATACACATTCTATACACACAGCCATATTGGCAGCTCGTGGTGTAATGGTTAGCAAGCTAAATTCTCAGACCATTATTAGTGAGTTCGATTCTCATTGGGCGCCCCATCATCTGACTTTGTCTCCAAATAACTTTACATATACGCTAAGCATATATATATAAAGATAATCTAATGAGTCAGACGAACCTACTCATTAGATTATCTTTATTACTTGGCTCTACTTAGGTATCGAGCACCTTTTACATATTAGCTTCTCCTAGCGGTTATATGATATATATATATATCTTATATACATATATATATACATATAAATTGTTTTTTCTTTTGGCCAAATACTGTACCAATGGATTATTTTTTGTTGGTACGAATATCTTGGTCCTTTCTTTTTTCAAAAAAATTTTTTCTTCCTGGTTGATGTTTGGTAGTATATTTTTACAATCAAACTTTCTGCTGGGTTTTTCTCTCCGCAAGGATCTACAAACACGCTTGGTATATTATTATTATATATATAATATAATATATATATATATATATATATAATATATATATATATATATATATATATATATATACGGTGTTCAGGATAAATCTGATAGTTTCATAAGGAAAAAGAAAGAGTGGTTACTATAAAATTTAATGGATTGTAAAGAAATCCAACAGGCACGGAAATTACACTATTTTCAACAAGTTCCATTAAAAATAACCGCCATTAGCATCAATCACAGCCTCCATGATAATCCGTAATCTAGAGCAAACTGATGTTACAGTCTACCTGGGAAGGGTCTCAAAAACTAACTTAATATGTCGAGTACCTGAGCTTTTGTAGCACTGGAATGGCGATTGGGGTCTTTTGCAACAGCATCAAATACATATTAATCATAGGGTTAAGTTCTGGGGTGTTCGGAGGCCAAAAATATTGGGACTGGTGTAGTCGTAAAAATTCACCGACAACTATTTTTGACTTTTCCCAGAAGTGTAGCAGGGGCCGAATCCTGCTGCCATACATATGGCCTACTATTGGCTACCCTTGTTATTCAGGGCTTGACTATAGTGTTTAGCAACTCCAGGTAGGTATCTGAGGGTTTTTCTGCTGATTTCCGAGGAATTCTGCTTTATGAACGCAATCAGATCATCTGTTATGTTGCTTTCCTCCAGCCACAGCCTCGTAGTCTCCATTGCAAATCTCCAGCTCATGCCAGATTGTTTTTACAGTGTCAGGGAGCATTGGGCATCAACCATAATCTCCTTATTTTGATGGCCGAAGCAGATAATCATGATACAATTATTAACTTCCATGATATAGATGGGTTCCAGTAATCCTTCTGTTTATCATTACGTATATGAATGAAGAAGGGCAGAGCTTTTAAATGCTGCATAGTGTGCGTCAATATCTCCAACCCACGAAGAAAAATAACCGAATATAAATATGATAAATTTATCCCGAACACCCTGTATACTGACACAGATACGGTCGTGCCTTTATGAATATGCATTACTGTACTTAAATGTGTACATCGAGGGATGTCAGAACTTTTACTGTCATATAATACGAATTCTACAAATTTATATTGACGTTTCAATGTGCTCATGTACATAATGCATTCCTTAAGTTTTGTCAACTGATCCCTTACAAGTGACAAGTCCCTGAGTAATATGAAATCCCTTGTCCAAGTCTCGCTTTAGATTGACAGCAAATATCATGGAATCGCCAGCACTCGTATGATTCTTGCCAATTTCAACATTGCTACAGTTCAATTAACTACTTTCTATACCGATCCCCAGTTCCTTTTAAAATCATTGAAAGGATATTTCAGAACGTTTCTGATTGGTCAAAAATAGAAATTACTCTTAACCTCAAAGATCCACAACATCTTTATTTATTTATCCTCATTTTTTATTTATTATCTTTTTCGCCATCTCTTCAGTTGGCTAATCATCAAATCATCAAATCATCAACGACATCTCGTAGGCGTAATGTATCGGTACATTTCCAAGAATTTATTGTAGTTTCACTTTAAAAAATAATCAAGGGAAGTAATTCTGTCAGCATATTTCCCAATCAAATTTACTTTCATTTGTTTTTGTGGATTTTCCCTAGTCAATTTTTAAACATCCATTGTTATAGAATATATAAAAACCAGGGAAAAAAGGAAATTATGCATTTTACAGGTGTCATATTGTGTATATACTTTTTTTAAAGATCTAGATTTTTCTTTTTTAAAATTAAATTCGTTTAAAATTTGAAAGTTTGGTACTTAGGGCGAGACCACCGATTGTACATGACGTCACAATATCTAGTATAAGCAATATGGCTTACAATGAATGAATGATTGTTGTTTTTTTTATTTTGTTTTTTGTTTTTTTGTTTTCTAGTAGAGAATACTTTTAAAGATTTCATTAAAAGAAAAAAAGAAAGAAAACAAGGATTTGATTGTTACCATAGACCTTTATCAATTGAAAAAGGATAAAACGATTCAACAGGTTTCAAGCGACTCTGTCCTTGGTACGACACTAAATTGACTGATGATGAGGCTACGGTTCTTAGCTGTGTGGAAAACCTTTTCATAGTCATTTTCACTAGTACAAAATAAAAAACACCCTCCGGGCGATGTAAAATTAGATTTTTGAAACATATTGCCTGAGGGGTGGGAGTAAAAAATTCAATGTCATCGAGTTTGTACCCTAAATAAGTAAAATCATCAAATTCATTAAAGGATTAAAAAATAAAACAATTTGAAATGTAAACTTTAAATATGTATTAAAATAAAACAAACTATATATAGATATAAAATACCAGTCCTGTATTTATTAAAACTTGTTTTAAAAAACAATGAGGACTGTCTAATGTTGCATGTTTAAATTTGAGTGTATTTATTCTGTTATGATGATTTGGGTAATGTGACGTAAGCAGTGACGTAATTTTTGTTACAGACAAAAACCGAAAGCGAATCTCCATTATTAATAGATTTCCATTCTGATCATGGTCCAATCTATGGGTCAAGTAAATATGTATAAACATTATTTGTATTCGTTAGGTTCATGTACATAACGAAAAAATAAAACCTTTGAGCAACAACTATAAAAATACGAATATTGAGTTACAAACAATGCAATTCTGTAACATCTAGAGATATAATAATGCTAGAGGGTTTGAAATGCCATTAAGATTAATCAATCAACATGGCTAAATTTTGTGCATTAGCAAGCCTACTAATGAGTCAGTCATTTTCATATCTCGGTTCGGTTATCTACTGAAGAGCATAAATGGATTCGCTGCAAACACAATGTGGCTGAGTTGCCCTACTGGCCTGAACGGTATATCCGAAAATAAGTGACTACTTTCGGCTGTTTGCGTTAAAAGCTCATGTAGCTTCCCTGCAAAGGAAGCCACTACGGGATCAAAATGGAAGCCGTGGCCAAAACGGAATAATCTAGTAATCGCTGAACCGCCCGCTCTTGATTGCAGCCAAAGAAAGATTCCCGATAGACTGATCACCATAAATGTCTATATCAGACATCATATGTGAGATACCTTTGCCCAGTCCAATCTACTAATGTTAGCTCAGCACCTACGCTGTTACAAACAAAGTTGAGGGAAGTATAACATACAAATACATCTTCACACATTTAAGCTTCGTGACGACTATCACGTATGACGAAGAAGACATTAAGGCTCAAAATAGGAGGTCGCATCACTTGTGTCATTTCTGAATCCCGCCAGACGAATTTTCTGCCCAAGAGCGTATCCCTTGATATCATCCGATGCAACATAAGTGTCATCACCATGACAACAGAGGATAGAACAAGTCACCAGAGACAGGTGCTTTGAAACAAAACTGAAAAAGATTCGTCAAAAGCAAATTATGTTTTATGAAAGACAAAGGATAATTAATTATTATACTACAAAAAAAAAAAAAAAAAAAAAACAAAAAACAGACAAAACTTGAAATTAAATAGCAAAATGACGTCTCGTTTTTGTACTATTTAGATTTTTCGGACTGTTGTAGTTATATACACAACGTTTGGCCTATGTGCTCTTCGGTGTTCTTTAAGTATTTTTTGTCGAACTTTTGAACCATCTTGCTGAAAATCGGTAGGTTTTATGTCGTAATAGGAAACTATTAGAGCTTCGAGCCGAATCCTTTATTCAATTGTTTTCATTCCGTTGACAATGACCACGTGCACATTTTAAGATATTTTAAGGATTCTGTATTATTGAGTCAGCAACCTGCAAATGTTTGACATTTGGAACTATATTAACTCACCGCTTATATCCGCTACGCTATATGTCCTAATGGACAATTCAGAGTGAATCATTGTAAACAATGCTTTATTTATCTAGAATATATAGTAATACTTATTATCTATGATATTTTACCATACTCATATTAAGTTTTTTTTACAAATCTCATTCTTGTGCTCATATTCTTAATGTATTTTTAATTAAATTAGTTATTTTTAATTAAATGTTGGCCAGGAAACTGTATTCACTAATAAAAAATGTGACAGATATTTATTTAGAAAGAACATGTTTTTTTTGTTTTTTTTTTTGTAGACATATTCACCACGTATGGCCAATTATAATCATCAATAATTTTTAATCAAATGATTTCTTCCATTTTGGATAATATAATAAGTTGTCCAGCTCACACCAACAGATATTGTACACAGTATGAATTCTATACACACTTCCTCACGGGGACTTCATGACATTAAAGCCTCGTCCCTGTGAAATAGAATTAGTCACAGACCTGTCATAATTCATAATGGTTCTCATAGTGAAACACTGATTTGAAATGTGATTAGACAGTTTATTGTTGCTTTTTATTTTATTTGTTTGTTTTTTAAGGTTATTAACCCTGATCAGCTGATCAATATCAATCAATCATCAATATATTGAACAGTCAAAATAAGTCCGATCTAATGAGACAACCAATTTTGTCACTTATTTCTCATCTTGTAATGTGAGAGGTCGACAAGAAAGAGTTTCATCTTCTCGTCACTTGGCCATCCAAGGAGCTCCAGTTCCTCCGAAAACGAAATAACTTAAAAAAACTTAATCCCAATAAACCAGTGATAACTTGTTAAACGCTTTTGTTCGTTTTATTGAATGATTAATTTTAATAATTTTATTTGATGCCAAGATGAAAGGGAATTGCGCTCATTGTACATTTATATTCAAATTTGAGTGTCGTTGTCTTTTAAAATGTTCGTTTCCACGCGATTTTATCTAAAGATTTAAGAATTAGAACACTGGATATATATATACACATAGGGGATAAATAGATAAATGATAGTTTGAGCACTAGCAGGATGCAACAGAATACTAATCTTTAAGTCTGAGAAAGGTAGTTTTATGTCTTCTAGACCTGTCAGTAGAGCATCAACTAGGAACCACAATGTTCCGGACTCGATAGTGGCCCTCGTGAATGCAACTTGGAGCGTGTCACAGCTTGGATCTGTGCGTGAAAGTGGAGAGCTGATTGTATGTGTAGCGATCCACCTAAGACGCAAAAACAATCTCCCTCGCCGTCCAGCTGATGCAGACAATAAGCCACTACGCTGTCTTTATATTTTAATAGACCAGTGGCCTTACCAAATCAAAAGGTTCAACTCTGCCCTACTATATACGCAGTGCTTACGGAGGCACGTGGTGTAATGGCTAGAGTCGTAGGAAATGGACTCGATAACCCGACTTCTATTTCTAGACGAGGGTGTCTACATTTCACATACCCTTGGGAAAGGTATGCATGCACCTTTTTTCCTCCAGCTATGCGTGAATAGCAGGACAGACTGGGCTCCCTAACCTTGTTTAGGAAACCAGTCCAGGAGAAGGCAAAATCTCATTTCAACCCCGTTAAACTCGACCTAAAAATTGATTTTGTGTCACATCTTGCTCATGTCGAGGGATTGGTAAATATTAACCCAGTACTTATGGGAGAAGGATTCCAGCTTTTCCAGAGTATATATATATATATATATATATATATATATATATATATATATATATATATATCAGAAACTTTTATTATTCATTGTAAAGGCAGTTTATATCATTTTAACAATTAAGACCGTATCTATTTTTCTACACAATCCCTATTTCTTTAGGCGCTGATGTAGTTTTTATATGCTAACATCTCGTCGTGAAAGAGTTGAACCTCATCATCGGTACAAACTACCCCACTTGCAGACCATCCATGCAAGACTCACTATACGCTTTCGTTAATTGGGGATGAATGTCAATGTTTAATGAATTTTGCGTTAAAAAAACTGAATAACTGCCCGGTAGCGTCAATCGGGAGCTCTATCAGAAACGACTGTCAATCCAAGACTAAGCGTGACATCGAGGCTGGCATCGAGATAGGTGCATGCACAACGAATACAACAGTATTGCCAATAGATACAAGAAAATCTTCCTTGGTACCCAGCGATTTGAGACCTTACTTTTTTTATTATATAACAGTGAAGTGTTAAGGCTCATCTAGGATTTGAACTCTGTTCGTCGTATCTATATCCTCAGCTGATAGCCAGTGTTATAAAAGCGCCTCCTTTTATTAAAGCAAATTGGTATACCGAATGTCACGGCTTGGTAATCTTATCTGTGTGGTAAAGTGAGGTTTTAACGGTAGGTGTGCCACTCCATCTCATTATAAACAATAGTACTAGCGGAAAGTAGATATATTTTACTTTACTACTTAATTTTACATAGTTTCTTTGATGTTATGAACATCATTTTCCCAAGGGTATTCTCTAAATAAATTGGTATTATCGACTATATCTAAATAATTAGATCACAGACTCATAAAGAAATGTAAACTTTCAAATCTTTAATTAAAACGTACTTAAAAATGTGTAATCACAGCTTCCAAATTGCACATGATTCTCAGGGTATAATCATTAAGAATGATAATGCACGGCACAGGTAACGGAAAACCATACATTGAGTTCTTTAGCTCATAAGTGTATAAAATAAATTCTTTTAGATGTTGATGAGAAATTGCTCTTTGTACATTAGCAAGATTAATAAAAAGGCCCGTGTTAAGTAGTAAGTATTTGTTGCTGTCTAGGGCGCTTTACGTTTGGTTTCCATCTACCTTTCTCATCAATGTAAAAGCCATTGGTAAATAGATTGACGCGCACTAATCAACTGATGCCATCGTGTTTTACGCGCCATTTGTTTTCTATGGCGGGAAATCGAAGTAGGCATTATTAATGAATTGTAAATCTATCATGAAGAGTAACTAAAGGAGACAACAAATCGCACATATATATTAGCAATTTGACACGTTCTTTACTTACACTAGAACGGAAGAAGTTTAAATTTGCAAAGTATATTTGCAACTATGTACATACATAAATGCATTAACACACGCCCATATATATTCTTCTTCTGATGTCGCATTAAATACATATATGTATGTAAAAGTGTGTATGTGTTTGTGGGTGTGTTTATGGGCGTGTTTGTGTGTGTATGTGTGAATTTGCTTTAATATTTTGGAACGTATGAATAACACAACACTTATACAGATATCACATACACAAACGTAAACATATTCGCTGAAAAACATGCTTACATTAATACATACACAAACACTCACACATATATGTGCGTGTATGTATACGTGGATAAACTGATGTATTATTAATTCACAGTCCTTTTGTCTTCAGCGACTAGTAGTTTCGTGCATCTTTAAAATACAGCGAAGAGGCAGAAGCTTATAGGATTTTTAAAAAGCAATGATTTCTTTTTATACTGCTCTGCATACCAGAATTTGTGCACTTTTTATTCAATGTTTTAATTGAAAACGATTGTTTTGTACGCATATCTCTCTATATATATATTGATAAAATTTTGTTTCTTTTGTTTTTATTTGTTATTACTATATAATTTCAGTATCTATTATTTGAGTATACATTTTCTTTAATAAAACTTACTTTATTTTTCCTGAACTGCGTCATAATAAAATTATATATATGTATGTTATTTCGGCAGATATCCTATATAAATTATGTTTTCCTATTTTTGACGACCTGATTCTTTTTTTTTTAATCTAGCATTGATTATTTGAACGTTGTAGTTTTTAATTCACCAATTTTCCTCCTTAAGAATTCGCTTGTTAAAATGTTTCTTCTAAGAGACTTAACTGAAATAAATGACAAAAACGTGTCCGAATGTATATTTTTCTAAAAATGTTTATAGCATTAATGTATTAGGAACAATGTATTAGGAAATCATCGTAAATCAAAGACCATTAAACACAACTAACTTTGTTTAGCTGGGAAATAGTTTATTCTTAAATACATGAATGATTCCTAAAGATTAACACGTTATTCTTTTTTACATTAGGGACTTCAGAAAATCCTTATTATGCTCCATCAAAACATATGGATAATGCTCCTTCACTTCATTAGTCTCGTAACCTTGTTTGGTCTTGGGTGCACTATGTTGTTTTGGAGTAGTTTAAGGGAGCCCACCCTTCTCCAGGTCTACAATTCATAGTGTTAATTTTCTTATACTTATCACTATATCAGGGTTAAAGAGCCCAGACTGTCCTATTATTAACTGATTATTAGAGGGAAAATAATGTGAATCCATAGTTTTCCCAAGGGTATAAGCGCTATGCGAAATACATATAGCCAAGTCCATTTGCTACGACGATAACCGTTACGCGCAATCACCTTCTATAATGTTAGAACTTAAAAGAAATAATAAAAAGGAATATCAAAATGTTATAAGTGACTGTTAGAATTCAGTATGTATAATATTACATTTCATTTGAAGAGTTAAGTTTTATGATTGTCTAAATGTTAATCACAGTTTGGAAGTTTTCATTACTATTATATTAAATATACTCTCATTCAATTGGCAATACATTTCCAACGATATAACAATATTCCGATTTGTTATAACTGTTAATTAATATAGCAAAAATTGAATATATCGCCCAGTACACTGTGTAAATAAACCAATTTTAATCATATAATAATAATAATAATAATAATAAAAATAATAATATAATAATAATAATAATAATGTACTGGGTGAATGTAGCAAACTAGCACAACGGGAATCCAAAACTAGGCTCGACTGGGTTGGGAAGGTGATCCACTGGGAATTATGCAAAAAGTTAAATTTATTGGTATATGCATAAACCAGAATCTGTTCTTGAGAATGAAACACATACAATTCTCTGGGACTTTGAGATAAAAACGGATCACCTTATCCCAGCAAGAAGACCAGACCTAGTATTAATTAACAAAAAAGAAAGAAGTCAACTGGTGGTTTTTGCAATTCCAGCAGATCACAGGTTAAAGATGAAGGAAATCGAAATGATTGACAAATACCTAGACCTTGCTAGAGAACTGAAAAAGCTGTGGAATATGAGGGTAAAGTGATACCAATTGTAGTTGGTGCACTTGAAATGGTCCCAAAAAGCTTTGAAAAAAGACTGGGGAACTGGAAATTGGAGGAAAAATTGAGACCATCCAGACAACTGCATTTTTGAAATCGGCAAGAATGCTCAGAAGAGTCATGTAGACTTGAGGAGACTTGTTGTTCCTCAGACTCCAGTAAAAGACCATCAGCTAATGCTGGTATGAAAAACGCACAAAGAGTGAAATGATAATAATAATGATTAGATTTAGATTGTTTATGCTGTTCATTGAGGTTTTTTTTCTCATAGTTATGTAATGTAAAGTATTCCTATCTAATGCAAATGATTTAAAAACTCATTTTCGTATCCAATCTACGGGACACTAACATGAGCTACCGCTCCGGCTCAAAGTGGACCTGGGATTAATCGTAATGAATGGGTACAACACAAGTCCCAGAGCACCAGTACTGGAAAGGTGCCACCAGATTCAGTTTTGTATCATATACAGGACGTTCCTTTTTGGAGTGGGTGGGGAGTATCCTTTGCAAGGGATACAGTCAGCGTATTCTAAGCCCTGCCAACATATTTTTCTGTGTTCAATTTGATTTTCTGCAACTACCCATTTGTAGTTGTGTTAGTGTGGAGGTGCGTGGTGTAATGGTTGGAGTTGTAGGAAATGGACTCGTCGACCCGAGTTCAAATCTTGGACAAGGCTGTTTGCATTTCACGTAGAGCTAACACCCTTGGAAAAGGTATGAATACATATATTCCCCCTCCAGCTATGAGTAAATAGTAGGACAGACAGTGTCTATAACCTTGGCTAGGTAACCAGTCTAGGAGAAGAAACAATCTGAATTCAAGCCTGTTAAACGTCGCTTAAGAAGTTGACCTTGAGTCACATCCTGTGTTACTAGAAAACAATATATTTTTTACATGTTTACATAGTAAATAATAATTTTTCGAATTAAAAAGTAACAGTACCTAATAGATGGAGGACATTAAACGGATCTTTAATGTTATGATAACATTGGGGTATCTATATTTTTTAATATAATACCAAAAAATGACACAGCGTACTGATTTGTTCCTTTTGCGTCGTAGTGTTAAAATTATATAATTTAGAGTATAAAAGATAGTCCTATCTAAGTTGCAACCTAATGATAGTTTGTGGTTTTCTTTCTCATTTTCTCGGTGAAGATAACTATTTAATGATAGCTATAAAGTATCTGTCATTATTCATTCATTTATTTGCTACTAATTCTAATAAAAATTCTATGAATAGAGCATTAATGGCCATCAAAATCAACCTTTAAGCGAATACATATAAATGATAAAATCTAATTATAAATTATATAATACAGGACAAAGAGATTTCCCTAATAAATAACAAATCTAAAAAAATTTAATTCCCTTGATTATCACTTGAAAGTCTCTTTCGATTCACCTACATTGTATTGAACCAATGACATTGTGACCTTCAAGCTGATTGCGCTGACACAGTACTATAACCTTTGGGTGTTTTGTGGTGGGGACTGTTATTTCAAGCAACAAATAAGCGTTCCGTCAGATGAAACCGTAAATGGTGAATATCGAACGATGAAAGCAGCACAAACCCATTAGTGAATTGTGTTTTAGTCTCTCTGAGTAAAAGAAGGAGAAGGGGATGAGAGAAAGATGATAAATATAAGAATGGCGGGAAGAAGATCAGAGATGCACTTTGCAACATGTGACATTTTACACTTAAATAGCTTAGTCGAGGCACACAGCCAAATAAGCAAACGCGCCACAAGCAAAACTAACAGCTGAAAGCAAATATTAAAAAAATAGGTATATATATATATATATATATATATATATATATATATATATATATAGAGAGAGAGAGAGAGAGAGAGAGAGAGAGAGAGAGAAAAGAGAGAGAGAGAGAGTGTGTTTGTGTGTGTGTGTGTGTGTGTGTGTGTGTGTGAAATGAAAATAATGCTCCTGTAAATGTGTGTTTGAGTATGTTTTCACACATACACACACGCGCATATGTATAAATATAAGTATATATATATATATATATATATATATATATATATATATATATGTGTGTGTGTGTGTGTGTGTGTGTGTGTGTGTTGTATATACACACACACACACATATATATATATATATATATATATATGTTTGCATGCGTTTTCATATATATATATATATATATATATATATATATATGTGTTTATATATATATATGTGTGTTTGCGTAGGTTTCCCAAACATGAATATATGAATGGACATATGTATCTATATATGTATATTGAAGTAAATTTATATATAAACATATTTTGATAGTATATATGTAAATATTTTTACAAACTTCATTATATAGGAGTAGGTGTACGTGTATGAGCGTATGTATAATTCATAAGTTACATAAATTTGTATCAATCGGTCTATATATATATATATATATATATATATATATATATATATGGGGGCTTGTATGTATGCTTGAATTGAATGTTTGTGGGTTTGTTTGTTTGTTTGTTTGTTTGTGTGTGTGTGTGTGTGTGTGTGCGCGCGCGTGCGCACGTGTGTGTGTGTGTAGTGCACGTGCAGTTGTGGCTTTGATCACGCAGGTGCGCGTTTGTGACCGTGTCTCTGTGTTCCGGTGTTCTGCGAAAATGAATGTTTTTCAGAAATCTTTTCTATATATATAAAATTTTCATTGATTGCAATTGGTTTATACGAAATGATATTTCATTACCAAAATTATTTATTTCCAGGCTATTCAAAATGGTGGCAATGGTGTGCTACAAAGTTCAATATTAGTCGGTTATTAATTTCTTGTGAATGAGAAGACCCAACCATGTGAAATTTATAGAAGAATGTGTGATGAGTACGGGGAAGCATGTTTTACTAAATTAATAATAATAATAATAATAATAATAATAATAATAATAATAATAATAATTGAGATTAAGTCGGATCACCTTATTCCAATTAGAAGACCAGGCCTAATATTGATTAATAAAAGAGAACAAGTCATATGGTAGATTTTGAATTCCAGCAGATCACAGGGTGGAGATGAAGGAAAACGAAAAGATAGACAAATACCTGGACCTTGCCAAAGAACTGTTAAAGCTGTGGAATATGAGGGTGAAATTGATAACAATTTGTAGTTGGTGCTCTAGAACGTTCTCCAAAAGCTTGAATAAAAGACTGGAACTAGAAATCAGAGGAAAATTCAGATATTGCAGAAATCAGGTAGAATTCTCAGAAGAGTCCAGGAGACCTGATGAGACTTATTGTCTCTCATACTCCAGCGAAACATCATCAGTTAACCTGGTGTGTAAAACTCACAGGATCGAACATAATAATAATAAAACACTTTACACATGGAATAATCCTGGATTTGCAATTACGAGCATGAGTCAAAAAGAGTATCCATAAACGACACCTTTATTACCTCACCATTTATCCGAGCGCTAATTCAGAGACAATTTTATATTCATTAAACCGAATCTAATTATTGACTGCAAAAAGTGGATATCTATATTTGCTATTGTTTTAATCACTTGTTTTTTTTTTTTATTATTTATTTAACATATTTTGGTCTAATGATCATTAAGCCGATAAACCGATAGTCGCCAAGCACCATTAACAGTGTATCTACGCTATCCTGACTGAGATATACATATTTCATTTCACAGATTTTATAAACATAAAAAAATGCATTATCAATGTATTATTATCATATACATTTATATGATAATGTTTGGTCTCTTAATTAATAAAGACTGCACACTACTAGTGATAACGCATGTATATCTAAGTAAGAATATATATATATATATATATATATATATATATATATATATATATATATATATATAATATATATATGTGTGCATATGTGTGTGTGTGTGTGTGTGTGTGTGTGTGTGTGTGTGCATATATATATAACTAATAGATTTTTCTTGAAATGGGTTCAGATGTATATCCGTTCCCTCTAGTAATGTATCTGATCATTTTACCATTAATAATATAGAGGATCATATTGACACTCCACACTCTTTACATGATTTATCGTGCATATATTCTCATTACTTATCCCTGATGCATCACCTTTGAAATAACTTTGCCTGGATTCCCAAAGTCAATTGTCTATATATGTGAATATATAATTCTAAACTATAATGATCCCTTCACGCACACAGCATCGTTAATATTCACACATTAACATTGTTCCAATAACAGTTTTTATGTCTACTCACTTAGCGAAAATGTCTTTAAGGTGATGATAGTTATGATAGTTATTTTCGTTTGGATTATCTCAACTGTAGCAATTTTCAGCTTTGACATTTCCTGTATGAAATACCAGCAGAATAACGTTTCACAATTATTGTACAGAGATGCAAAACTAAATTGGATTAGTTTTGTATCTGTTTACGTATATAAGTAAATTACCAAGTACAACAAAAAGCGCTTAGAATTCAGTGTATGTATAACCTACTGTGGTATAAGACCACTACCAATAATGGGGTTCCTTGATATTAAACTAAACTGCTTTTGGGGTAAGGTCTGGGGAGAGTGGATTACACATTCTTTCTTATTATTCCCAGGTCCACTCTGAAGTAATAGTACTTCTTAGATTTCCAACACCGTGTCAAATAGATATGTTTAAAATTATTCATATTCGATAGGACCGTATGAAAAAAGAAAGAAAGAACGAAAAAGATAGAGAAAGAGAAAGAAAAAGAAAGAGGGAAAGAAATAAAGTGTACATTCTAATGAAATGACTTCTAACAAAATACAAAGTTAAAAGAAGAAATATAGAAAAGGAGATAGGGAAAGAAAAAAAAGAAAGAAAGAAAATAAAAAAAGAGAGAAGGACAAAAAGAAAAAGAAAGAGTGGAACATGAAATGAGTTCAAATAAAGTTTAAAGAAAGAAAGAAAGAAAGAAAGAAGGAAAAAGGAAAAAGAAAAGAAAGAAAGGATATATTTTAATGGAATTATTTCAAACAAAAGTTAAAAGGAACAAAGAAACAATGAAGAAAGAAAGAAAAAAGATGGAGGGAAAAAAGAAAAAGAACGAAAGAAAGAAAAAGAAAAAGGGAGAGAAAATGTACATTATAATGAAATGACTTTGAACAAAAGACAAAGTTTAATGAAAGAAAGAAAGAAGAAGAAAGAAAGAAAGAAAAAAAGGGAGAGTGTGGTGTACGCAGATATGTGTATTTTTATAGGAATACGTACTAAATTGTTATTTACACAACCCGTTCACCAAGAAGCAACTACACAAAACTTGTAAATATGAACGTACAATAAATACAACTCCCTATCCTCTCGGCATAAAATAACCCTAGACAGGTTGATATGTCATTGTAATAAATCAATCAAGCAAGCAATCACTTAAATAAATTATAACAATACATTGATGATAATTGGATATCACATTATATTATGTATGCAAACCATCATTTAATAATTCCACGTAAAATTGGTTATAAAAAAAAATGATGCATACAATGAACATACTTTCTTTAACACATGACACTTTTTATTCATGACATTATTTAAAGAATCGTCAATTTCGGCAGCCAGAAAGAATTATACTAAAATACATAATATGTATATACTGTATTCAAATATTAAGTAGAAAAATATAAAATAAATGCCCTTTAATTTCATTTAATATTAATCCTCTTTGAGAATTATATTTAAAAAAACAAAGAATGTACGAGAAGGTTGATGCTATTAGGTTATAAATTGATATGTAATATTCTTTATTCATAATAATAATAAAAACACTGATGTATAACTTTTGATATGATAACGTAAAAATGTACAAGGTAATCGGTTCATAATAATACAGATTATCATATTAAAATAAAAGTGAACTTCTCAGGAAAGACATTTATGAACCTGACAAAAATGATTAATCGATAGAATAAAAGTAGGTAATGGGGAAAAAGAGATACTTGTAAAATAGGTGAAAACATGTAAGTTAAAAAGATAAACATCAAGATATGTACCAAGAAAAAACGCTGCTGCCACTAATGATGATGATGATAATGATGCTGATGATGCTGATGATGTTGTTGTGGGATGACAAAGGAGATGGAAAGAGGAAGAAGAAGAATTAATAAAAGAAAACGATGATGTAGATAATGCCAATGAAGCAAAGAACTAAGAATATGTCAGCGAAAATAAACGTATATATATATATATATATATATATATATATATATATATATAATATATATATATATATATATATATATATATATATATATATATATATATATATATATATATATATAATATAATAAAATCAGGGAATTTCCAACTTTAAGGAATTTTCAGTGTAGATTTAACAATAAATGAATTTTATAATGCATCAGTTATTTTATTTCAAAACTTTCTGACTTAATTAGATATTTCTGATATGGTAAATTAATATTTAGAATTCATTTATGATATGAAACGCCTAATTTTAAGTTTCAAATTTCCTATTTTTAGATTCTAAAAACAGTTATCTATTTAATAACTACTTGAGTTTATTATTGTTATCTAATAATTTTTTTAGAAACACTATATTGAAAATTTAGGACCCATTCCTTTTGAACAGAACAAATTGTGATGTATATATTTTTATATAAAATAATAGTAGGATGGCCCATAATTCATCTGCTCGTGACAGATCTTTTGTTTTAAAAACGAATTAAAATTAATTAAATCAATTATTTAAGGTCAAACTTTTGTCTAAAACGATAAGTAGTAACATAATGATCATCATTAAAAAACAGAAAAATATCACTACATATACACTTTTTTAAGAAACATTTAAAACGATTTTTTGGTAAATTTCTATCGCTCTCGGTCTTAGACGCTGGTTCAAAATGGCTTTATATGGCGTTTTTACAAATTTAATATAACATTCGCGATTGCAAAAAAAATTACCAAAAATCAGAGAATTATCCGATTTTAATGAAATGTTCAGCATTGGTTTATCAATTAATGCATTTTATAACGCATTAGTTATTTTGTTTCAAAACTTTAATTTATTATTTTTGCTATGAATAATTAATATATAAAATTCATGAAAACCCTGATGTTAAGTTTAAAATATTATATTTTTAGTTTCTAGAAATAAATATCTATCTAACGCAAACCTTATTTCATATACAAATAGTAATAAGTTTTGAAGAAAAACTCTATTGAAAATTTAGCCCTCTTTTTAAGCAGAAAAAATTATTGATGTATAATTTTTCTTTTATAAGATAATTAAATAATTATCGAAATGAGTAAAAGAAATAATCTGCAAAAAATTAATTATTCATTGTTTTTTTATATTTTATTTTTCGATTTTCGGTACTTATTTTCTCATAGAAAAGCAACCGTAAATATTTTTGTTGTTGTTTCTATTCATAACTTTGGTCTTTTATCTCTTTATTTATACTGTAATTAGTACAGAAAATGACCAACTCGCAAAAATGTAACGCCCCCAACATAAGGTAGGGAAGGGGGCAAAATTAAGTGATCTAAAAAAATGAGAAAGTTTTGAAATAAAATAAATAATGCATTATAAAAATCATTCATTGATAAATAAACACTGAAAATTTCATTAAAATCCGATAGTTCCCTGATTTTTGGTAAATTATTTTCTAAAGTAATTTTGTCAAAAAAGGATTTAGGCTCATTATGTTTACCTTCCCTCGATAAGTTATGTAGATAATATATATATATATATATATATATATATATATATATATATATATATATATATATATAGAGAGAGAGAGAGAGAGAGAGAGAGAGAGAGAGGGGGAAAAATTAGCCCAGCAGTCATCCGTAGCTCTAAGTAATTCTTTTCAAGCAGGGTAATGTTTTTCTGTCCTCATTCTCTCCTCTATTCTACATGTATTGAGAGAGGGTGAGAGAAATAAACTATACTTATGACGGAGATTGGTCGGTATTTGACTTAATTGTAAATTACGATAATTAGAATCAAATGAAGTGTATTTTTTTCAAACATTGATTAGATTTATGATAAGATAATATTTTGAGATGGTTTTTATATCATTAATATACATAGAAAAAAGCCTTTAGCTGGCAAAGTTGGATTTTCTCAGCTTTAGTATAATATATATATATATATATATATATATATATATATATATATTAGGAAAAATGAAAAAACACATTTTTAAATGGGTTAAGTGGCGAGTTTATTGGCCAACGCTGCATTGTTTCGATCTATTAATTAGATCATCTTCAGTGCATTTGTTGGTATATGGAAGGTGATAATAAATTATTTATCACAGAATAACGAGAAAAGCGAGTGGTAATTATGTGTTATTCTGTTTTAAAAATTTTGAAGTTTGAAAGAAGAACGGAAGTTTGAAAGAAGAACGGTTTTGAAATGTGACGTCAAACATTCTATTTTACGGCGTTGGTATGAATGCCCTGAAGATGATCTAATTAATAGATCGAAACACTGCAGCGTCGGCCAATAAACTCGCCACTTAACCCATTTAAACCTGTGTTTTTTCATTTTTCCTAATATACTACATACCGTCGGATTCACTTCCTTTCTTCACACATATACATGTATATATAAACATAACGAAATTTAACATTCAAAAACTGAATTTCTCATAATTCACACCTGATGCTCCATACTAAACAATAATATATATATATATATATATATATATATATATATATATATATATATATAATGATCCACAGACACGTGTTTCGACTTATCAAGTCTCTTCAATGTGGCTAGACATTTTGTGAGCGACCTACAGCCGGGATTGAATCCTGATCAATTCAGCATCAGGTGGACAGCTTAATCGCTCGGCTATCGTCACCCACGCACATAGATGCAAAAATACATTACAGACATAGATAGATAGATAGATAGATAGATAGATAGGTATCACTTCAGCAGTGAACCTTTTCTCGATGTACGAATAACTGCTGTTCCCAATAGCTTTTCTACATCCTAATAAAAAACAAATCAACTAATCATCATACCAATTTCCTAAATCAAAAAAGAAAATGCAAAACTGCACACACAAAAATCTAATCGGCAAAGTTTACATTATTTCCTCTGTCAAAACACTATTCTACAAAACAAATTAATACCATAAAATAAACATTAATCAATAAAGGTTTTCGAGATTATTTGATTGATCAATAAATAAAATGAAGGCCAAAGAAAATGAATAACAATGCACTAACAAATTATCAGAAAATCGCAATAATAATAATAATAATAATAATAATAATAATAATAATAATAATAATGTGTCTAGCGTAACTAAATATATACAAATATACAATAGGTAAATGCAATAATAACATCACGTAATGTTTATAATAAATATATACAAAGGATTATATATTATACAGATTTAAAACATCAAATCTGGTAGACAGTTATGATAACGAATCGCAAAAGTATTTGACAATATAATGATAACACTCAATGTGTATCAGCGCGCGCACGCACGTCTCTCTCTGTCTCTGTCTCTGTCTCTGTCTCTGTCTCTCTGTCTCTCTGTCTGTCTGTCTGTCTCTCTCTCTCTCTCTCTCTCTCTCTGTACATATGTATGTGTGTGTGCCTGATAGAAGATTGTATCGCCAATAATAATGATAATAATAGTAATAATAATAATGATAATACCTAATTGCAGCAGCCAGAAGAAACAATTACATGTGGACGAGCACATATATAAGAAAAACAAGAAAACAGAGATGGAAAAAAAATCACTATGAGGGTAGTTCGAGTGATAACCTGAAGAGATAGCACATCAGAAGATATGGACATGGCTAAGGAAAACTTAAGAGAAAAAATGAATCTCTTATAAGCAAAATACAAATAATTCAAAGGCAAAAATAGGTAAGACACAACTGAATAGCAAGTGTAGAATGTGTGGGGGAAAAGACGAAACGGCTAATCATATAATGAGTGAATGCAACACTTAGCACAAGGAAAGCACAAGACTAGGTACGACTGGGTGGGAAAGGTGATCCACTGGGAACTTTGCAAGAAATAACATTTTCACCATGCAACTAAATGGAATATGCACAAACCTGAATATGTCCCGACAAATGAAACGCATAAGCTTGTCTAGGACTTTGAGATCCAGACGGATCACCAAACACTGGGCTTGAGACCAGACCTAGTGTTAATTAACAAGAAGATGAACACTTGTCATATAGTAGATTTTCTTGTCCCGGTGCAGGTCCGAGTGAAAGTAAAAAAAAACGAAATGATGAACAAATACTTGGACCTTGCCAGAGAACTGAGAAAGATGTTGAACATGCTATGTACCAGTCGTACGGATTTTAATTGGTGCCTCTGAAACAGTATCCAAGGATCTATAAAAGTGTATGGGTGACTTGGAGATTAAAGGAAGTATGGAAACCATTCAAACTACGGTATTGTTATAATCAGCTAAAATATTTAGAAGAATTCTGGAGACCTGAAGACACTTGTTCTAACTCAGCCTTTATTGACCCACCGGCTAAGGCAGTTATGAAAAACTCGATAATAATAATAATAATAATAATAATAATAATAATAATAATAATAATAATAATAATAGAACCTGGCAGTTTGTGGATTTTGCTGTCCCAGCTGATCACCAAGTGAAAATGGAGGAAAGCGAACAGATAGACAAATACCTGAACCTTGCCAGAGAACTGAAGAAACCATGGAACATGAAAGTGAAGGTCGTACCAATTGTGATTGGTGCCCTTGGAACGATCCCCAAAGCACGGGAAAATAATTTGGGTGAACTAGAAATCAGAGGAAGAACCGAGACCATCCAAACTACGGCACTGTTGGGATCGGCTAGAATACGCATAAGAGTCCTGCAGACCTGAGGAGACTTGCTATCTCTCAGCCTCCAGCGAGTGAACCAGCATAATAATAATAATAAGGGACAGCCGAATGCAAAGGAAACAAAACTGAACAGGAGCAAGCTTTGGGAAAAGAAATAACATAAAACATAGGCTGATAAATAACATGAAAATTGAACTTGAAAGAACTTGAAGAAGGTTAAGACGTGGACCCACTAAGAGCTACACTCAAGAAACAACTGGAAAACACCAGGCCGTTGTAGTATAGATGAATTATCTCAGAAACTTGATAAATGCCCATGAGAAGTAAGCATATCTGAATGGATGACGAAGGGAAAATCTACCCTGATCCAACAAAATTAAAAAAAAGAATAGTCTGACGTTTTCTAGAGACGTGCTGTCACTCAGGTCTCAGTAAACATATCCCAGTGTTAGCCTGTAGTGAAATCTCAACAGGATTAATATATATATATATATATACTGGCCCTTTCTATGTAAACAGTTTTATCAAAGCGCTCACATATGATTCAACAACAGATGCAAAATACCCGTCCATAAGCAAAAAAAAAAAAAAAAAAAAATCTACAGAACAAATGCAATCAACATGACAAATTATCATAATATACTTTACACATAATAATAGTTTACAAGTAATCATAATAAAAAAATACAATAAATAAATACAGTATTCACTCTGAGAATCTGTGTGCTCGATGTATTTAACAATTACACCTTTTATACCAAGCTTATATATATATATATATATATATATATATATATATATATATATATATATATATATATATATATACCAGTTCCGTCATTTTCCACATGAGTATACCTGATTTCCATGTTCATTATACCATGGACACAATCTGACAAAAGTATACGACTGACCTGTCGAGAATTAGAATACGCTGACTGGTTTCTGGCAAAGGAGAAGACCCCTGCCCCTCCAAAAAAGGTTTCCTTGGTATTATATTAAAGTCCATATGATAGTGAGGCTTCAGTTCCTTAGAACTGGGGCATGATGAGTACAGGTTCATTACCATAAGTCTCAGGTCCACTCTAACGCATAGTGGGACTACCTGTGATGTTCCCATCTATGAGGCAAATAGTAATGTTGAACACATTATTTCTATTCAATAGAACATTACATATTCTTAAAAGAAAACTACAAACATTTCTATATGAACTTGCAGTTAACGTAATTTCCTAACCTTTACGCATAAATTAACTCTGGATGGGTTACGACGTCGTTGAAATTAATCGATCAATCAACCAATCAAATCTAAGAAAATCCTATACAACATTTTTAAAAAGCATTCAAATCTAAACCTTTGACTGAAAGTTTATCAGACGTCAAAACCAAATTTTTACTTGATTCGAACGAAAATAATTTAAAAAGTACAACTTGATAATTTTGAAGATGGAGTAAGGTCCCGTTCTACAAACGTGACAACGGGCGAGATGGAACGGATGACAAGGCAAAACGAGTAGTCCACTTTTGAAAGTGAGTATAGGTGGTCAGACAATCATTTACAGATAATTAAAAAAAAAATTGACGAAAATTAAAAATAAGCAATGGTGTGGTGAAAGCGTTTTTGCATGGGGAGATGCAGAAGAATTTATTGAATATTGTCACGTCTCACCGGGAAGACTCTAATGTCGTGAATCATCGTCGTAATCGTTGTCGATATTTATTAAATGAACGGATAGAGGTAGACAGATACATTTGAAAATTATCATGTCATTGTATTAATGTTCTGAAGAATACTTTAGAGTGAATGTGTCATTTTAGAAGAGATAACAATTCTACTGATTAGAATTCATAATCTTCTTAAATTCACTCTCGCTATAATTATTTGGGGTGTGAGACAGTCTAAAGGGATTGGCCGTTTAGGTCTTCGTGGTAAATTTCAGAAAATTATATTTTTGATACAGTCGTTTTAGTCTTATTTCTATTACAATACAGTGCATCAACCAATCACCTCGTCGAAAAAGGGTTTTATGTAGCTCACATAGGGAGCATTTTATCTATCACATCATCATAATCACTTTGCACATAATAGATATGTAAATGGGTGACAACTTTCCTTGACTCCATGTGTCACACATATGCTACAATTTTTGCCGTCAGAAATCATTATATGTCAACTCTCAGACTGAACATTTCTTTTTTATATAAAACTGTGACCCCTGAAAATTATGTTAAATGTGTAAAGAAAAGAAAAAAAAATGACGTCTCTTTCGAACTTCATAAGAGAAAATATTGATAACGTTTTAAGTGTTATCCTGTGTCTTCTCTTCCTTACCCACCAGAAAATGATCACTGCCAGTGTCTTGTTTCACAGGTGTAGGTAAATCAACACTATGAAAGATCAGTTATTTTTTTTTCTTTTACGTTTATCTGTTTGAATATTACAAAATTATTTTTAGGATTTAGATAAATGTTCCATAACCGGTCGATTAAAATTGACTACGATGTAATTGTATACTCATTGAAAGATCTAAACACAATTTTAATGTTTTAAGTTGATTTTAGATTTTCGTTATAACATATTCTAAGTTACGTTTCCATTTATCATTTTTCTTTTTTAATTACGATAACTTCTAGGTTACCGAAGGTGACATTCTTTGACAATTATTTTACTTTAGTTTTTAAAATAATGTAAAGAAAATTTGCTTTGTCTGTAAAACAAACATCTTTAATTAACAAGTGGTCACTCATCAAAGTATATTTTAGGCTCATCATTGCTTAACTTTGATCTGCTATGAAACGTGTTTAGCCTTAATTTAGTTCTAATGAGCGACTGCAACAAAATCACCTCTAATAATAGATATCTGTATTAATAATGGAGATTCGCTTCCGGTTTTTGTCTGTAACAAAAATTACGTCACTGTTTACATCACATTACCCAAAATCTTCATAACATAGAATAAATACACTCAAAATTTGAACATGCAACATTAGACAGTCCTCATTGTTTTGTAAAACAAGTTTTAATAAATACATGACTGGTATTATATATCTATATATAGTTTGCTTTATTTTAATACATATTTAAAGTTTACATTTCAAATTGTTTTATTTTTTAATCCTTTAATGAATTTGATGATTTTACTTACTTATGGTACAAACTCGCTGACATTGAATTTTTTACTCCCACCCCTCAGGCAATATGTTTCAAAAATCTATTTTTATTCTGTACTAGTATTATATAGAGTCCGTATTAAACGAGATTTTACTGTTATTGTTATTTTTGTTAGCATAAGGTATTAAATGTGAGAAAATATTAGTTAAAAAAAGAAAAGAAAAGATCTTTAACATTATTATGAAGGTCATTTCTGTATATAGTACTGCAGACTATTGTAAAATCGAAGGAAATCTGTTGCTCAAAGAAGCAACATCCGGACCTCGACATTGATCTCATAAGTTTAGAAAACTCATAAATTCGCTGCTAACCAAGTGACTATAATGATACATGACGTCACTGAAATGGATAATTATGGTAATAGCTGCTGGCTGAACAAGACTTGAGGATGGAAGATAAGGATAAATAAGAATTTACGGACCAGTAAATACATATATGTGTCAGCCAAGGGCATTGTGTATTCTGGCAGTATATTACCTATAGGTCACGGATGACCAACGCCAATGTCCAGGTTTATGACTCCCTACTCGCCGTACAGTACCTGGTGAGATCTCGCCGAAGCTTGTGTCGTAACTTTGTTGAGAGACAGTCTAACGGTTTCATTTGGCCCTCGTTAAACTGCGAGACGTCGGTGAGGAGTGACAAGCAAGGCTTTCCACTATAAGCAATGGAGATTTATTAACAGCTAACTTATTGGTTGTAACGTCAATGCAAAGCAGAAACAGAATTCGGAGGCTGGTTGACTTGTGTCAGTATATCATGAGGCAGTAAGCCTAGTCGACAAGCTAAGAAACTATACTTTACATTATGGTAATAGAAGCGACTTCAAAGCTCAACATGAACAAAAGACTTAAATTAAATGTTCATTAAATAAATGTGTATTAATCATCTATGTTAAGACCACATCATTAAGAGTCCACGTATATATATATATATATATATATATATATATATATATATATATATATGTGTGTGTGCACGTGTGTGTGTGTGTGTGTGTCTCTCTCTCTCTCTCTCTCTCTCTCTCTCTCTCTCTCTCTCTCTCTCTCTCTCTCTCTCTCTCAGATATTCAGCATTTACGTTATTCAGATACATGAACAGACGCATTTCGCTAGAAACAAAATTTCACGTTTGATCATTTAAAAGGGTCAAATAATTTCATGTTAGTAAGGTATAACGTATTATTTGGAGACTAACAGTTGATAGATTGATTGAATCACTCATTTTAACCAGTGTTGTTATTATCCATGTCCGTTCTTAGTTACATTCTTTGTGCTGTTGGTTCTTAAAAGATTACCACACGGTTCTATTGAATATGAATACTATTTAAACATCTCTAGTTGACCAATAGCACCTTAACATATAGTAGAACTACAAGGCAGAATGTACCTGGGTGTAATGTCGATGAACGCGTACTCCACAGATTTTCAGAAATGTAGTCCCACCAGCAGATGCAGTTTATGGCCATACTCAGGACTCTGAGGTTAGTTAGAGGTATTACCCCTCTGCAGGTGATAGTCAACATATTAACACCACAGAGATGACGAAGTCCCATTTGAGTTGTAAGGTTTGCTTGTTTTTTTATGTAGATTCGTAAATATATAATATTATCCTCAATTATTCTCTTTATAAATCTGTATATAGAAAGAGCACAATATTATTTTAATAAAACCCGACATGAAACATTGAAAATAAATATGTCAGCATGATTTAAATATGGAACTTTATTTTAGTTCGTGATTCTGTCTATTCTTTTCATTTGTTAGTGTTTAAATGGTGTAATTCAAGTTTATATAGCTTTATATTCATAAATGGTTTGCATCGTCGTACTCTGTCTCCCACAAAAAAACATACGTCCGTGCATCTGTGTGTGTTTTTATGAGTGTGCGTGTATGTATGGCCTCCACACACACACACACACACGCACCCCCGCACACACACACACACACACACACATATATATATATATATATATATATATATATATATATATATGTGTGTGTGTGTGTGCGTGTGCGTGTAACTACACAAACTCTAACAAACACACTCAAACGATCTCCATTATTGATCTTCTCATCCCAAAATCTCAAATTCTCCCATTAACTAGTAATGGGACTAAGAAGAATATGCATAGATAACAAGTAACTTAGACCACAAACCGATAAATTAAACAGTAGTTCTCTGCGCGCGTATCTCACTATACGTTAACTGAAAACCGGATAACTATAGCTATTTCCCTTTATCTTAGGAAGTCCTAAAATAAAAATAAAAAAAGAAACTAAATAGCACCCCTTCTTAAGAACATTTAACCACAATCTCCCGCCACAAGCTCAAATAACCAGAAAACTTTTAAAAGTAAACCCCAGCATAAAATATATTTTAAAGAACCAGACATAGTGACCTATCGTTGACCAAATGACCTCAGAAAAATGATAGGAAACAACAACATACTAACTAATTAAGTAATCAATAAGAATTAAATCCACTAAATTCTGCCAACCACGTAATATGAAGAACAATCTATGCTGCAAATACCTAAAATCAACTAACTCATTCACTAACTTCATAACTAAAAGACTTTTTACAAACTACCCAGAATCATATTGTAGAAGCAAACATATAACTTATTTACGGGATTGCACACGCTGCCAAAAATAAGTCTGATAATGACCATTTTATTTTTGATTAAACAACTATCGATACAGAATCTAATCTATGGATCTTCTGGACTGGAACTTTAGAGAAAACATATCTGTCAGGATCATATGATGAATATCTAGAAAAAGCCGGTGTTTTGCTATGGCCTCACAAGATTTACCGGTAATGATAAAAGGCAAACACCTAGTCCATATCATGGTGACTAGTTATGATGCCTCCATTCAACTTCCTGGGAGTAATGGCAAGGAAAGGTTATTCCACAATCTCCAGATTTCCAAATGCTGTTTAGTATCATAAAAAGAACACCTTTTTGTTGGGGGTCCTGCAGTCAGCGTACTATAAGCCCCGTTGACAGCACAGGAGAATACAAATAAGCAAACGAGAAAAGACATTTCTTATATTGGATTTCCAGTAAACCAGAGAGTAAAATACAAAACCTGATCCCAAAGCTACTTATAGACAAGAAAGGAAAACATATATTCTATCGAGACAACGTGAGTTGCCATTCTGCAACGACAAGTGTTCATACAACATCGATCACTTTTCATCTATAATGAAATGGCCTGACTTGTATCCAAACTTCCATCCCTTAGGAAATTGTTGGTGAATGATGATAAAGATATATATTGTGGCAACATCCAATATTCCACTCTTGAGGGAAGTGAAACAGGCTATTATGGATGCATGGGAGAGGATCCCTCAATCTATGTTATCTAAATTGACAAAGCCAGTGACAGAACATGCCATTGCTGTCTTGAAGCCAAACAGGTGAAGCCATAAAATATTAACTTCAGCCAAAAAGCGTTGTTTTTCTTGATAGAAAAATACAAAACTTTTTAATGTTTAGATAAACAATCTACATCTGTTTTAAATAGTTTTTTATGTACATTTCTTAAAATGAAGAACACATAAATGTACATCGACACATAAATAATTTAAGAAGTAAGAACACTTGTATGAAAATCAGGAGTCACCTTGAAGCCCGTCCTGTCACCAGAATACGTTGTATCAACAACAAAAGGCTGATACTTCTTCAAACAAAGGGATAATTACATATGATACTAAACTGCCTCTAATAGTGATGTTCCACTTCATGAGATCTGTGGAGTATGTCATTATTGTTAGTATTCCTAGGTCCAATATATCCTGATGTTTAAATATCATCCTTATTCAATATGGCTGGTTGTCCTCTCCTCACCCACCCCTAATATCTTAAGAATCAACAACACAAAAATGGAAATTAAAACATACATTAAATGCATGTCATTCCCTACCTCAAAGCATGAAATAATCCAATGCAGAAAATAACCCTAGATAGTTTTAAAGGCCATTAAAATCAGTCAATTACTCAATCACTCAACTTTAAGCAAATATATCTAAATATATAATTTTAATGACTTTAAAAAAAAAATACCTAGTTGGGGTGTATGACTTTATGTACATTACACATACTTTTCACTATATAGGGTGCGATGGTTAAATTGTTAATTTTGCACGGAGGCTTTGTTTGTTTTAAGTTTTGTCTACTGTGCAGCAAGTTGGACACTGTTTGTGAGCAAAGCAGCACCATGACGCAATTTACTCCTCCAGAATTTTGGAAACGGCATTGTATACTGTTTGGCATTCACGGCGAAAGCTAAAATACATATATTTCAGAGTGTTTGGGAATCAATCTGGGGACAGTGCAGAGGATTCGTAAAGAGTTGGATGAGTCCAATGAAGATCATGAAGTTAAGGCAGCTCTTATAAGAAAAAGATCCTGAATATTGTTGAGATCTACAACAAGTCAACCAGGCCAATACTAGGGACATCTGAGTGTCTTTTTTCGGGGGTTATCTAGCAGGTAGTGCATGAATTCATTACGTATTCCTCATAGAAGGTGATAAGGTATCCTTATCATAGGCCATATAAATAACAGGAAAAACCGTGCTATAAAACTTAATCAGAATGAGGAATTCACAGAACAACGGTTGCCTTTCCCTGATCCCTAAAGCTGTATTGATATTGATGAATCACAAACACCTAGTTCCCATCATGTTGATTGGGAGTAGTCAATATTGATGGTAATGTTATTTCTCTATACATCTATCCAAATAGCCTAACTCCCCAGATTTCAATCCCCTTTATTGTTATGTGTGTGATACGGTTGGGCAAGATACAATAATCCTTGCAACACCAATGCTGAACTGACAAGGATAACGGTAGCATTGACCATTCTAAACTAGTAGATCACCGGAAAGGCTTTCAGGATATTCCGAAGTCATCAGGAGACCGTGCTTGAAACCACTGGTAGTTTCTTTAAATAAATTATTTTATCTTACTTGAAGATATTGTCATGTAATTTTGGTAAATATATCTGAAAGAGTGAGATGTCATGTTATTTTTATCTTTTGTCTAATTTAGACGGAAATTTACCCATCGTACCATGTAGATAATACATTATTGTTGCTAGCTAGCTGTAGAATTTGATTGGGAGTTACTTGTTTATTGAAGAAAAATCCTCCACTAACACAGACACACATCAGCTTTTACATCATTTTCTTAATATGCATAGAGTAACAGATTACAGTGTTCCTTTATTCTAATATTATTCATAAAAATGATTTAAAGACCATTCCTTGCGCCTCAGTACACGGACGGATCGATTAATCTTAGACATTTTGGGGTGTAATGTCACATAGTTCATGACACAATATCGGGACCCAATACAGAACTGCGAGTCAAGGATGTAAGAATAATTTTCATAGTCTCAGTCCATTAAACATATGAAAATGATTTAAGTTACCGAGGAAACCAGACAGAGTTTTTTTTTTTTCAGTTTTTTTAGTGAACGATAATGTAATTACTATGGAAATATTAATCGTTTATTGTACCGTAATATTCCTACATCCTATCATAATGCATCGATCAAAGCGGAACATTACTAATTACGATCTATAAAAAGTTTATCTTCAGAAAGGAAAGACTAATAGACTAGGTTTTCTTTTCAGAGAGTATTTCAGAAAGCCAGCAGTTAAACACAACTCACACTAATATACACACGCTCTCAATAACAAACTTTACTGTTTTGTAAATGATTAAACGTTAATAGGTAGATGCTTAGGAATATCTCTAAAAATTCTTTAATTTTTTCTTTTTATAAATAATCAATAAATAGTAACAATTTCAATCATAATGTGGCAAACCGTTTAGAAAAGGTAACTACTTTTCTCGGTTTAGCTAAATGGTAAACACCTGAAATTGAAATAAACTTATGCCTTAAACCTTTAATATATGTATTATAAATACTAAATATATATATATATATATATATATATATATATATATATATATATATATATATATATATATATATATATATATATGTATATGAAAACCTTAGTTTATCAGATATACATTTATTTCGGATATTTCGCCTCTTAAAATCTGTTCTTAGGCTTAAAGGAAATATAAAACAAAATATTAAGAGGAGACAAAATTATTGAAATAAACCTGATATTTAAATCTTGTCCATTATAAAATCAAATTTGAAGAGGTGAATTATCCGAAATAAATTGATATCTGAAAAACTAGTTTTTTCATCTATTTATTCATACTTATAAACATACGCCAATACACTATATATTTATTTACGCAAAATCTTTATGTACGTTTGAGTCTTCAAATTTGGTTGAATCATACTACGGAAATAATTGATACGATTCAACTATATATTTATATATGAGGAAAAAATGAGTAAAGAAAAGAAATGTAGACGGATAAAAACGAATTTTATCGATATCACTTTTAATCGATATAACTTACACATGTGTTTCGGTCTGTTTATCAAAATGTATACGGATTTATGTTATTATTATTATTAAAATAATCAGATGGAGTTGAAATGATGATGATAATAATAATAGGAAAAATGTATAAAATGTTCCGTACACAGAGCGATTTTTACGACCTTCATCAGAGTGATTTTTTATTTTTTGACTCTGATGAAGGTCGTAAAAATCTCTCTGTGTACGGAATATTTTATACATTTTTCCTATTATTATTATCATCATCATTTCAACTCCATCTGAGTATTTTAATAATAATAATAACGTAAATCCGTATACATTTTGATAAACAGACCGAAACATATGTGTAAGTGATATCGATTAAAAGTGATATCGATAAAATTCATTTTTATCCGTCTACATTTCTTTTCTTTACTCATTTTTTCCTCATATTGTCGGATTCATTTTCCATTCTTACACACACACACACACACACACACACACACACACACACACACATATATATATATATATATATATATATATATATATATATATATATATATATATGATAAGTATGTAAACACTATGTGTTTGGATATGGCTTTTTGCCGACAATTTTTTGGGAGAATATGTGATTAATTGAAGTCGTACCTAATTTTGAAAATTAATTGATTAATAATTAATTAATTAGGCGGGAATGCCTATTTAAATGTAAGGCTAAAAAAATCGAGAAAAATCAATCTCTGTATATACATTTCGGCCTATTAGGCCTCATCAGCAGAGCTATAGATAGGAAGACCGCCCTGTGCGTGATTCGAAACCGAATATATATATATGGTGTGTGGGCATATAAGTATTATACAATGTGATCAACTAAGAACCTCGTGTTAGTTTGTTTTTAATCATTTTTTTTATTTCCTCACACGGTAACGTATATAAGTATTAAGAGAGTGTAAGAATTCTCCATAATCTTTTTTCTTGGTACAAAATGGTTTGACCATTTCCTGAACAGTGTCAAAAATAATTCTTATTTTAAAATGTAATAATGGATTAAGGTTTAACCTTAATCCATCGTGCCTTTATGATTTGCTCCAAATCTAAATTCCAGCAAGAAGTCTCTTTCATTAAAACCACTTTAATTAAGAACGGTTACCCTGAGAACTTGGTTAATGCCACAATTAAATACAAATGTTCGCAGCTCTCTACTCTTTCTAAATTTGGTCCTGAAAAATGCCCAGTCTACCTAAGACTTCCTTGGCTAGGCAAATCTTCCATTTCTTTACTAGACAAGATCAAAAAGTCTATCCATCGTTGCTTCAATGCAGTCAATCCTCGGGTTATCCTAAAATCTAATGTGCTGTTTCCTCCTAATCTCAAGGATAGTGTGCCCCCCCCATCACAAAAGCCACTTAATCTATAAGTAAACATGCAAATGTGAAATTTGCTACATTGGCCGTACGACCTTGAGACTGGAATCTCGAATCAAGCAGCACCTACCCTCCAACATCCGTTCTGGCAATGTGGACTGTCCCACAGCAGCAGACATAAATTCTCCGTCCACCATTGGACAACATTTATTAAAAAAACTCCACTTGCACTCGGTCCTACCACCCAGCCATGTTTTCGGTCCTCTGCAGTTCAAACAGAGAGCTACAACTACAGATCCTTGAGTCCTTATTTCTTTCTTGCCCCCAACCTTTCCTGTGCGTTCAGAAGCAGTCCCATCAGTTACTCCTATTCGGCACCTCAAGCCTAAACTTATCCAACGGAGGGACTCGTAATTTTCGACCCCCCCCCACCTTATGATTTGTAATTTTCTTAGTTTTACGAATTCTTTGTCCTATTGAGAAAAAAATCCTTTTCTCGTTTTCTCTCTGACTATTCCATCGTCTACAACAAAACAAAACAAAAAAAAAAAAAACAAAACCACAATAACACCATTTATCAATGTATTTTTTTCTCTGATGAGCATTGAACGAAAAAAAGATCAATTCATTTTTAGATTTTAAATCTAATAAGGGTACCCTCACTTTTCTTTTTAAGAAAAAAAACTATTTTACAACATGCATATGCTTTTACGCGTCCTTTATATATATATATATATATATATATATATATATATATATATATATATACATTTATTGTGGTGTGTTTGTGTTCATGTGTATTTCTACTTCCAAAATAAGAAAATTATTTAAAACCCAAATAACACGAGTTTATATACGCATTTTTCCTCGTTTTGTCTTATTTTCTATACGTTAACAGAAGTCAATATCTGAAAGGCATTAGGAATACTATTCTGAACATTTCTCATTATGTGGCCCCAGAAAACCGTCTAATGATAAATAGCATTCTGGAATGGACACATTGAAGACACTGTTAAATATGGAAAATGATCGTATCCCTAATTCACAGACCATTCTTATTGGATTGGCATTATCTGTAAATGACAAACTATAATCATCAATGAAAAGCTGCAAAACGTCAGCAAATCATCGAAAACACAAATTATCTCCTATTCCAGGAACAGAAAAAAATTGCATGCTCTTCTTACTCAGAAGAGAATCAAAATCAACTAAAATAGCTGCTAGATAGAGAGAAATTGTCATAATCAGAATTATATTAGACAATCATTCCCGTATTAGTCTATATTTGCATGCGTGTAATATATTCATATATATTGGATGATTTTATTCATTATTATCATTATACACACACACAAACACACACAAACACACACACACAATCCCACACACATACATATATATACATATAAATAAATAAATATAATATATATATATATATATATATATATATATGGGGGTCATATTGTGTGGAAAATGATAAGGTATACGTAAACACATACGTGATTAGCTTACACTCATATAATCCTTTATTTACATGCAAAATTACCCAGCGCCCTATACTTAATGATCACTTTCTCCCTGCGTATCCCGTCTCCAAAAAAAGGAATCACTTGCACATATATATCTGTGTGTTTGTCTACCTGTCTGTCTGTCTCTCCTTCTCTCTGTCACAGTGTGTCGAAGTTTCTCTGCTTTGTCTTTGTCTGCCACTCCCTGTCGCTGCTATCTCTCTCTTTTTTTCTCTATCTCTCTCTCTCTCTCTCTTTCTCTTTCTCCCTCTCTCTCTCTCTACCTACCTACTTATCTACCTCACTACTTACCTACTCTCTGTTTATATTTCGCTCTCATTAGCCCCCTTTCGGTGTCTCTGTGTCGTTTTCTCTTCACCTAGTTTCGCTCTCCTTTTCTCTCTTTCTATCTGCTTCTTTCCCCGTCTGAAAATCCACTTAAAATATGTATATATATGGGGGTGAATGTGTGAGAGTGTGTGTGTCTGTGAGTGTGTGTCTGCGCACATTAAATAATGTATAACTAAAATGTTTATCAAAGATATTAAAACATATATATTAATATATGATTATGAACTCAAACGTATATAAATAAATATATAGATCGAATACATCAATATACGAGTATTCATGAATATATATATGATGTATGTACATACATAATAGAAACAAGTAATTATAGATGCTCATGGTTCTTTGCGGATTCTGAATGCCGTGCAAAGTACCTGCAAAGGACAATGGTCAATAGGGACGGCTAGCGAGAAAGTCATAGATATTCGTGCAGTCAGCGCTACCTGTTGATTATATATATATATATATATATATATATATATATATATATATATAATATATATATATATAATCCAAAAGTCCAGAGAAGAAATCTTCCTTACGACATAGGTTTTTTTTAAAAACAACTTGTCGCAGTTTGAGAGCTCAATGTGTGCTCTTATTGTTAGAGTCACAGAGCAAATTTATATTTAAATAAATAACAAAAGACTTATAGTAAATAACACATTGAGCTCTAAAATAGTCTATAATGCAAGATCTATAAGTCTTTTGTTATATATATATATATATATATATATATATATATATATATATATATATATATATATAACAGATTTATCCAAAACTTGGTTGTAAGCGATGATTCTATATGTGATTTCTAAGATCCACTGTATTAATATTGATGATCCTGTATGTATAAATACAGCGAATCTTTAAATCACTGAAGAGAGCTCAATGTATAATAAACTTTTTAGATTATATACAGAGCAATATTTATTAATAAAGGAAGGAAGAACTCAACACCGTAATTCCATAATAAATTTATTTCGACCAAAATTTGGGCCTATATAAATCTAAGTGTGTGTGCGTGCTTGCGTGTGTCTGTGTTTCTGTGTGTATCTGATCAGAAGTAGATATTAGATTTGAGTTTGATGTCCAGATGTGATCCTTTAAATATTCTATAATTATTTGAAATCAAGATAACTTTGAATATGAATATGACATAAGCAACAAATCAAATTACAGTATTAAATTATATTTATAAACGTAGATTATTTTAATAATTGGTTTCTACATGAAATATCAACATTCATATGACAAATATGTACGCACATATATGTCTGAAAGCAGCAATAGATAACATGCACTGATGTATACTTACATACATCAAATCTTTAGTGTAGCATTTGCAGATTTGTGTCAAATGCAGACCAATTTAAAACTATTTGCATGTCATTTAGATATGTTAATGTTTTAATCCTAAATATTTATCTACATTTATATACACATTTTTAGGGGCCGGGTTAGCTCAGTCGGTAGAGCGTTTGGCTAGAAACCACAAGGTTCCTAGTTCGATACCGGTCCTCCCAACTCAGCGTATGATTAGCACAGGGATCTGTGCAGTAAAGTAAGGAGCTGACGGTAGGTGTGGCGCTCCACCTCAGTTGCTAAAACAATCTCCTTGGTCTAGCGCTAGTGAAAAGGGGATAGACTCCCTCGCTGAATGGCTAATACCGACTTTAGGCCGCCCCGACGACTTTACTTTACTTTTTTTATATACACATTTTTAGAAAATAAAATATTTACTAGAAAAAAAGTGTTTAAGAAACAAATAAAGTGAAAACGAACAATACTCCCAACTATCTATATCTTTATCTCAGTATCTGTCTCTATCGCCGTTTCTGTACAGCTAGCGTTCAATCTCTGGTCACGAATGTTTGTATTTTACTTGGTGCTAATGTCTTAAAGGATAGGTGTGTACAAATCGCATTCCCTCAGTTGTGGGTACGTAATAGTGCTATATAATGGATAGTAGTCCATTCATTGGCTAGGAAAGAGTATGAACATGGATCTCTTACAGCCTGGGCGTGATATTCCAATTCGATTAGGATATCACATGACAGATATCGGTGGGAAAAAAGTGTTAGCTTTTTCATAAATGGGAAGTAGGCTATTGCCTGAGACAGACTCGTTGGTATCTGTCTCCAGAATTTTGCTCAACGGGTTGGAGATATGATGTTGGGGGAAAATAAAGACATAGAAATTAAACTATGCCTTCGAATTCCTTTCTAATAACAAACAGTTGATGGGCGCAAGGATGTGCAATCATAGAAATATCCCAAGAAAAGCAGAGGATTCCAACCAGCTTACAAGATAAGAGGATGCGTATAACAGGAATATGGAAGTGCTATGCAATAATTGAAAGAAAACTTGATTCTCTGGCATTTGTTTGATAACCGATCTTGGAGAAAGAAAATCCTAAAATTAAATATTTCATCTACAGGTCATGTGCCAGTATTCCTTAATCAATTTTGCCAAAGATTCCATAGGTAAAATTTAAATGTAATTCTATTCGAAAATTATTGTAATATAATACTAATTGTAAAACAAATGTAATTTTGTGAAGAACAAAAAATGAATCCAAATGTTATTTTAAAATAAATAACAAAAATTGTAATCAGAAAAAATGTATTCTTTGAAAATTCTGAACTTCTTTCTGTGATAAAGTTTTATTTTTAGCTTCATTGTAAAAACGACTACATTCTTTTCAAATTAACTCAACGTAAAAAGAAATGAATTTAGGTTTGTTAGAATAACGATTTATTTCTTAGAACAAAATATATTAATATTTAACACTAGCTCATTTGACCGGGGGTTTATTGACCTGGAGGTAGATAAACTTTAGCTGACAAAATCGAAACAAGTAAGTATTTACTCATCCCGTTCAACATAGGTAGTGATACAAGGTCGCAAGTTTTGGGCATCAAGCGAGAATCGAACTCCTACTCAGTTATAATGGATCCTCTGAGTGGATTATAAGTCAGAAAATATCACTGAAAAATAAATCTCAAATATAATTTAACTTGTTCATAATGATATAATTTAATTAAATTCAATCGATTTATAGAACTTGTCACAGGTGCTTATAAGTAGAGAAAAAAGTCACGCGATATTCAGGTATTCCAATTCCAGATTCCAATGGAAATAGTTAAGTAAGTTAGGTATTAATCCTAAGAAAAAAGTTTGATTTTTTGATAACTAAAAAAGAAAAAAATCATAAAAAATAGTCCTAACTTTATTTAAAGTACTATTTTCAATGTGAACCCCCAACACAAAAATTGTATGACGAATACATTTATATTTTTGATTATAGTTTAAACGAACACCTTTCGAGATAAAGGCTTGATCATTAATTCATTAATCATTAATATACGTGGATATTTGTGTAGGAGGGTTTCGTGCGTGCATGGTTGTGGGTTTTTAAGGCATACTACATTTGAAATTAGGCGCAGAAAACGAATGCAAAATAAAACCAAGTGCGATTAAAACCTTTTCCAAAATCACAACTAAGATAACTATATATATATATATATATATATATATATATAATATATATATATATATAAGAGAGAGAGAGAAAGAGCGAGAAAGAGAGAGAGAGAGAGAGTGAGAGAGAGATATATGTCTTACTTGTTTGTTCTTCATGTAAATTTAATCTGGATTCTCTGAAAATACGGATGTTCATTAGCACATGCTTGTCCTAACTTATCTGATATGCCATGTAAATGTTCCTTGTGTAATTTTGACAGGGCTATCTTATCTTAGCGAAAGTAAAAAAAAAAAAATTGCTAAAAAAACGTGTATCAAGATTAACTTTTTTCATTTGAAGTTTGTAATATCTTTTTTCGAATGGAATAATAGAAATTCTTCCGCTAATCACGAGATTTTTTTTAGGTTTTTCACATCGAGTAGTTTTGATTTTCTTATTTGGTCAAAATGTATCTTCTTCTTTTTTCTTCTTTAGGACTATAGTATTTTCTACTCATAACAGGTTTCCTAATTATTACCTTACATTGGATGGATTAGACCTTTACGTAGATTTTTGATTGAAATAGATGGTCCAAGGTCAGACGTGAAGGGTTATGTTTCTCTATTGTAAATAATCCACACATTTTATACATATGTTGTAATCAGAAATGCAAAACTACACTAATATATATATATATATATATATATATATATATATATATATATATATATATAAAGTAAATAGTTCCAGATAAATGTAATCGAATCCTCATTTAACTTATTCATACATCGTTTAGATCTTAAGATAAATTTCCCATGCTATTTATTACATATACCAGAATTGTATATTATTTGTTGAAATTGTAAGTATTTGAAGTGCATGATTAGGGAGATTCTATAGTCCTTCGCACTTTTCTTTGGGTAAATATTATTGACAATGAATAAATAACTAGTGTATATATATATATATATATATATATATATATATATAATATGGGTAGAGCCCAGTAAACAGTTCCAGATAAATTGTAATCGAATTCTCATATGAGATTACGAGTGCCTTGATTACTAGGCGTATACAAATTTTATCATATTTGGGTAACCTACATACTTGAAATTGGCACGTGATTTTTCGCTATTGTTACCAGTCACGGCAAACCTTTTCGTATCATACTTCCAGGAAATAATTAAGAGGACCATTGAGACCAACCACCTGGTTTTCATATGTATTTGACATCTTCGCTCTCAACTCACAGCAGGAATATTTTACGATACTGCTGCATCTTTCAAAGAACATAGCAACAGACTTGGTTTCCTGGATATTTTGATATTTTGCACAGGTCCAAAATGAACTCATTAGTAGAAACCCAGCCAAGTATCTGCAGACGGCGAAAATGATAGGACGCTTTCCAAAGAAATATACATCCTCTACGTAAAAGACAAACAATCCCTAAAAATATTTTACTTATCCCTATTCATTTTGGAATCTGCATTCCAAGATGAAAATATAAGTAAAATATTAGTAATCATTTCAATGCACAAACTTCATTTTAAATCCCTTGTATTCTTGTCACAAATCTTCAGGAAAACTTAGGCGTTATTACTCAACTGAATAATTAGAATGCATTTATGTACGATAGTTGTTTCCTTTAAATTGAAATTAAGCTATGGATCAACATTTATATCTAAGATCACAGTTTAGTAAATGTTTATTCTGTCTGAAATCAAGGTACAATACCGAAGCAGCAATAACTTTAATTTAATTAAAATTGAAACTCACTGAAACAATACCTAAATAAAGGCCAACCATATATATATATATATATATATATATGAGGAAAAATGAGTAAAGAAAAGAAAAGTAAATGGATAAAATGAATTTAATCGATATCACATTAATCGATATCACTTACACATGTTTTTCGGTCGGTTTATGTGTGTGAAAATATTTCGCACACATACAAGAATCGACCTTCATCAGAGTGAACATTTATTTTTATGAAAAAATTCGTTGGGAAAAAACAACAGAGATTTTTGGAAATATTCCTGTTGTTATATCTCTATAATATAATATATCTCTGTTGTTTTTTCCCAACGAATTTTTTCATAAAAATAAATGTTCACTCTGATGAAGGTCGATTCTTGTATGTGTGCGAAATATTTTCACACACATAAACTGACCGAAACACATGTGTAAGTGATATCGATTAATGGATATCGATTAAATTCATTTTATCCATTTACTTTTCTTTTCTTTACTCATTTTTCCTCATATTGTCGGATTCAATTCCTTTTCCATTTTTACATATATATATATATATATATATATATATATATATATGTGTGTGTGTGTGTGTGTGTGTGTGTGTGTGTGTGTCTATATATTCAATAAATGATGGAAACAAATTTAAATTAGCTTCATTGCAATAATTTATTTCAACTGCATTACTGCAGCATCTCCAGGCATGAGCAAAAGCATGGATATTACTGAAAAAATTCCCAAGAAACATTCCTAATGACCATCAGCAGCTGTATCTTTTTTAGAGATACTACGTTTTTGTCATAAATTGGAGAAGATTCCTTAGGAACATATAGAAGTTTGAAGTAGAATAAACATTTGTATTAACGAACATATATGATTCAACTGCGCAAACTTCAGAATTTTGAAAGGGTTGATTATCATTGCAGATAGTGTTGGCAGTGAGTGCAGATCTATAGATCAGCACCTGGCATACATCAATGAGTAACAGAAGTAGAAAGTAATAATCGGGTAGGGATGATATGGAGTATAAAGCCGGGTATGATAAGACATTGCAGAGAGAGAACCTCAGATTATAAGAATATATGTCTCTCCATGACCAGTTTGAAATGAATACAAAGGATAAACAACGAAATGATTCATGGAATTGATTAAGTAAGGTTGACCTAAAACAGACGCTTTTATATTGGCTGCACAATACCATAACTATTTGGATTCTGAATACAAATATCTACACCCAAGCAAAGTAAGACAATGATGCAGTGCGAGAAGTGGAGGATTGAAAACCTTGACTCCATAGTAAATGCATGTAAACTGCAGTTTAAAATATTATACGGCGTCACTACAAATATGTTTTCATATCCAATTGTGTTTAGCCCAAATATATGGGTTTCTGGTCTTATTCACCAGATCTAGTCCAATGTTATTTTTCCTTAAGCTGAAAGGGAACAGTAAATGAAATATAATAGTGTAACCTCGTACTTTATCAAAAGAGAAGTATCAGCTGTTTTTTCAGCCAATAGAGATCTCACTGGAATAAAGAGCTTGAATGCAAAAGTGATCATTTTGAAGAAAATGAATATTTAATCCCTTGTAAATTTCTATTTTGGTAAAAGAACATTTCAGGCCTAATACTTTCATATCAAAGTTATAATACTCTACTGTTGATGATAATGGTGACATTTAAGATACTTAATGGCCATAAAAATAAGAAGAAGAAATACAAAAAAGAAAATAAAGGGAAAAGCACACTTCGCAATTTGAAGATGTTATATCTACTAATATCCTTTGCCTAAAGATTTGTTTTTAAATTTATAATTATTTTTTAATCATAAAGATTCGGGACCATAAGTTTCCCGGTTCAATAGTGACCCTCGACAACTCAGCGTAAGTGTACTACAGGGATATGTGCGGTAAAGTGGGGAGCTGATGGTAGGTGTGACACTCCACCTCTGACGTCAAAACAATCTCCTTGGTATGACGCTAGTGAAAAGGTGATAGACTCCTTCGCTGTCTAGCTGATATCAACAATAGTCCACTACGTCGATTTTAAAATACTGACGATGTTAACTTACTGATGTGACTATTCGAAGTGACTAATATATATCCAACAATGAAAATCGATTTAGAGTTCCAGATGGAGATTACAAGGTTGTACAACAACAAAAACTACCAAAAAAGGTAAGGAAGAAAAAAACTGCACAAATAATAGAAAATATATATTGCTTACAAATCCCAGGCTATTTCTCGAGTAACTGAAAAGATACTGTAATGCACATGCGACTTATATATAGGCCAACACATTCTATAGGAATTAGAAACAAAATCGATACCTCGTATGACTGGACTATAGAATGTCATCATATGTTTCTACAAACATGGATAATAGAATATTTGGAAGTCTTCAAAGTGTCCGGAGGAGAACTATAGGAACATGTTAAATGGATAAAACACCTAAATGTCATACATTAATATGTTATTCATAGAGGTATCTTATTTTCCCACCTCTGAAGACGCCACTGTTATATACACTAGGAAAATGAAATGAAAGATACATATGTACAAACTCACATGAATTCATAAAACACCTCGTGCACATGATTGGTATTGAAATTAAAAAATGAAAACTATAATTAGAAACCTTTGTACAAACTGTGAAAATCTACAGCAATGCATAGGAATGTAATTTGAAATTCAAAGATGTGAAATACTTATAATGAATATATATAAAAAAGTGAAACAACAAAAGGAGTAAACATGCCCAATCAGGAAAGCAACTCTTGGAGAAAAAGAGAACAACAAATAACAGTTACTATTAGAAATTGATATAATCGAAGAAACAGGGAAGAAAGAAACATTGAAAGAAAGAATTACCTCAGAAGAACAACAAAACTTCCAGAAACAAAGATATTCAGCAGATATGTAATCAAATTATAAAAGTAAATGGATAGTATCCGTTGTAAGATACTCATGATCGTTATTTAACTTGACAATGGAGGAACTAAGTCAGACGAAAAACAAAACGATGAAAATGAGAGTACATAAGACCACGCAACTTAGCTTATGTAATAAGAGAGGAAAAGTTATTAAAACACCCGAGCATTAAATGCGGTTTTGGGGAAACAATTTAGTGACTCTAAAATATTTTTGGAATAGCAAAAGGGTATTAATTGTCGTAGCCAGTAAAAACATCCACGAAAATACTTAACTATAAACAGGAATTAAATACTTTCAAGAGTTAAAAAAAAGAAGAATACGAACGACCTGTATACTTCAAGCAAAAACCCAATAAAACCGTACTATTCGGAAAGTACAAAAAGAGTAATAAAAGAGAAAAACCCATCTCTATTAATAGCAGTGGAAAATGAGATCATCAGGGCTAATTTGGTGACAACTTAAATTCATAATACTCAGAGAAATAGTACGTAGGTTATGTTGAGAGATATCTTAAAAAGCCAAACATATAACATAAATATAGGAGCAGATACGATTAGTTAGATAATGTTATTAACTGTTAAATGTGCAAAAATATGAATTTTATCAATACGGATAGATATTATAGACACACACCAGGATAAGCCCTGGGTTATTGAGATACAATCCAGAAATGACATCCAGTTTTAATTAAGGAGCTTGTTGGATTTAAACGTTCCAGTAGATAACAGTGTTAAAATCAGGACAAATACCTGGAATGTGTTAAGGATTTAAAAAACATTGAGGCAACCCAGAGGCCGCAGCCTTTGGGACAGTTATAATAAGAGACTGAGTAAATTGGAGAAGAGAGAAATAATTCAGATCATCCTGAACACTTCGCTACTGAAGTAGTAGTAGTAATAGTAGTACTAGTAGCTGTTGTAATTGAATAATAATAATAATAATAATAATAATAAAGAATAAGAGAAGAAGAAGAAGAAGAAGAAGAAGAAGAAGAAGAAGAGAAGAAGAAGAAGAAGAAGAAGAAGAAGAAGAAGAAGTAAAGCAAGAAAACAACAAAAAGTGAAGATGTGCTGTCACTATAAATCTATTGAAAGGATAATAATAATAATAATAATAATAATAATAATAATAATAATAATAATAATAATAATGGCAATAACAAAAATAATTATAACGATAACAATGATGGTAATAATAGCAACAATAATTGGAATTAGGATACGATGAAGCATAATTAACTCTAAATCTGAATTATTGTATCGTTAAGTGAATATCACCGGCATGAGGAAGAAAAAGCGGAAGTAGGATTTTAGAATTCTATAAATCTATTGAAAACAAAAACAAAAGCAGATACAATTGCATATGGATGAAGATACGGGGGAAATCGTGTTAGCAACATAATATCAACTATGAAAATACGTAATGGTTATCGTTGTAGGAAATGATTACAACGACTAGAGTTCAAAGCTTGGGGGAAGCTGTTTGCATTTCACATGGCGTTAATACCTTAGGGAAAGTTATACATCAAACAATTCTCCATCCAGCTGATATGTTAGCGCAGACTGAACTCTTTAACTAAGGTTAGGCAAACAGTCAATGAGAAGGTAACTCTGAATTGAAACCTTTTAAATTCCGATGAAAATATTGATCTTGGTGTCACATCCTACTCGATCGAATTGGATGATAAAAATAATGAACAGTTATAACATACTTTATAGAATACGAAAATACAGATGATCTTGAGGATTAAAATTTGAAGTGATCAATGAAAACGTTATTCTACAGAAGAAAAAAAACATTAGAAAGCTCTATGGCTAGCTCATGGTTAGCGGAATGAGCACAGGATACCCCCGTGGATGAATAAAGGTTTAGGTTCAAAGTTTCGTGAAGGATCCCGATTACAACAAGCAGGTTCCCATTTACGACAAGCAGGTTCCTGATTACGACAAGAAGGTTCTCGAGTTCGAAAAGAAGGTTCGCGAGTTCGAGAAGGCTCCCGAGTCCGGCAATAAATTCCAGAAGAAGGCCGGAGATAAAACAAAATGAAATAGGAAAATAATCTGAATAATCAAAATAATACTAATTATCAGGCCTCATCTAAAAAAATTCAGAGAATTAATTAGAAATCTCATTTTCTAAAAAAACTATTTTAATGGTTAAAAGCATTGAAATATTGAATCAAGACAATTGAATATTTGTATTAGACATTTTTCACCAAAAAGATATATCAAATATAGTTAAGTTGAAATGGAGGTAAAAGAGAATGACATTATAGCTAACAACCAGGCACTTGATGTCAATGGAAACCTTAAAATAGTAAGCAAGTGGATAATCTCTGGATCTCAAGGGAAAATCTTAAATATCATTCCAATAAAACAGTCACAGTCAGAGACTAGAGAAAATATAAGTGCGTGCTGATGACAGAATTGCTGAGATCAGAAATCAAGCACTCTAGAATGCTGTTAATTTGTAAAGATGTACTTTAATGAGACCATCAATGACATCACTTGACCTGCACTTTAAGAAATATCAACTTAGTATAACAATCTAATCCGTTTTTTCTTTATCTATATATATTTTTATATATGATGAGAATGTGGAAAATATATAAACAAACACAAAATGTTCCAAGGAATGAGTATTTAATCTTGATGGTAATGTCGACGGCTTTCGGTTTTTGGAACCTTCATTTGGAATGATCTTGTGTAGGAGACTGTTTCTGCACTTCGGTTGATAAGTGTCGTTGGTCGCGTATTGGGGTATCGGATGGATTTTCCAATTTTACTCGCATGAGAAAGCAATAATATTGGCTAGTTTGCTCAAATAGACGTCTATGAGCTAACGTGAGTGATCGTAGATCGAGAAATATTAAAGTGTAGAAATCAATCACTGATATAAAGACTTGAAAAATGTGCGTAAGACTTTATTTGAAAAGTAGTATTTTTACATTTCATAAACTAAGCAAGTCTTTGAAATAAAATCGTTCATGAGACAGGTTTGTTAACTATATTCTGGTGTAAAAAGACGACTAATACATATCAGCATTAGGTCACATTGACATAATTATATAAACATGTGTCACTATATGAAACTGACTCTTTTAAGTACGGTGATCGTTCCTATCTTCAATGATGTTTAAGTTTATATTCAATAACACACACACACACACACACACACACACACACACACACACACACACACACACACACACAAAAACCAACCAAACAAAAACAGAGTTTACCTTCTCGTATAAAGGGCTGCACTGCTACTTGCGCAGATGCAAATAATTTATTTATTTATTGTAAACTATGTCATTGTTCTTTTTGGACGGAAAGGTGCCAACCAATACAGATTACTCAACCAAAGTAAATACTCCAATCTGGTCTTCTATTTATCTATATCCAGAAGGATAAGTGGTGGATTCTAGACTTTTCCAATGGCATTGTCAGGAAGTGAAACGCAAACAGTCTTGTCCAGGATTTGAACTCGAGTCGCCGATTCCATTTCCTACGATGATGACTGTTACGCTAATAATTCCACACGCATATATATTCAATAATTCAAATTCATGTATCGATGTCTATGTGATGAAAGGTGTCTTCGTTGTGGTAGTGGCTAACGAGCTGAAATTAGACGTCGTAGTAAGCGAGTTGAAACTCCAGTCATGTTATTAGGTTCACTCTCAGATTAATACACTTGGGAAAGGTATAAAGCCATTCATACAACCAGCTATGGGTTAAACTTACTACTAATGCGCTTCTTCAAGGATGGCCTTGGCAGTAAATACTCCATGAATGTTTATATGCCATTTAAGAAAGAAACTATCCCATTCCCATGTGGTAAGGATAATAAAAAATGAATCAGTCAGAGAGAGAGAGAGAGAGAGAGAGAGAGAGAGAGAGAGAGAGAGAGGGGGGGGAGAGACTATTGTGTTGGCCTTTTTAAACTATTGCCCCAGTGATCCAATAAATATTTGTAGACACATCCTTTGTAAAGAGTTGAACACAAAACACACAAACGCTACGAAGTGCGTTAATTATTATTATATGAAATATTATTCATTAATATACGTTATCATTATTATTATTATTATTAGTAGTAGTAGTAGTAGTAGTAGTAGTAGTTGGAGTAGTGGTGGTAGCAGCAGTGGTAGTAGTATTAGTAGTAGATGTAGTAGTAGTATTTTTATTGTAGCAGTATTAGTATTGTTATTGGTTCCGGAATATTGGGCTCACTGGAAAATAGCCGAAAGCCTGAAATATTATTATTCCAAATTCAAAGGCTTGCTTGAAATAATTTTCCGACATCTATATAAATAACTGTAATTTATTTTTTAACATATTCATGTTTGTAAGATAAACGTTTAGTAAAATGACATCGACTTACTGGAAAATGTATGAATGGCTACCACAGCCCAACGGGCAACAACCAATTCCAAATTAGATGTCCTTCTGATCGCTTCTTTCCAGGCTGACCTGCATAAATATATCATACGTATACCCGATTAGCGACCTTATCTAATAGGGCATTGCATATATTGTGAAGAGATTATTGACAACTAACTTTAAGCAGTAAATCGTCACTAAAATGTAACAAACATAATCAACAATCTAAAATGAGTTCGATACATCACGAACTGATAAAGCAATTTCATCTTTAAAGATGGCACTTTCCTTGACACAAAAACACATTCCGGCATGTGAACACATTACTTGGAAAATGTCTGATTGAAATCAAGTTTATAAGTGTATACTAAAGTGTATACTTAATGTAGATGTATTGATAGATGCAATCAATTGGATCAAACATAAAGAATTCGTGGACAGAACGAGAACGTCAAGAGCTCTTTTGGAAAAATGGACCACTTAAAACATATCTGTAATTTTGAAGAGTTATATGAAGTAAACGTACTTCGTTTTGATAAGAGTATCATTATTCTCTCTAATTTAAAACTTGTTTTGAATAATGGGATGCCCTATCTTTAAATCAGTTCTCATATGTGTATTATTTCAGACCGACATATCGATGGAAAGAAGCATTAATATGCTTCTGCCCTCATGCCCCCCACCACCACATCGTATTTTGTCGCTAAAATTTTGCTCTACTTAAAATCTTCAATGCTTTCCATGTAGGTTTCAGGGGAAATGAATAGCGGTTTGAAGGTTGGTTCAATGTATATATATATATATATATATATATATATATATATATATATATATATATATATAATGGTGATATTATGGTTTCACACTCATAACTTAAAGTTTCTTGGTAATCCAATCATCAGATGAGAAGTGGTTGAGATGTCAAAAACCAGTCGTGAAATGGTTGAGATGTTAAATATCTTTTTAACATCTCAACCATTTCACGACTGGTTTTTGACATCTCAACCACTTCTCATCTGATGATTGGATTACCAAGAAACTTTAAGTTATGAGTGTGAAACCATAATATCACCATTAATTATAAATCTGCTCTGCTTTATTAGCATTGAGCACCTTTCCATGCAAATACTTTTCTCATTTTTTCATTCACTATTCATTATATATATATATATATATATATATATATATATATATATATATATATATATATATATATATATATATAAGGATATGAAAACAAACAATGCTGTTAAAATGAAAATATTTTATATCATATTCATAGCTAATATTGAACAGTATTTCGATTTATAAAAATCATCATCAGAGCTTGTTTTTAATCCGGACTCATCGAGAGAGAAGTAGAAAATGATTTAAACTCAAAATGTAAGCATTGATGTTCCAAAAAGCGTGCAAGCCATGCGATCGTATCATCATTAGCACATCCGCTACACGTTTCTCCACCAACGACATGATTGTATATATTTAGTTTTTGAAAGAAAAATACATATTTCAAATTCAAAAATAGAAAAAATTATCTTTTTCAAAAAGGAAGAGTTTTAACCCGTTTATGGTCAGCCTGCAACGGATTTTTTCAGAAAAGAAATATTTTTTCAACTATTTTTATATATATATATATATATATATATATATATATATATATATATATATATATATATATATATATATATGGATACTGGATGCCGAGTGGAGGACCTGTCATTCGCGATCACCTGTTAGCAAGAGTGAGTCTACTGTGACTTTATGATGATGATGATGATGATGATGAGGATCAGGATCAGGATCAGGATCATGACGATGATGATGATGATGATGATGGTGATATTTGTATCGTCTTATTCTTTAAAGTATTCAGTATACACACATTTTTCTCTAACAACTCAAAGAAATTTGTTTCTGATTTGAAGAGACATCATTCACATGATAAGTGAGGGTCTTGAGAATGAAAAAAAAAGATTAAGAAAGAAAAAACGGACAGCATTAAATAATAGTTCGCCTGAAAAACATTGCGAATTTAACACGACAGCTTATTTTGATAGATTCACGAATGATAAATGAGGCCGGTTAACATCTGAAAAAAAAAACGTGTATCTTTCTACATCTTACGAATATATAAGCTACACATCACATAGCACGGTATGATATAATTTTATCGATATATATATATTTATATATATATATACATACATATATATATGTGTGTGTGTGTGTGTGTGTGTGTGTGTGTGTGTGTGTGTGTGTAGGTATGTAGGCAGGTTCGTTGAGAGAGGGGTGTGATATAGGTACGTATGTAGGTAGCTATGTTGTTTGGTGTCAAAGTAAAGTAATGTTGCTTGCCGATGGCTTCAAGTTTATGTGAATTTTCACAGACACCTACACACCATCCATTTATCTTGAAATCTAATTCATGGCTTGACAAGCTTGCCTCTGGCGATCCTTATCTTGTTGAGATTTATATAAAAACCGGTATTTCCAAAGAATAATTTCAAGTCAAGCAGACCAGGCACTTAGCATTAGTGATTTGCCTTTATTACTTGGGAGCGCAAACAATTTGCACTGCCTCCATAGAAAAACTATAAATCAAATTTTAAAGTTTTTGCAATAGACACACTAATATATTATATAAAATAAAACAGAAATATAATTTACATCTAGTTTTATTAATCTATTGATTTTTTTTCATAAGTACGTAATTTTTACATTTAACAAAGATTATGTGACAACAAGTAGGCTCTGTGCTAAATATTTTTCTATTAATCTTTGATTTACAGTTGGTTTAGCAAACATGTTTCCAAACATACCTATGATGAGGACATATGTAACACACATTAATTATCCCTTTCAATGCAAATTAGAATGATCTCTGCACACATGAAATACTGTAAGCAATATGCGGCACTCAAAACAGTAAAAGATTTAAGGTTGTTTTTTTGTTTGTTTTGTTTTTATAGAATATATTCATGTCCATCCATATCTTTTATTTTGCTGAATGAAAATCGGAAATTAGTTTGAAAAAATATTCCCTTATCTGTTTTTATTAAATCTGATTTTCAATAATTTAGCATCATTTCTTATTCACTATTTTCAAGTAATATCGATTATTATCATTTTAGTCTTTTTCAAATATTTCACACCAGTGAAACTATGATTTTTACTTAAGTCCATATCTTCTCAGCTCTCCAAGATTATTCTAATCATTCTACGTGGTCTGCTTAGTGCTGTGATTTGAACGGTCTTTATTTTTCGTTTGATCTCCACTTCTGCTGTTTCTTTTTTTATCATTTTGATTATGGGTTTCAAGGAATCTAACTACAACTGGCATCATTGTCCTCCTCAGTTTCCATACTTTTTTTCCATAAGCTCTTTGAAAATGTATAAGTATATTCCCAGGCTTTAATTACACTCTGTAGTCTGATGGAATGGCAAAATACAATTCCTTAAGAGCCATATTTTTGATTAACACTAGGTGTGACATTCTGACATGGATTGGAGATTATTATCTTAATCTTTTTGTATGTTCACACCAGTTTAACAGCTAAAATGTTGCTGACAGAGTGACAACATGTATCCTTGGGTCTTCTACGTATTCTAGTTGAATTCAACAGTGATGTTGTCTGGTTGATGTCGATTCTTCAGTTTCCTAATCTCTTTTCGAGGCCTTTGGGTACCCTTCACAGGAAACCAAATACAATTCGTATCATCGTCATCTTCATGTTTTACGGCGATTTCAGCTCTCAGGCAGGATCTAAATCAATCCTTTAGGTTTCTTTTTTTTTACTTCCTGTTCTGCTTGAATGGCAGAATCCACTAGATGACAAGTTATTTTATTCTTGTTAATTAAATCTACGATTTTCCATCTGGTAGGGATTGCATGTTCCGTCTGTATTTTTATATCTCAGACCATGTTAGGCTAGACGCTCAATATCCTCGAGGACATAGATACTCTGTGAACTCACATGTGAGCGGTAAGTTCACATATACAGCCACAGCCGAAGGGTATGTTACAGAGACGCTAAGGGGAGCAAAAGGTTTTCAGTGGAACTAAAATTTTAATAGGGTTATTAGACTATTGAAAGAGGGAGGGATACAATATAGGTAGACAGAAACAGAGTCAGGGATAGGATATACTAGTGTTACGCGCAAGGTGGGGCAAATGATAGAAATATATTCAACGAAACTCTCCCTATGGGTTGTGTTGAGTATCTCAATTAGCGTTGTGAAATATGGGAGAAAGCGAAAAAGGGTACGGTTTTGGGATAACTAGGATTGTATGGTTGCAAGAGGAATAAATATCTATGAAATAGATTACGTTTGTCTTAAGAAAAAAAACACTTAAGACAACGTAGTCCATTTCAAGGAAAGCTAATAATGTTAACTTGGTTTGAATTTTAGCTACGTGGAAGTAGCTAAATATTATTTCTTTAATTGCTAGTACACTCTCGCCTTATTCAAAACCTTTGAGTAATTGCTTCATATAAAATTGCAAAGCTGATTTCAAAACACGGAAAGCCTCATAGTATTGGAGAACGCTCATTCTACCAGAAATGAAAGAAATATGTAAGAATATGATGACAGATACACCTGATATAGCTATGATAATTCCACTTAGTAACAGCACGGCATTGGCTAGAATTGATGAAATGGCAAATGAAAAAAAAAAATCAGCGATAAATGCAAATGAATTTGGTTTACAGGCTGGTTGGTTGGTTGGTTGGTTGGTGATAGCTGTGGGCTATTTAATCCAATATCGTTGTATTTTATGTATGATAAAATTTAACATCCTGTGTACCAATGAATTATTAGAAACAATTCTATGTTATATCTTTCATGCACCTGCTGTGTATTAATTGCTACAATTGGGATTGTTTGTTATTATGTTTCAAGGGATATCAAACATTGTGGGCTATGCAGTGCCTATTTTATTTTGCATATCTGATTAAGTGCATAGTTTCTAGGTAAATACTTTGTTTGATTTGGTTTTAAAAACTGGTGGATATAATTTTCATTAAATTTAAGGGAATTAATAATCTGGAAGAAATAATTTCCATAAACTCAATATATATCAAGATACTTCATCTTAATTCAAATTATGATTTTCTATTTGATCCTAATTTTTATTCAGACCAGTTAAAAAGCAGGTATAATTCATGTAAAAAGTAGTTATTAGATAAATATTAATTATTCAAAATACTTCATTGAAGGAAAATAAATTAGAAAAAAGAAATATGGTGTACTTCAATGAATGTTAAACTTTCTATATTTATTTTCGTTAAATGATTTTTTAGTTAATTGGGGAGGTTTGTAAATGTTCATCCTTTTATCCTATTTTGTTTAGTTCAAATATCAATGTTTCCATCTTCTTTTTGCGGGTGGGGGAATTTATGAGATCATGATCTTTTGGGGTATATATAGCAACTTTTCAAGAAATGTATTTTTCAGTTAAGTCTCTTGATATATTTTGCCATAGAGGATATAAATAAATGTGCTCACTATGCATTTACCAGCGGAATATTAACATTTAATCAGGCGCCTGAGAAAAAATAAGGCTAAGAACCATTTTGGTACGGCACATTCTGGTTATGCATATAAGAATTGTCAGTGCGGCTCCATTTTAATCTCTTGCGCAATTTCCAGTGGATCATCTTTCCCACCCTGTCATACCTACTCTAGCATCCCTATCATACCAGCCTTATTATTATCATTAATATTATTATTGTTATTATTATGATGATGAGATGTTCACACCTATCGTAGCCCGAGATTAACAGGAGACAGAGTGACAGGATGTCTCCTCAGGTGCCCAGGACTCTTCATAATAATCTAGTCGATCTTAACAGTGTTGTAGTTTTTTGGATGGTTTCGATTTTTTCCTTTGATTTCTAATTCACCCGTATTCTTTTCCAGAGATTTTGGGACCGTTCAAAGGGCACCAATTACAACTGGTACAACCTTCACCTCCATGTTCCACAGTTTCCTCAGTTCTCTGGCAAGGTCCAAGTATTTGTCTATCTTTTCGTTTTCCTTCAGTTTCACTCGGTTGTTGGTCAGGACGGCAAAATCCACGAGATGACAGGTTCTTTTCTTCTTGTCGATCAATACTAGGTCCGTTCACCTGGCCGGGATTAGGTGATATGTATGTACCTCAAAGTTCCACTGTAACTAGTGGTATTACCAGAAGTCCGAGTGAACAAATCTTGACTGTTCTCATTGACTCTCCAAAGGATTCAAACCGATGTCAGCAGTGCTATGAACTATAGGGCCTAAGTTCTTCTTCGGATTGCCAATTTACCCAGTCTCTTGCCGACGTTCTTAGGGATTATTTCGTCCCTCGCTATCACTCTATCCTCTTCCCTCACCCTATTTCACTGTGTCTGTCTATGTATGTCTGTCTGTCTGCGTGTCTGCCTCTCCTCTTCCTCTTCCTCTCCCCTCTGTCTCTGTCTCTCTGTCTCTCTGTCTCTCTCTCACTGTATAACCTATATGTTCTAGTTCTCTCCGTCTTATTGATTCTTGATTGTACATTATTATTATTATTATTATTATTATTATTATTATTATTATTATTATTATTATTTGTTGATTGATTGAGTGAGAGCGAGTCTAGTCAAATATCCGGGTCTTTTTTCAATATATCTGCAAACTTGCTATGAATAATTTCAAATCTATCTCGAATTTCTAATCCATTCAATCATGATTTGAATGTTTCTGACACATATTCAAATCTGCCATGAAGATGTGTCACTGCCCAGATCTCCATGTTTTTTACTCTCACCTTTTTTTTGTGTACGTATCATTTTTTACATTTTTTCTTTCTTTACTTTTTGGTTCTTAGTCTCAGCATTATTTACGCAAATACTAAAAGATCCACTCTCTCACATTTGTAACGACATACGACTTCAGCAGAGAATTTCAGTTAAACAACCTCTTCCTTTTATTCCTATGTCACTAGCTGAAACCAATGAATGGAATTGGCATCATACCACCCCTGGCAAAAGTTATGTATGTTCATCACTATTAGGTTGGGGGGGGGTAACAGTAAATAAACTTTTAACAGACAAGACATGAAACACGTAGTTCTTTTTTATTTAAATTTACCTTAACCAAACAAGATTTACTTATTTAAATCAATGGTATAATATTTTTCAAAGATATGCAGATGAAAACATGGAATAAGCGAATGTTGAGGGAAGAATTTTCAAAATGTCTATATCAAGAGGAGGCTGAGGATATCTAACTGAAAGCAAAAATGTCTACATCAAATGAAATGTCAATTAAAATAATTGAAATGGTCGTAATACTAATTGAAGAATGTAATCCACAGGGAAGTTTTGAGAAATACATTAGGTATTCCGAGTGAACTTTCAAATATAAATGAAATGAGGAAACTGTGCTTGTAGACCAATAAATACATCAAAGAAAACATGGCTTGAAATAAGTTGCAGTGCTCGTGATAAAACAGTAATAAATTAGCTGAATGAAATAGAAATTACATAGAGAAAAAAAGAATCGACACTAACACAAAGTATGTTAAAATGAGTTAAAAAGAAAATATCATGGTGTGTGTACAATTGCATGAAAGTGATATTCAGTTATGAATGAACAGTCTACTTTGGACTGGTAGTCAAATTTGATGCAAAATAATAACTTTATAAAATTCGATTGATTAAACTAATATTGACCAGCAAATTACATGATATAGCAATAAAAGAACCGATAAAATAAATACCCCTGTGTAAAATCAATGATATAAGCTTTGGATCTATTGATTTACCTACGTGGGGTCCAAACAACAAGATCACAGATCAGATTACCAAGGCTGTGCTACTCCTGTGCTGAGTTGGTGTGGACCGGAATCGAAACCGGAATCTTGCTATTCCTCGGCGAATGCTCTACCCACTGAGCTAAATCCTTTATAGACAACATCAAAATTAATATTTTGCATATCTCAAACGAAAATACGTCTGTTATATGATTCTATTTCAGTAATTAATTCATGAATAAATAATATTTTAACTGGTTCAGTCATCACAACTAATATAAGTATCGTTTCTACTACAATTTGTCACAAACCAACCTTAATATTTATGCCGTAATACAATTATGTGAGGCGACGTTGAGTCATACAGATTTAAAATCCATGTAAATGTGCATCTCTTCCGGTTCCGATTTGACTAGGTAATTGCATTTTACTGTAGTGGAGTGCATTGTTCGTTGACCATTTAAGAGTTCTTCAAACTTTGCATAAAACTTCGAGGATCAAAACTGTGCAGCAAGGTAGATCAACTCTTCAATTAGCCCTTAATTGTTCAGTTTAAGTCTTTGCAAAGGAATGCATTATCGCATTAGAGATTATTTTACTTAAGTGAATAATATTTAAAAGGCTGAAGTAACAATGAGCATTACGAATGTGTGTCTATCGCTTATATTTGTCCCCGCATAATGTAAATGGCGCACGGTATTCCCTTATTTCGAATAAACGGCATGATAACAGGGGATAATGCGTGAGTTGGCGATTCAAATTAAACATCTTATAATAAATACCTCCATTTACATATATGGATATGATGAGTTCAAATCCTGGACAATCTTGCTTGAATTTTGCTAATACCCTTGAGAATGGTCTGGATCTAACTCCCTCTCCAACCATAGGTAAATAATTGAGTAGACTGGACTCTTTAAACATAGTTAGACCACCAGTCAAGGAGAGGCAAACTCTGAATTCAAACCTGTTAAACTTCGCTTAAGAAACTGACCTTGTGCCACATACTGCTTATACGGAGATGTTGATAAATATATATAACTGACAAAATTAATAACACGACCTCCCCCCTAAAAAAAGAAAGAAGGAGCAAAATGCGACAAGTGTTCAAAGACAATATACCACTCACTTTATTAGTAGTTCTGTCTCCTTCTGAACCAGTCTAAAATCTGAAAAGTTACGACGGGACCAAGGAAAGATTATATTGGTCAATATATCATAGTACTCACCCCCAATCCTAACTGAGTGTCTCACTAACTCTGGAATATAAGCTTATTATTGGACCTCTGGACCTCTGTCGGTTATTAACGAGTCTTCGTAGTTGGCGCTTTGTTGTTGAGTCACACAGACGGTCATTAGGTACCCTAGTGGTAGTGGGAAGGCAGGCGATACCCCTACTTATATATATATATATATATATATATATATATATATATATATATATATATATATATATATTCGTACCTTGACATGCGAGTTTAATTCGTTCCGTTCGTAATATATTTAATCGTATAGCAAATCAGTTTCCCATTAGAATAAAGTGAAATGCAATTAATCTGCTACAGTAACCCCCAGATACACTATTTCTTTCTTACTTATTTTGTAAATAAGAAAAATGGAGCTGTATTATATGAAAACAATTAAATAAAATATAATGAATTATATATTGTGATATGTTTTAAAGTTTTTTTTTTAATATTGTTCTTTGTAGGTAATAATTATGGAAACAAACGTTTTTAGTGAACTTGGTGATATAAGTGTATCTGAACCTCGCTCGTACTTCAAATATTTGGTCTCAACGCAAAGCAATATATATATATATATATATATATATATATATATATATATATATATATATATATATATATATATAAATTTATTTGTTGAAGTTTTTCATAAGAAACTACCCAGGTTTCAGGTTATTTCACCATCGACAGGCTGCTAAATCTTCTGGTGTTTATTTAAAGACATTTCTTGCTGTTATCAGATAACAGCAAGAAATTTCTTCAAATAAACACCTGAAGATTTAGCAGCCTGTCGATGGTGAAATAACCTGAAACCTGGGTAGTTTCTTATGAAAAACTTTTATATTTAAAAAATTCAACAAATAAATAAATAAAGCTCGTACAAAATTTGTGGTTGAGCACTGTGATTTCTTTGTTTCATCCAAATTTTTTAAAATATATATATATATATATAATATATATATATATATATATATTATATATATATATATATATATATATATATATATATATTCAATCATCATGCATGTTAGATTTTCGGGTTTATACATAATTTTGTTGTAATTTTACATTTACTTCACTTAGATTATTAAAAAATGTATCAAGCAGTGATTCGTTAATATTAAATATAACGCGTAGATACTATTTGATATTAAAGAATAACTGCTTGATACATTTTTTAATAATCTGAGTGAAGTAAATGTGCCAGTGGAAAAGCTATGATTATATGTTAATTTATGAAAATTAACATGTTAATGCTGACGATGTTAATGTTTAAGATCACGATATCCTCAACGTTTTGTCTGAAGATCTAATTGATTTTTCATCATGTACAGCTAATTACCAATTGCATTCTCACACAAAGATTGCGGAATCATGATCATGGTCATCAACACTTACAATAATAAAAAAAATTATGTTAAAAGAATGCAAGAATATATATATATATATATATATATATATATATATATATATATATATATATATATATATATATATATATGAGCACCTTAAAACACATTAATGTCCCCCTCTGCCTACAGCAAAATGCTAACCGAAAATACACGCACACTACATAAAGAAAAAAACAAATAAAAACTTCAAATAATTGAAGCTTATATATCAAACAAAAACAACCTACCTTAAGCAAAATAAACTTTAAATAAGTCAACATGTTCTTAAATGCCTATAATTTCCCGCCTATCCTCCTTCCACTATACCCCTTTTCTTCTCAAAACTTGTGCCCCCCACTTCCCACAAAAAATCACTACTGCATCGCTCACTCGAACCACTACCATTCTACAACCTCCCACTACCAATTGTTATTACCTCCCACTTCTAAGCCCATGCTACTACTGGTCCTCGTTAAAAACAAGACACGAAACCATACCATTGTTACCTACCTGATGATGGCAAACTGTATTGCCGAAAGCGTTCGTTTTGAAACCTTTGGTGGACTGTTACACCAGTTACACCCCGACACCAAAAAGATGGCCCGAAAATTAGAAAGGATCAACCAAAAACTTGTCCGACAAGAATTGTCTGTACAGTTCAACAAAACTTGTATAAAAGAAAAAAATGATGCCCAAATACACTTATATATATATATATATATATATATATATATATATATATATATATATATATTATATATATATTTATATGAAAATGTTTAGTAATGTTTGTCGGCTTGTGAAATATTATCAGTGAGTAGAATTTCATTTCTAATAGGGCCTACTTGCTTGCCTCCTCTATTAATGTTTTTAAGAAAGACAAAAATCTACAACTCACCTGGTTCTGAGAAGAATAACAATAGACTGAGCAGATTATATATTTTTCACTAAGCGAAATTATCTAGCAGAAAGGAAAATATAAATTAAAATCCATAGAAATTGCAATTGGAAAACGCTCCACAATCTCTCCGTAGAATTGTCATGGTAATATGAGATTCGTTAATAAATGAAAGACTGCACAGCAGAGATTGGCACAGGAAATTTCGGAAATTCTTATATTCTCTCCAAATATTAGAAATACCTAGATGCGTAGGATTAATTAGGTAGCACAATATTTGTTATTTTATAGTTGGACTGGGCCAATGACCGCACAAATAAAAATTGGAATTACGTTTTTCATTGAAGATATGTGGATCAACAATTGATTAACAGAAGTCAGCCATCACTATATTAAAAAATCCAAAAATATTTACGAGTGAGGGAGTGCACAGAAACCAAAATGAAATAGTAGAACAATGATCTTATTCCCAGGCAAAAAATAGAATGAGAAATGAAATGATATAAAGGAATTAATTTTGAACGAATAGAGCTTTCTGCCATAATCATCATCGTCATCATCATCATCATTATTTCCTCCTCATCCTCATCCCTAGCAGCAACAGCAACAGCAACATCTAATTCCTTGGAAAAGAAAACTAGTATTAATAGTTATTTACCGGTCCTCGAGCATTATCACAGCCTTAGTCCATGTGGCATGGATCTCATAAATAGAAACATGTATACTTTATCAAGTTTTTCCAACTTTGTCGAATGGCAGTTAAACATTTTTTTAAGTAGGTGCAGCCCTCTCGTGGAACTGTTTTATTTTTTGACCCAATTGTATTTCGTCCCGGTCAGTTTGCTGTGCTTGTCATTGATTTGATATGTTTTCCTCAAGGATCATAACTAATCCTCTTTCAATAAGGATAATATGCATTATTGTCCTGTTGTAAATGACTTCCATTAAGAGACATGCAATCTTGTATCAGGAAGAAAATTTACCTCTCTCATCTCACGGAACCATACAAAGGTTCCATCATCATAATCTTGAACAAATCAACTTTTTGATTCATTACTGAATATCAATGTTATCCGATTGATATACGCCATGATAGTTTCTCTACAGCCCAATTTAACCTCATTGTCTTTTGGTTGTGTGTTAGTGATGGTTTAGCACATGTAATTAACATTTTATTCAGCAAATCTCAACAGTTCAGGTCACGAAAAGCGTCCTTTCGCCTTTTTTGTATATTTTCTCTTTTTAAGGCATATGGGTTTTATATCCTTATGCTTTGACGATCTATGGGTACTCTTTCCTTTTTTAACCACAACATTTATCCTATGTCTTCTTTGAAGACAACTGACTGAGAACAACCAACGTCTTTTGATATATTCCAATTTTGATTGCCTACTTGAATTAGTTTTACGTTCCTTTTCATTGTTTCCCTTCGGATTCCTTTTTTAAGTCATTTTCCCCATAGTCAGGTATACCAAATAGCCTGTAATAACTGCCTTTTAATTGTAAATGGATTTACATATCTTGATTGTTTTAGAAATGCAATTTGCATGATCATTCTATGACTATTTCCTGAAAATAGATTATTCTATCATATATTCCCCGTAAGGGCCTGAAAATTATTTCAATGATTTACATAATCTAGTTTTAGGAATATTTTATGAAGCAAGAACAGTCACTTATCAAACAAAAAGGTTTGCTATTCATCTTTTATTTTCTGCTAAAGAAAAGGTCCCCTGAGTGCGATTTCGTTTATTCATTTACAGGTTTAGTATATATATATATATATATATATATATAATATATTAATATATATATATATATACCAATACGTAATTAGTAATGGTCCCATGCCTTCCGTACATCACTCTCTCTCACAGATACACACACACACACACATATACACACACATATATAATATATATATATGTGTGTGTGTGTGTGTGTGTGTGTGTGTGTGTGTGTGTATGTGTGTGTACAATATATATGCATCAGTGTGCACATATTACTAGTACTACTATGTTGCTTTTCTTTGAAGTAGCTCTTCGACTTCAAGCGTTTGTCCCAAGTCAATTGTTTTGATGACACTTATCGATAATCCTGCTACTCTTGAAATATTTCAGAATCCACCTATTTCAGAATATTAAGTTTCAACGCTATATGATGAAATCCTTTCAGTACATAATCTTGAATGAAAGATTCATCGTAATCCATGTTTTCTGTTGTTATTGACTACAATGTGTGCGTTGAATCTTATAGAGACGGTGGCCTGTGAAATCTTTCACGATAACTTGAGATATCTTCTTGTTGTGCACAGGATTAATTGATTAAACAACAATTAATTTGACGCCGGGTTCTTCGAGGAGGGTATTTATGCATACGTTCATCTATGGGACATGTAAATGAATCTCACTGGAGACTACGTGGAAGTGTATCATTCTCTTGCTGATAAGATACACACACCGTTTTATTTCTATTGTAATAAGAATGCTGGGTTAATAAATGTATGTTCCTCACTTTTTAGACATCCCTCATATAGGTATATTTAATGCTACGTTAATGTGCGGAAATCAAGATATCATGCGAGACAGAATATTAAGTAAATATAATGCTATACAGTTATATAGAAAACTTGCAATTTCTGCAGAAAAATACGTAGAACCTCACAATTGACAGTTCTTATTAAACACAAAAGACAAATACAAATGTCAGTCTGGTGATGTGTTGAGATTAATGGCTATGTTTTATTTCAGTAATTCTTATATTTTTCAAATAATAGAAAGAGGTCTAATCAGAGTACACAATATATATTTTTTACTGACTGTACCAATAACTGCACAAGTAAAAACTGAAATTACATTTTTCATCGAAATGCGAATGGATAAGTGGTTAATAGAAGTCACTATTTTTTTTAAATCGCGTTTAAAGTCTTTCCGTGTAAGAGAGTGTACAGAAATCAAAATGAAATTCATGTATAATGACCTCATGTCTAAGAAAAATAAGAAAATAGATAAATAGAAAAATGAAATGAAATAAAGGAATCAAGAATAGATAGATCCTCTTTCCCATCATCATCAGCACCTGCAGCACCAGGAAGACCGATCTGTATCCTGGTTTGATCGAACTTCCGCTAATCATGTGTCTTTAGCTGTAATAGCTTGGGAGAGCCCATCTCTCTCCAGATCTACAACTGGTTTGAATTAAGAGTTTTACTACTTCTAGAAAGCTTGAGATACTAAAGTTAAAGAGCCAGGCTGTCCTACTACTATGAATGAAAATAGTTGGATCAATTCCTTTCTTACGTTTACCAGCGCTATGTCAAATGGAAATAACCTCGTTCAGAATTTGAACTCAGATAGTCGAGTCCATTTCCTACAACAATATTCAGCGTTTCCATATATAAAAAAAAGCCTTTAGACTATATATGGTGAATATATAAATTATTAATTGATGTCTTTGAAGCACCTCAAAAATGTAATATCTAGTAGGTGATATGTTGTGTCAACCCCCTCCCCGAACCCAGCAGACATGGTGAACATTCCCAGAGATATAATCGACAGATAAGGCCGTAAATGTGTTTTAATCACTGACCATGAGAATCAATGAGAAAAAAACATTTGAAAAAATATCGAGAAGCCTTGTGGTTAGCTCTGGTGAGTCACATGAGAATTAAAAGTTAGATTTAAAAAAACAGACTTTAGTTGTAAACGCCCAGGGAAACAGACGTATATTTTGAGGCTTAACCGAGACCCCACACACACATCACATGGGAGTGGGTGTCGTTTTCTATTAGAATACATCTTTTTCCTTCGACGGTCGAAAAGACACATTTATATGTATATGAGTCATGTCCAAAACAAACTCGTAGGAATTTGTACCAACTTGTTTGTCACTGAGATCAAGTGACAATACCTTCGTCTCCTCAAGCTTTTATAGACAACCGTCCCTTGTTCTATAAGACAGAGACGACTATTTGATATCTCTGTAAAACTTTTTACTCATGATATATTTAACCAATTCCCAATTAAGACTACTTAACTATTTTGCCTCAATGTGTACTATATATATATATATATATATATATATATATATACATGCACACACACACTCACACTATTGCCATAAGATATATATATATATATATATATATATATATATATATATATATATATATATATATATATATATATATATATATATATATATATATATATATATATATATATATATATATATATATATATATATATATATATATATATATATATATATATATATATATATATATATATATATATATATATATATATATATATATATATATATATATATATATATATATGGTGGCGCGTGGTCTAATGGGTAGTGTCATAGGAAATGGATTCATCAACCCGAGTTCAATTCCTGGACGAAGCTGTTGGAGTTTCACATGGCGCTAATACCCTTGGGAAAGGTATGAATCCTACTCTCCCTCCAGCTATGGGTAAATAGCAGGGCAGACTGGACTCTTTAACCATGGGCAGGTAACCAGTCTAGGAGAAGGAAAACTCTGAATTCAAACCTGTTAAACTCCGCTTAAGAAATTGACCTTGTGTCGCATCCTACTCGTGCGGAGGGGTTGGTATATATATATATATATATATATATATATATATGAGGGTTAAACACAAAAGAAACAGCAATAGAACTGACGATCAAAATATGCTACACTTATAATCATGAATGTCATGTGGCTCAGAGGAAAATTTATTTGATACAATCATGTTGGGCTTACCCGAATTGTTGACGCATGTTATGCCTAGCAATTCCACTTGCAAAATCATAAGAATTATATTGTTTTCATCGATTTAGTTTGGGCTCTGCCCTGACAGCGAATGCTTTTTGATGATAGCTCGTTGTTGTAGTCCCCCGCTTTGTTCATGGTTACAGGAATTTTATGTGTTGAATCGAATTACTCCCGGCCTTTATGCCGTACAGTTTTCGCGGATGATTTTATGAAGAGTGCATTTTTCTTATATGTTTACGTTTACTGATTCTTGCTGGGATGTTATGTTCAAAACGTACAGAATTGAATTCCGGCGATAAATAAATGTGTGTTACATTGCTTTTGCTTGCGATCGGAAATCGTCTTCATATTACACATTTATATTAAGAGTTAATCCTAGCACACGCTTTTTATTTATTCTGTCCTTTTTAGTGGCATCGAGGTGTGCTACGTTCTAGATAATGATGATCCTTGCGGAGTTTAGTTTTTAGCACTATGTCACTGCAGTGTCGAAAATTGAAGGTTTGCTAGATGTCTTTTTCATGGCATACATCGCCTTTGCGGATATGTTTTAATCGGATTTCTTGATACAACCATATAAAGTTTTTGACCCGCTGATGGAACTACTTCAGGTTTTAAAGAACTAGCAGTAATTACATCACCTATACGTATATTATCTCTAGAGAAAATAATGGAATTAACACAGAAGATATTCGCATTGTTTGTTCTTTCGTTTTTGTTTGTTAGCGGTAAATTAACAAATAACAGAAAAAATGCAAAATATTTTTGAATTCAATAGCTGGACATTCTGGCTTCGTAAGATTTCTCTTAAACAAAGTAGATTAATTTATTTGAATTAATGACATAGTTTTTTCCAAGTTATGCACAAGAAAAGATTATGGAATAACTCAACGTTGTAAAAAACGGAATTATCTTATCATTTGCAGTTCAAAGTAAATAACAGAAGAAGCCTAAATAATTCTGATCGGCCTACAGTTAAAATTATAGTGAGCTTCCTCTAAGTATTCTAATTCTATAATGCCTGCCAGGAATAGTAAATATCTAAGGTTTCTAGCAAGATGTAATTTCAAAAATGTACTTGAAATATTAAGACAGTTAAACCAACGATAAACTATTTGTAGATTAACTCTTGAAGGTTACTATTCAGGCTTCTCCAAGTGACATCAGCTCAACTTCAATTAGGGTACTAAAGATTATAATCATTGTGAAGATTATGTTAGCTTAAATTAAGCTAATAACATTCAATTAATCTCGTTACACAACATTTTTGAATATATTCGTGAATTCAATATCAAGTAAACTATAAAAACGTGATTGACTTATGAAACAAGATTTTCCAATTGGAGACATGGCGTAAAGGATATAGGTGCTGAGTTAATACAGTTCCGAGGAACATATGTCTCTAGGCTGAAGGTTCAATGCTGGTCAAGTCTGAAAGTAATATAGAATAATTAACGCAACTTAACAATTGTACCCAATCATGGTTAACAGAATGAGAACAGTTTCCCCTTGTGAATTGAATAAAGTTTTAAGTTCGAAGTTCCGTTAAGCTCCCGATAATGACAAGAAGGTTATCAAGTTCGAAGATAAATTTCCCAGGTTAGAGGAGGGGTTACCAAGTCCGACAAGCAATAACCAAAGAAGGCCGGAGGGCACATCGACCGAAATGTTTTGCAGATAACAAAAAAGATGAGGGCAATAGTCCGAACAAATCAAATAATCCAAATTATCAAACCTCATCTCAAAAATCCACAGCAATAATATAATAATAGGAATCAGAATTTCTGGGATGAAATGTTAGCTTATTTTGTAGATTGCATATTGGTTGATTCATTTTGTGTCTTTCTTCTTTCTTTTAATATCATTTCAAGGGGATTAATGAAGCTCTTCCTCCATACATGATCATCAATTCCTGACTTCAATGTCACCTTGTATTGTCTTCATTGATGATGGCTTTCCGATTTTAGGGAACTGCAAGTATTGTCTTTATATTCTCTGTCGCAATTGCATGGAACAGAATACATACAGTTATTGCTTCTTTCTAAGAATTTCAAAGCACTTCTAAATATTGTCATAATGTCGTATTGTCTGTGGGTATTTTGTACAATACCCAACATTTATGGAATGCAAACTGGAGCAGGCTTCTACTTATTCTCCCCCCAAAAAAAACTTAAATTTTTGTTAGTGGAAGCCAATATTATATTAAGCAGAGCAGTTGTTGCGCTGAAGAATATTTCTTGTGCTGACCATTTCCGCTTGATTTGTATCAATGTTGCCTCTGAAAATGTTTTTCTTGTGTGCTGTAGCCATCTATTGTATTGTCTTTATTCACGTTCTGTAGAGGGAAAGAAACGGAACATAGAAAAGCCCTTTTAACAGTTTATCTAATTTATTATTCCCTTTTGTGAGAGTTGTGGTCAAGTGATAGTGAGGTTATCATTAAATAGTTATATTTACCAGGCACGTTCTTTCCATAATAAACACAAAATAGAATTTTATGGAACGTAATTCAAGTTAGAACATTAAAGCAACTGCAGAATACAATTTTTTTCCGAAAATGGACATAAGTCTCGTCATGCATTTTATCGCATTTTTCAGTGATGTCATCAATATCGCCTGACCACATTTTATTCTTATTTGGGTCAAAGAGACATGCGGATCACACCTGCATATCAAGGATGACGAGTTTGAACCCTAATCCCCCGGATTTTTCCACCCATAACCAACCCCATGATATTTTAAGATCCTTTTGTTTACGCTGATATAACAATTGAAGTGCATGTAATCTCCCGTGAATGTTCTCTTACGGTAATTGAATGCCTTGAACACCACTTCTCTTAAAGATACGCACCTAACTAGGTCAGTTTTGTCTTTCCCTTCCATTCTGAACTGCATTGAAGGTCTTATTGAGTTCACAGGATCCCGAATTACAAGAACCTCTTTATCGTTAGTTCAAAGTATCTAGGTTTCATCTACGTATCTTCAGCGATGTTGTTACATATGCCGCTCCTTCAAAGTCTTAAAATACGTTTGCCATCAGCAGAAATATTGATGGACCCATAGCTCAGCCACTTTCAGCCAATAGAATTAGGTAATGATACTTTCCTCCATTGAATGGAGTCTGCTTATAACGAAAAACGGATAAAGTCTCATACGTTGTGCTTTTCATACAGATATACTAGAGCACAAGGATAAAAATGACTTTATGAATGATATATATATATATATAATATATATATATATATATATATATATATATTTATTATTTATTTATTTATTTATACTAAAAAGTATAAGAGGAAAATATATCGTATTTTATATTTACGTTTAGCAGATGGCCCATAGTATTAAAAACTCTTTTGGTTTCCCTGATTCATATATATTATATGCCAAAGTATGCAGCAATCAAACCAATTAGATTTGGCAAGTGATTTATTAATGTCAGCATAAACAATGTATCTACATTACCTACATCAATATAAGATCATTCGGTCTCTCTGCTAAAGACATAGTTTCGTAATTTTCCTTGAAAGTATCATCAAAACTACAGGCCATTTGTATTTCATACTCATAACATGCTCTTAAAACATGGGCACGCGAAATTGTGTTACATTCATTCCATTGAGTTCACAATTTAAGAAAAACACAATTTATGTGCTAAGCACAACACGTTGATCATTTTTGAAGGTGAATTTCTTCTTCTATCTTCAAAGAAATTCACGGTGAAAACATTGTATTGCTTTACAGTAATGACTAAAATTAATCTTCTATTTTTTGCTGACAAGACATTTTATTTCTGTTGACTATGTTAATTAAATTCATCTCAATCCTGTGATCATAGGACAATAACAAAGATTCATTTCAAAGAGACATCATTCAGTTCGTTGAAATTGTTATTGTTTAATCGATATTCAATACTCATGTATACTATAGACACACATACACTCCCCCATATATATATATATATATATATATATATATATATATATATATATATATATATATGCGCAGTATAACACAGAGATAAAACAAAAACATAATGATAATAATAATTCCACATTTCCACGATTCGTTACCATCTGGTATTTGGTTTGGTTTGGTTTGTTTTGTTTTACGGCATATCAACCTCAGTGGGTCATTTAATGCCGATAAAGTTTTGAAATAAATCAATTCTTAATGGATAATACAATTTTTTTTATGAATACATTTTTCTATTTAGCCCATAGATGGGACCCTACTACCACTCCGGGTCAGAGTGGACCTGGGAGCAATGGTGATGAAGGGGTCCTCCATATTCCCCAAACCTCCAAAACTGGAACCTCACCATCAGATAGAGTTTAACGTCATTCCCAGGACATGTAGACCTTCAGTCAGCGCCTTCTAGCACCCATATGATAAAAAGGTTGGGGCTTGCCATAAGGGTAATAGGGTTGGGAAAATCATATAGGTGCTAGGGCTTGACGTGACCAACCGATTGATCGGAGGGGGCCTCTCCGACCGCCCGTCTAGCCCAAGATAGGGCCAAAGTGGAGTATTGCATATCATGAACTGCTCATCCACCTGGGCTCTATCCGTAAGCATCACGGGTCGCCACCCACGGCCAACAGGTGGCCCCATTGGGAGAGTCTTACCCCTCTGCAGAGGTTCAGTCAGTGCATTCTAACGCCACAGCCGACAGGGTGGACCATCTGGTGTATATCAATATAACAGTTGAGACTAGACTATAGAAAACTAATACAGGATAAATTTGACTGAATGTTTAGAAAGAGTTTAATAATTTATAATAAAAAATTAAAACATGATAAGTGAATACTTAGCATGTTTACGACACTGATATGTATATAAATAATTAAAATATAAAATTTCCCCTGAGAAATGAGTTTGCATTTTTAGAATAAAAATGTGATATTTAGTAAGACTTTTTGATACTCTTGTACGGTATTTTTTCTTTTTAAGTAGCCCAGGTTCTGTCTCATATCTTATGCATTCTATGTAGATATTCCCCTTCCATTTACATAACCTAACTTTTTAGAACATACTGTTGATAGGCATCGTCAAAACCTGAAATTTTAACTACCAATATATGTTTTTTGAGGTAGTCTACATATGCTCAATCACACACATACTCAGAAACACACGCACACTTACGAACACTTACGAACACAAGAACACACTACACATAAGCATACACATTCATACACGTGTATATTACGTTTAGCACGCTTCCTAAATATGATATTGTACCTAATTATTGCTACATGACATATTCATTTACATGGTCATGGACAGGTTCAAAATTAACTGAGTAAAATTGCGTAGCCTCGTCTATTTGAAGCGGTTGTTCAACGAAATTACTCTCCATACCACACTGTGTGAATTTAAATCATAAAGAAGTAGTCTACGCATTGTTTCCGTTAGCAAACTCTTTCGTGGAATAAATAAAGGGTTAGGTTCAAAGTTCCGTGATGGCTACTGAATACGACAAGAAAGTTCCCGAGTTCGAAAAGAAGGTTCCCGAGTCCGAGAAGGTTCCGAGTTCGACAAGAAATACCTGAAGAAGGCCGGAGGGTATATCGGCTAAAACGTTGTACAAATAACAATGAAGATGAGGACAATAGTCCGAATAAAGCAGATAATACCAAACTCTTTCAATTTTGAAAAAGTGATCTACTATAAATGGAAAGCATTTTAAGCATGGATAATCACTCCATCTTGGAACGAACTCTTAGGAAATAGATTTTACCTCAGTCCAAGACAATTTTCAGCTAAAATATGTCTGCGTCTTCTGCAGTAGACTGTTTTTGTCACAGTCATGCTAGTCATATATCTCACGACAAAAAAACATCATAGACTGAGCTTACATATTTCCTTCTGTTCGTTGGTTGGCTTTACGGCATGTAAACTAATTGGGTCATTTAATGCTGAAACCTTTTTTTATTATTCTTGATGGGTACTCAATTTTTTGAAGTGACTTTTTTCTAAAAACATCTTTTTAAACTGATTTGCTTTAACCCATTAATTGGACCCTACCGAATACAACCAATCCGGCTCAGAGTGGACCTGGGAGTAATGGCGATGAAGGGTTGCTCTACATTATCGAGAGCTCAAGAACAGGGACTTCACCATCAGTTAGAGTCTAACGTCATTACTCAGGACAATAAGACTCTCAGCCACTGCCTTCTAGCACATATATGATAAAAAGATTGTGCTTTGCCATAAGAGCAATTGGGTTGGAACAATCATATATGTTCTAGGACTTGATATGACCAGCAAATAATCGGATAGCCTATCTGACCACCCATCTGGCCTAAGTAAGTGCCAAAAGGTATGTTACATGACATGGACTGCTCAGACAACAGGGTTCTATCCTTAAGCATTACGGCATAGTTTTATTATACAGCAGACCAAACGTAATTCGTGCTATTTATGGGACAAAACATGTTGGTCCACAACGGGTCTGACGAGCCATCTGAGAGTGTGTGGTGTTAATGTCAACGCCAAAGACAATATATATATATATATATATATATATATATATATATATATATATATATATATATATATATATGGTGGGTTGTGTGTATGTACAGAAAATATAATTATATAAGTGTTTTGATAAATCATCGCCGGTTTTTTCATAATCTAATACATTTAGATATGAATTGTAGGACTATTCTATGTTTTTGAACTAAAAAATTGTTTTTGGTTTATAGTTATAGGCCTTCCTATTGAAGTTAAATTACCTGACCCAAAGGACAAAAGCCATTAAAGTATTGCATAATACTATAATTGCATAATAATTTGAAAAATGTAGGAATTTCAGTTATTGGTTTCAGATGTGAAGCTATAAGTAGCAACATGCCGTTTTGTTCCTTGTTTTAAATGTGCTAAATATTTTCTATAACAAATATAGAATTTTAGTATTATTAGCGTTATTCGGACTATTGTCCCCATCTTCATTGTTATTTGTACAACGTTTCGGCCGATATACCCTCCGGCCTTCTTCAGGTATTTCTTGTCGAACTCGGGAACCTTCTCGGACTCGGGAACCTTCTTTTCGAACCCGGGAACTTTCTTGTCGTATTCGGGAGCCATCACGGAACTTTGAACATAACCCTTTATTTATTCCACGGGGGTATAGAAAGTTCCCGAGTTTGAAAAGAAGGTTCCCGGGTCCGAGAAGGTTCCCGATCCGACAAGAAATACCTGAAGAAGGCCGGAGGGTATATCGGCCGAAACGTTGTACAAATAACAATGAAGATGGGGACAATAGTCCGAATAATGCTAATAATACTAATCTTCAAGCCTCATCTGAAACATTCAGAGAAATAATATAGAATTTGTTCTTTACAATATTTGCAACCATCAAAGACATATATATATATATATATATATATATATATATATATATATATATATATATATATATATTATTCGGAAAGAGAGAGAGAAAGACAAGGGGATAGACAATACAAGATATCATTATATTAAAAATGTTCACCAAAATTAATATCGCATTCGTGATGTATTTCAGGCATTCGGTGCCATCTCTCTGTGATTCTTTCTGATATTAATTCAGTGAATAATTAGTGTTGCGTGAAGGATGACCAACATTTTAGTGAAATACTGATGAGATGCCACGTCACGATACTTCCGAGACGTTACGCTGACATTTCATTTCCTCTCGTACAACGAAACTTCAGTGGACATTGGAGGTCAACATTTCTCATTATAAGGGACGTAATATATATATATATATATATATATATATATATATATATATATATATATATATATATATATATACATACATACACACACACACACATATATATATATATATATATATATATATATATATATATATATATATATATATAAGGTTAAGTAAACAAACAAATGTGTCCATTTTTATATAGCTTTAAGCCGACAATTTTTGAATTGTGAAATTACAATAAAATTATGTATAAACCCGAAAATCTACCATACAGGATGATTGGAATTATATATATATTTTTTGAGGATATGTGCTTAATTGAAGTCGTACCTAATTTTGAAAATTAATTAGTTACTAATTAATGGATTTTAGGCGGGCATATATGTTCAAATGTAAGGCTAAACGAATCAAGAAAATTTCAATCCCTGAATAGGTCGAAATTTACATTAGGTACGACTTCAATTAAGCACATATCCTCCTAATATATATATATATATATATATATATATATATATATATATATATATATATATATATATATATATATATATATATATATATATATACAACAATCGATTTATACATGGCTTATCTAGCTCATTTTGGCAAAATAACTTAGATACATACATTTTATTTTGATTATAAGTAAGTTATTCTATGATAAAATCATTTCTTAAAATAAATATTGGGGATTATTTTCTAATATATGTACAGATTTATATTCTAATTACATATACGGGGAAATTTGGTATTCATTTGATACGTTTATTTTTATATTTGTTTTTGGATATGTAATTGAAGTTAAATATGTAGCTTGCAGTGGTGGTTATATTGAACGAATTTAAACTAATGTCAACTTCATCCTTGTGATTAGTCAATATTGGATTAAAATTGCAAATCAAACATTGGCATTGAAGGAATGATTCTATGTAATTATCCAGAATACGGCGATCAATTTGAGGAATTATATTTATAACGGTATTATGTTAAATCTATATATGCATATATCTATGTTTTTACAAAATCATCTTCATATTTAATTTAGACATATATATGTGGTTGTTAGTTTTTACGAATATGCAGAGATGAAACAAATATGCTTACAAAATATTTGAATATTGTATCTGTTATTTTTACTTGTTCTTTTTACATTTAGACCCAACAACATGGCGCTGTTAAATACTTGCTGTTTCGTAATGTGTATATTCAGTTTTAAAAGATAATTCAAACTGAATAAATAGTTTGTTATTTTTCGAATTAGCCTTTGTTATGAATAAATTATATGTAGTTGATAATGTTTAAGCTTAGTTATTGAAACAAAAACAAAACATTTTCTTTAATTTGATAGAAAAAACTTTTTTTTTGAATCACATCTTGATTGAGTAATTGTTTGATTTTAACGGCATGTCAACCTGTCTGGTCCTATTTTCAGCCTAGATGCTAGAGAAAAACGTCTATTGTAAGTGGCTATTTACATGTTTGTGTAATTATTTATTAAGAGTTTTTTTTTTTGCACAATCGAATATGAATAATTTTGAAACCGATCTATTTGACGCATAAATGGGACTCGAACAGGTACTACCACTCCGCATCGCAGTTAACGAGGATGAATGGCTATAAATAGATGCACCGCATTCTTCATATCCATTTGACTCGTCTGTGCGAGATTTATTGGTACTAACTCACCGAATCTGAGTGGATCAGCGAATAATGGCAATTAAGGGGTATTTCACATACCCCAGATATCTAGAACTTGAGCCTCACCATCGGATTAATTTTAGTATCATACCTAAGACTTTAAATCCATGTTGGTTATATACAGAGGGAAAAATCACTCTCAAACTATAGTTCACAATTACGGGAACATTTACCAAATAAAAGAAAATGAAATTATGAATGCAAACCGATTCCGTTTATTTCAGAAGCGTCGAATAATGTTTGCTCTCTCTCTGTGGAAATATAAGGTTATCTATTATGAAATGTCATTGATTGCTTGCAGTGTTCCGAACAGGGAATTAAATTCTGAACGACCACGATCATCTTGGACTGCTGATAGTCAAGCTATTGAAATCGTAATTTATAAAAATCCTGAGAGCACAGAAAACCGGGCAACATTTCAAGAATGTATCATAAATGACCTCCAGGAATTATGCAAAGGGCTAAAGCTTTCATAGGATACTGCCCGCTGCTCAACGTATACAAAATGTCGACAACTGTTCGTTTAGGAAAAGACACGCTACCAAATTATTACTGAAAAGAATGTATATCAATAATACAACCGGGTCCTTCTTAATAATTTTCAACAAAAGAGACAGTGATTACTGTCAACGAAAAAAGACCGTGTCTGTAAAGAAACCAAGATCACTCTCAGAGAAGATAATGGACAGTGATTGGTGAGATAATGAAAATGTTGTCTTTCGTGACGTGCTGAATTGTAATGACAAAGTCAATTCTGTCCTCTGAGCTAAGAACTACACCAGTCTTTGTTGAAATAGCGGCCATACAGAAAGATGAGTCACGATTGTCAGACATTAGATGATGATACGTAACAAAAAGGACGGAGGGAAATACTTAAATGTAAAATTTTACTCAAAGCCTCTTCAAGCGTTTACATAATTTCTTCTAATGAAAACATTACACCAATCACAAAGCGTATTAAAAGTAATTACACACGTACACACACACACTCACACACACACACACACACACACACTATATATATATATTATATATATATATATATATATATATATATATATATATATATATATATATTGCCTGGATGTATATATAGCCTTACTGTGATATTATGATACCCTATCCCAGAGTTTGTTTTCTCTTGATTTTCCTTTTAAATGATTTTAGCCATTTCTTCGGATCAGTCCAAGGGGCTTTGATCCTAATCAGTTCTTACCAAATAATGAAGTCATGCTGAAAGCACTGGTTCCTGCTTCATCATTGAAGTTAAGCAGCGAAGCACTTGTTCAATACTTAATTGGGTGGCCACTTAAGCAACCTCAGGTATTGTTAGCAACGTGAGTCCTTTGTTTATCAAAATGACTTGATTCAGCATTAAATGGCCTGAAAAGAGTTGATATGCTTATTCAATACTTAATTGGGTGACCACTTAAGCAACATCAGGTATTGTAAGCAATATGAGTCCTTTGTTTATCAAAATGACTTGATTCAACCATAAATGATCCGCAAAGGGTTGATATGCCCTTAAAAAAACAACCAACCAACCATCCTAAAATTACTATTACAGTCAAGTCACACTGCACCAGTTCCCACTCAATCACTGAAGTTAAGCAACAATGAGCCTGTTCAATGCTTAATTGGGTGACCACTTAAGCAACAGCAGACACTGTTAGCAGCCTGAGTCCTTTGTTTATCAAAATGACTTGATTCAGCATTTAAAATTGAAGCGTTTAAAATTTGGTTAATTTCTGAATACATTAAATTTGAATCTAGAATGCACTTCATCGACATTCGCATTATAAACTTCAGTAATAATGTTCAGTTTTTGTTCATGATCTTTTGGTGCTTGATTAAAATGTCTTATAAGCAGAGAAAAGGCAAAAAAAGTTGTATTCACAAAGTATGTAGACTAAACCTGTATCTTTCAGGGAAATGGACAATAGAATCATTTTCCTCATAGCTTGTCTCATTCACATTAGCAACAATTATTCCAACGTAATTTTCGTTGGCTGAAGCACCATTGAAATTCTTAAGTGGTGGTATGATATTTTCTTACTGTATATCATTTATTGTCCTATACATGCTTGAATTCTTAATTAGAAAACGGTAAAAATCTATCTCTGGTCTTGGTTTGGTATATATTGAGGTTACTGCATTTGAACACATCTATTTTTCTACAAATTACATTTCGTTAACAAAGTAACTTGACTTGCTCCATTGTTTTCCTACTTTCGAAATTATCACTGCCTAGTCACGATCCCCTAGCCATAATCGCCGTATATACGAATTGCCAAACTATCGACATGTCTTCATTTAAATTATTTTAGAATTCAAAAATATACAAATACTTTCAATTCCGATACGCTTTGATTACACATTGTATATCTAAGTTTATACAAAATCAAAATATCTCAATGAATTATATCTAATCAATAGAAATTTGATTAATATTGCTTGGAGAAAACACAACGAAACTTTCTTTAATGCATTTTCTAATGTAAATTCTTAGATACGTATGGCAACGCTATTAACACTGACAGTTTTTTTCATTATTATTTATGTACGTGTAATTATAAATGATTTGCCCAGTAGATGGTAAGATTGCATGCAATACAACAACATTTATTATTGCTTTATTTACACTGGGTTTTTTTCTTCTAAAATGACATATGATGCTCGGTGGGAAAGAGTTAATAACTTGAGAAGACTTCGATTAACCTTTAACACAATATAATGATTATATTTCTTTCTTTTCTTTTTTTTTTCATTCTATTGTGTATTATAGTAGAATGATATTAAAAAAAGATGATCAACCTCTAGGTTAATCAAATGTTGCTTACTTACCCATATGTCTTTTATAAGATTGCTTTAATCATTCAGCTACACACGCACACAACCCAACCCCATCCTCATATATATATATATATATATATATATATATATATATATATATACATATATATATATATATATATATATATATATATATATGTCTACGTATATATATGTGGGCAAATGTGTATATATGTAAGGGAAATAAAATGGTAAATCAAAATTAGAAGCTTCGGTAAATCGAGGAATTCTTTTTTTTTAATATTGGAGAACGTAACATCTACCACCTGGATTGTCATCGCAATGACATTGGAAGGCTAATTGTAATGAAATTTTAAAAAGCAAGAAACGAAAAACTTTGTTCATGACCCCTATTCAATCAACTAACTGAAAAAACTTAACAACTATTTGAAACAATGAGGTTCATTATTGCTAATGCAATCATAGAGCAAGGATTGTAATAATATATAAACGTAATAAGTTTATACTTTGAAAAAAATAGAACACAGTAATTACCATTGATCACATATATATATATATATATATATATATGTCGGTGGAAATAAATTCATAACTTCTAATATTACGGATATTTAAGATATATATATATATATATATATATATATATGTGTGTGTGTGTGTGTGTGTGTGTGTGTGTGTGTGTGTGCGTGTGCGAGTGTGTGTGTGAGTGTGTGTATGTGTGTAGGAAATATATTGAATTGTGAATAAAGAGTACAACAAATCAATTCAATTAATATTTCGTCTCTGTTAGTTTTAGCGTCTTCATCAGAATGATGAATCCGTAATACCAGCAGAGATAAATTATTAATTAGATCGAATCGTATGTGTTCGATATTCCGCTTTCCAATACGTTTCCTCTAATATTGTCTTTTAATCTGTTATTTTCATATATATATATATATACTGGTATACATAAAAACAAATCT
>CM042158.1:68125122-68147622 GCA_023376005.1 Doryteuthis pealeii
AAGAGAATATATGTTATATTACTTAGTATTAATAATATATTGAACAACATATCCTATATAAACTTTAAAGGAGTATATATATATATATATATATATATATATATATATATATATATATATATATATATAAACTCTGGGTTTCTCTGCTTAATTTGTCAACAAGTTTAATGACCACACAACAAACATTTTTGTCAGATTAAATATATGTATAAAAGACAATTGCGCAATAGTAGAACGTAGACATTTTCAAAAATTGCATACGAATTTTACCCCGATATGTCAACAAGGGAAAACAAAACCAAGTCTAAAATATATCTTTTTTAAAAGTGTTTTTATTTTCAAGGTAGCAACTCTCTCTCTCTCTCTCTCTCTATATATATATATATATATATATATATATATATATATATATATATAGAGAGAGAGAGAGAGAGAGAGAGAAAGAAAGAGAGAGAGAGAGGGAGGGAGGGAGGGAGAGGGAGGTAGGGCGAGATTAGACAGAGTGTTATATTTAAAAGATAGTAGTGCTCAATATCGGTGAGAGACCATTTATATCTAAAGTTGGATTACGAATGACAATTTCTCCTGCATGCGATCATCAATAAAAGTGCTTTGTACCAATGTCTTACACCTTACTGTCTGTCTGTCTGTCTGTCTGTCAGTCTGTCTCTCCCCAGGATTTGAACTCGCCTTTCACCCATGTATATATGCATGTGTGTGAGTTTATATATATATAATATATATATATATATATGTGTGTGTGTGTGTGTGTGGGTGGGTGGGTGTATACACTCTGCTTGTGTTTATGTACCCAAGTAAATAGGGAACTAATGGTTAGTTTTCATTTAATTAGCTAGCGTTGTGCCTTAATCCTTGGAGAAAGAGACATCAATTGCAAACAGGAAAGTAGAAACCGGAGATAGGTTATAGAAACAAGATCAAAGGAAAAGGGGAGGTTTTACTCCTACAATCATTGGAATACTTTGATTTTTTTTTTCGCTGCAGACAATTGATTATTTTAAGATCGATTCATAAGCAGATGTTTACAATGTACGTGCATATATATATATATATATATATATATATATATATATATATATATATATATATATATATATATATATATATATGCCTGTGTGTGTTTCCATCTGCGGGCATGTTTGTATGTTCGCACTGATGATACTAACAAGCAGGTCTCGGTGCTCATTTCTATTCTCTCTGACTGATCTTTTTTCAACTACACATTTTCAATCAACAATTATATATACTTACATACACACACACGTGTGTGTGTGTGTGTGTGTGTGTGTGTGTGTGTGTGTGTGTGCGTGTAAATATATGACTTGTTTAATCGTTTTTTTTAAGCCATATTTACCGAGACAGGGATGAAGAATGAATGAAACGCTGATTTTCTTCAAACTACTCCTTTGAAATTCCAGCGAGTCTTACAATCACCTCTTAAACTAATCTTCTGATATTCTGTTAAGCTTTGCCCTTCTATTACATATAATGTTATCCACGTCCTTAATTCTTAACCCTTTTGATGAATTCTAAATCGCATGGAGCTTGATCATATTATTATGGAGCGAGGACACTTACACAATCATCCTTTACCAAAAACATATCATTCTACATTTATTGAGGCTTTATTAGTTTTCTTGGTTTACATTTCTTATTTTTGAAGAAAATATTTTCAAAAAATATAACAAACACAGGATGTTATGATATGAGGAGACAATTTTATGTGTCTATACTTAAGTATTTCGGTATTATAAACCATCATCAGGACACTGTTACAGAAATGTCTGTGAGGGAGAAAAATGAAAACTGTTAAGTGTAAAGTGAATGTGTGAATATAATGTTATCAACCGTTAATTTTCATATGTGTGTTTGTTTACGGAAGCTGATGACGTGATCATTGCATGTGATAAAAATAAGTATAGACACATAAAATGGCATCCTCTGATCATAACATTCTGTGTTTGTTATATTTTTTGAAAATATTTTCTTCACATGTCGGATTAAGTTCCTCGTCGTATTTCTTATTTTTGTTCGTCTAACATTTTGATTTGATGTCTAAACAGCTCTTCAAAAAGTATCGAGAATCCATAGTAAAATGTGTCGACAATTGATACTGTCCCGTCTAGACGTAATCAGCTCATTATCTCAAATATTTAGCAGTGTAGGTCTTTATTTGTATTTGAAAAAAAAAAACAGTTTATTGTCTTTCTGTTAACTTACACTTTAGATGGTGAGAATTTTAAATCTTATGCGTTGGCTGATATGAATGTGTGTTTAGAATATGTGTCTGGAAATCTTTGAAAAATTGTTTTGGCTGCAGAGACAGAGATAGATATACTGTATGAAGTTATTATTTTTATTCACGATGTCGGCTCGTTTAGTTGTTACACTGCAGGGGGGAGTTCAACTTTTCTTTTGGCTCAGTAGCTCCATATCAGCGTGTCTGTGAAAAAATATTGGAAATCTCGTTTATTCTCATTTTCAGAGAGTTTGGCAAGTCAACCGTTGTTGAAGCTGTACACGCCAATGAACATGAACCTCATTTGCATATACGACTTTTAAAACTTTTTTTATAATGTATATGGCAGTATACGTTTGGCTATCTTTTTTTGGTGAAAACTTCATTTTTTGGTTCTCTCCCAAAGGTGAAATATATACATTTCGATGACTGTATGTCCAACACTTTTGTTTTGCTTGGTATTGAAAACAAATATATCTGACCTGTTTTGGTGAATCTCAGCGCCATTTAACTTGTCAAAGCAAACTACTATATCATAACTAGGCCACGATTTGATTGACAATTAACGTTGCAATTGTTACCCAACATTTTGGAGGATCTCAGAAAGTAAAAGCAGAGTGATACTTATTAATAATATAGATATTTTGACTTATACATTTTTAATTATATCTCATATTGTTTGCACTCAAATAGCGACAGATCATTAACAAATAGTAGTGGCGGGAAACGATTAGACGTCGTTGCAATACTCAATTATATGGAAAATATTTATTCGTAAGAAGGATTCAGATATACAAAATATTACATAATTAAGTAACTGTTTAATTAGATCGGAATTATTTTGATAGATGTTTTAAAATATAGATGTCTTGCTTTTTTCCATACAGTAGCCTAAACGTAAATATGAAGAAGGTTAGTCTCAAAATCCCAAGAATATTATCGATTACCATTTTATTTTGTTTCGAAACCTTAATGTATCTCAGGTGGATCATTTAAGAGGTGTTTGACATTAAAAGAAATAAGGCAATATAGCCTTATGGAAAATCTGAAGAAAACCTGTCAAAGATGTTCTATTAACTAAAAACATACTTAAATATATGCGTTGAATTACAGGGTGATTATTTTAAAGAAAACTAACGTTTTATTAATTCCTTATATCTGTTTTGGTAAATATAAGTTTAGTCCCGATATCTTGAGATTTTTTAAAGATTAACCGACGATGCTGCATACAATTGTTTTTATATCGGTAGTAATATATCCGGAAAACCACCAGAAAACCTATCAACTTTGCTGACGACAACGAATCCTTGAAATCATAAGGAGAAAAAAGAGTGCACTGTGCTAAGTCATGCTGATTTCCAGTGTATATATCTTCATAACAATCAAGGTTGGCTGGGATAGCAAGCACATGTAAACCGTATAAAGGATGTTTGTATGACAAATGATGTCGTGTACGACGGGTTGGCCCCAGGACATCGCTCAGCAGGCGGCTCAGTACAGCACCAAGATTGTATGCTAGCGCGATGTTAAAATCGAAGGTGCTGACCCAGAAAACTGGCAATCGATTGGAGACAACGAGAGCGACTGGTGCTAATGGTTGGAGAAGAATATAACGGAGGTCTATGAAAAAAAGCACAACTAACAAGTCAAAGTAAGAAGACAAGGCAAATACATAAAGTTCAGAATGTCGACAGACTCGTCAAATCTGTCTGTTATAACTTCAGAAGAGGCTGTCATGCAAGTAACAGAAAACGTGACAGTCCATATGTTCCTTACAAAAGGACTGATCCTGACCGTTTAAGAAGCAATCGTTTTCCCATAAGATAGTTGAAGTACCACACACACACACATAAACACACACACACACACACACACACACACACACACACACACACACATACACACACACATAACTGGTCCTGTAAATTCATATATCTTGGACAGCAATTATCTGGTAGAAGCACTCCCTCTCCAGGTCAAATATTGGTTTGGATTCTGTTTGCTCTCTCCATGATTGATTGCCAGACGAAAGTTAAAAAGCCCAGTCTGTCCTATTATTTACTACTGGTCGGAAGGAGTATTATTGTAGTCATGTATGTCCCTAGTTTATTAACACAATGTTAAATGCAAACAGCCTTGTTCAGATTTTATCCTGGGTAGCCAAGTTCACTTCCTACGACTATAACTGTTTTGTTATGGTACGCCTGCATATTAGAAAGTAAAATAAGTTAACTTTAAATTATTAAATGCTATAACGTTTCGGTTTCAGAAAACCTTCATCAGGACTTCAGATGGAATGATTGTTGTTTGAGTATGGGTGGATGACTATTGAAAGACGAGAAAATAGTCGCTGTGTGTGAATAGTGGCCGTAACTGTGTACGGCATGGCACATATTCCGGTACACGCGATGATTTCTCAAAAAACGGTGAAAAGTGTTGTGTGTTTGAAAGGGACACTATAGTTATAAGACGAGAAAAAGTCTAAATTGTCAGAAATTAGTGTCATTGAAATATAGTAAGACAGGTTTAGAGGAAAAATGTAAACATTAAATAGTTTGAAATCTAATCTGTTTCAGTGTTGTTAAGGTATACATTATGACTTTTGACTTGCACGTGGCTAGATTGGGTAGTACGAATTTAAAGTATAAGGAGTAGCTGCTTTGTGGCTAAGTTAGTCATCCACCCTACTAAAAAATACACATCCATTTCTTTTCATGTCCTGATGAAGGTTTTCTAAAACCGAAAAGTTATAAGTCGACTTTATCATCAAGAATAAGTTCACCATTTTTGTATACTCCGTGTTTTTCGGCAATGTGCAGGATATATCCTGCACACTGCCGAATTTATATTCCTACACACTACTATTCCTACACATTATATATATATATATATATATATATATATATATATATATATATATATATATATATATATAGTGATCTGATGATAATCCAGGCTTACTTTGAACAATACAGATTTCGTTTAACAGCCCCAAAATATATCAGTATATCGAATCTCAAATGGCTATGTTAACGGAAGAATCCCATCGAAATAATTACAATACTAATCAGGGAATCAATTACATTCGTGAGCAGCCATGTTGCGTGATGCAATTACAATGTCCATTTCGGCAGACAGCGAATAATAAAAACAAATCATCTAATTAAATGGTCATTGCTTCGGGAACATTTTCATGGTCAATCTTGCAATTTTCACGTGGTGTCATTTATTCTTTACTTCCTTGCTGTTCAGATCGTCTTACATTAAAACAGATAGTATCCTTATATTTTTTTAATTCCATGATCCGAAACAAAGTCTGGCGAAAGAGGAAAAGGGGAAATAAATCGATTAAATAAGAAATAAATAAATCAAAATTAGAATCCAATGTTATTCAAAGGATAAATCTAAGCAAGTACAGTTGTAAATAGCATTACACCAATATTAATCTCTGATCTATTCTTCGATATGTTTTATCATTTAGTTGTTTTTTAAGTAATATAAACAGAGTGTACTTGATAAAATAATGAAATCATTGAGTCATGAAATTACATAGGCCCTCACATTCAAATTATTCTATTTCAACACACACACACACACACACACACACACACACACACACACACACATATATATATATATATATATATATATATATATATATATATATATGTGTGTGTGTGAAAGAAAAATAGTATTTGCTGTGGTGCTTATATATTTGTTAGGAAATTCGTGCTCTACGAAATATATCAAATAATTATTTTTTTAAATAAAATAATTAGGAACTGCTATTTTTGAATGTAGAAACTGTATGGGAAGTAATTGCGGACACAAGGCCTTTTTAAACTTTATAATCTTCAAAATTATAAGACAATATATATATATATATTATATATATATATATATATATATATATATATATATATATATATTTCAGTCTTTTAAAGGTTTTGTTTTAAATATATCTTCAATGTGATATTAAGAGATGTTAAAATGGGTTTTGCGCAAATCTAGTTTCAAATAAAAAATGAAAAGAAAAACGTGAAAAATTTTAGCCCGCTATAATCGTTATTAATAGCATTCCGTTTTAAATTGTGCTGACGTCTTAAGAGTATTCGAAAACATTTATGAGGGCGTTCATTGATAAAGATTACTAAAAAAAAAATAAAGCTCCATAAGAATTCATAATTCCGACAAAGTATTCTCCAAAATGACGTATATGTATGCATTTTAGAATTTTAAAAAATACCATTTTCAAAGTTTTTATTATTCTTTATTATATCTGTTTCTTTTTTTTAGAATAGAATAATATGTGTTTGTTGTTTTTAACCAAAATAAATCTAAAAATATGCTATCAAAACTATAGAAAATGAGTATAATTCATTAAATTAGTGATTGAATCTAATAAAAATTACGGATGTTTTAACTATTTAAAATACTCTATTGAATAAGTAAATAGGCTGAAAGAAAACGGAACCCTTTGACAATGTTGTAATTAGAAATGATATTGGATTCAACCCTCATTCCGTGTTGTTTATTACATAAATTAGTTAACATTTTAGCATACGTAAAATGGAATTTATGTTGCTTTTCTAATCTGTGTTTTACAAAAGTTTTTTTATCATCACATATTTTAATGTCTAACATGCCTTCATAGATTATTGATATAACTGAAAATTGTTTCTATTAAAAATATATTATCTAATATATTGAATCGCAAATTGTTTATCAAGGATTCTTATCAATAGTTACTTTAACCCTTATGATTATGTGAAAACAAAGAAATAAATACTTGAAACTCTATAATTCTCTATATTTGTGTGACTTCAGACCATACAAACCTATGCAAATAGTTCTTTAAAAAACAGATTGAATGAGATCATCTAACTTAATGTAACCCAAGACAGTTAAAAGCAATCAATGTTCATTATCGAAGATTGAAAAAGGTTACTAATTTCTCATCAGTCATTTTCCTCGCGAACTTGTGTTTACATACCGTTTGTTAATTTGTTGATTTAAAGTATATATGTTGCTTTTTAACAGGATTTATTGTTTTGTGATTCAGATGTTCAGTTTTTATTCTGTTCTAGTTTAATAATGGTTGTGGATATTGTCTAATTTTCCATCTGTTAATTACACTGAAAATATAATCTATTTATTTTTCCTAAAGTATTCTTTGGTACTAATTCATTTTAATGTCTTCTGCCTCATATTATTAGTTTCCCGATTACCCAAGTATTTATAAGCCCCTCTCCTTAATGTTAGTCATATAAGTTTCTATTTTTGCAGTTCGAGTTCATTTAATTCAGTTTTCCTTGATCAAGACTAAATATGTCAAAACCACCATTCCGATAACTTCACTCACAATTCTGCTTGTCAAAATGTCAAAATTGGAAAACAATTTTGTTTGCCAATTCAGATTATTTTTTTCAAAAATGTTAAAAGAAAATGAAAGAAGTTGACCTTTACTCGAGATTCTGTCAATCGATACCCTGAGTTACCTTTTCGGAAATATAGCTGCGTGGTATCATTGGGATAATTAATGATAACTATTTATCTGGTTTCCTGACAGGACTGTACAACTGTTGTTAGTTATATTTCACATGTTCACATCCACTTCTATGTGAAATATAAAACATGCTTAATCTTTTTAATATATTCATGAATTTTTATCCCAGATTCTTGGTCATGCTGTATAGATCTTTCTTGGATTTTATAATTCAAATATATTCTGAGAATATTTTACTTTTACTTTTTCTGCATATTTACAAACCCTTTGGCATGAATTGGATGTGACACAATGTTAATTCCTTAGCGGAGTTTAATAGATTTTAATTCCGTGTTTTACTTTTCTTTGTCTGCTTGCTATACCAATGTTAAAGAGCTCAGTCTGCTCTACTATTTCACCATCGGCGGTGGGAGAATAGTTGGATTCATACCTTTTACCAATGATATTAGCACTATGTGAAATGCAAACGGTCTCATCGAGGAATTGAACTCGCGTTGTCCTATCTATTGCCATTTTTTTGTATGAGGCATTCATCAGTATGTCCAAATTTTAGTCGTGTGTACACTTCCTAGTTGATCATATTCTCCAACAAATCGTGCCTGTCCATATTTACCTTCGGTACCATTTGCCTGGATCTCCTAAATCTCTAATATAGATACATTCACAAACCTTTCCAGTTAGGATTTTCCCTATTCTAGATAGGCATGGTTTCAGTTTCGAGTTGCAATGAACTTGTTTCCGTTTTGGACGTCTTTTTCGGTCCAACTCGTTTTCCTTTTATTATCGATTCGGAGAGATTTTTCTTCCATCAAGCGGTTGTGAATCAATTGAACCAGAAACCATGAATTCCATTGTAGCAGATTGCTTTACAGTTTGTAATTTTCTTTGAAGACCTTCTTTAGTTCTCTCGATTTATTTCAGCGAGCGGTTCATTTCTCGTTCTCAATATTCCTCTTTCGTGATTCGTCAATCACTTCCTACTTCAATCATGCGCCTTTCTCTATTTCCACATATTACTCTCCAAGTGTTTTGTTGTAGTCGCATCGCGTTGTTCACCATTTTCAACTATTTCCCATTTATGTCCTGGTAAAATCCTCTTCCGTTACATTGCAAACTTTTATTTTACGTCTTTTTTTGGGAACATTGTGTCGATATCAATTTGCTCTGCGTTAGCAAATATTCTTTGATATATTTCATACTATTATATTGGATTGTTCTTTTGCTACTACTTTATCATTTCAGTCTCCTCCTTTCTTTATACTAGCAGAGTTGGCTTACAAAGGAAATTTACCTGAATGGTCGAATTGCCTTTAATGTATTGCACTGTATTTTTTGAACCAGCATCCATACAACTCTATAAAGACATGGGACTTTATAGAAATTTCCTTATATTTCTTTAGGATTTACCTTATATTTCTAATTTCTATTGCTTAGTTCACTCACCTTTTCGTTCATTTTCATTTCATTTTTTCATGTCATTTATATATATTTTATTCCCTTGTATATTTTTCTACATGCTCCCTATCTTCTCCGAATGTTTGTATTTATTTGATTTGCTTATATCCACATACTGGATAACTCACCTATCAGTAAAATTTGATTTCATTGTTCTGCAGTATTATGTTTAATCTATATTGCGACACCGTGTGTCGATTTCTATTAAGCCTGGTTTCCATTAAAAAAAAAACTTTAATTTAATTTAATTCCCCGTTACGATTATATTTGTAGCATTTTATATCTCTAATGTAATTATTATTATTTCCCACTTTACGAGTAATCTCCACTATCAGAAACAACGATTTTCACTTTTGGTTTTCACAGAAAGTTCTATCATCTTTCCTCGCCTGTTCTTAGGATTTTAAATGACTTCAGCACTGCTGTGGTCTGGTTAGTTTCATTCATTCTCTAATCTCCAGTTTTCCAAGTTTCCTTTCTGTTTTCCCAGATTATTCCAAGTACTCCGACCATTATACAATTATTTCAGACTGAATTGTAATGAATCTGAAAATATAATGTACAAATAAGATTGAAAACTAAAAAGTCCAAGTTTTAAAACCCGTGTATCATTAAAACATGTATTACTATGTGTATCACTGAATTACTAAAGAAATACTTTCATTTTTTTGCAGATTTTCAGACATCGAAGAAACTGACAAAACTGTTCCTCATACTTAAACCCATCACCACAAATTGCTTTCATAAGTCTTTAAAATTGCAGCCACCTAAAATTTTAATGACATAAGCTGTATAGGTTTTTGCTTCTTTATACATAATCTGGAAGTAGTACTCATACATTATGAATATACAACCCATTGCCGTTACAGCAAATTGATTCAAAGCCAGTTTGGACCGGACACGATATGATAATAAATATGTTTAAATATATTTCTACCTACGCTATTGATATATTTGTGGTAGAAAATATTACGTATAAATATGTTACCGTGTACGTATATTACTTTTGAAATTGAATAAACGCCTTAGCATTTAATGATAAACTTGAAATATTATAGCTAATACAATATAACTGAAGATTATCGAAGAAAACTTAATTTCCCGACAGACATTATCTTAGATGATTAGGATACATATCAAGGCAATTTACGAAAAAAAGTCATATTATACTGAATATTTTATCCATGAATTTAAGGTTTTATGAATACAGAAAAAGGATTATTATCTCTGTAATGGGAAAGATAAACCAACTTCCGAACTGAAAATCAAATGCAAGTTTTGTAAAAAACAAAAGGTTGTTAACTTCAGTTCCTTTTAGACAATAACTTCCAGTTTATTGTTGGAGTTTGAACATTCTTTTTTTTCATTCGTACGATGCATTTAATAAAGATAAAAGTAAATAAAAGTGGTTTCTTTTAACTAAAAAAGTATGACAAGCATATGTTATCTATAATTTTGAAAATCTTTGCAAAAAATGCATCTTCTTTTGAAAATTCTTATCTGCATTTTGCGTTTAATCTTTAGGTTTATCTTGTACATATCTTAATTATATTTATAATGAGAATGGAGCTTAAAATTATGTGGGCATAAATAATTTTTATTAAGTTACTCTGAACATTTCTATATGGATTTCCTTTTGGCATTAAATTGCTTAAGAATACAGCCCCGTGAAACTGGGTTATGGAACTAAAGTTTATATAATGCAGGAATGTATTTTAATGTTTTATGCATAATTAATATAAACATTGAAAATATTAGCTATACCATCTATGTGGAAAAGACATCATTGGATCAGTGAGTTTGGTAGCAACTTTTGAGAATATCTAAAAAAAATTCTATAATGTTAAACAACGTTCAGAAAATCCTGTCATGGAGAGGATTAGTAAATATTCGAGTAAAATATATTCTATATGTTTATATGTTCATATTATAACCTATATACATTGTCTACCTTTTTACGTATATTATATTTCCAGATTTTAAATGACATAATTTCATATTCTTATTCGTCTCTTCATGGGCGATTGATTTTATTTAATTTCAATCCGGTTTCATTTTTCCTCAATTGTCTAACACCTAAGTCTATTTTATGACACATATTTTCAATTATCATGTAATTATTACGTTTGGTTCAGATATAGGACTTGTATTAGGAAGTATCGACTCTGAAGTTGTTGTTACTAAAACAGAAATGGATAATAAATGAGACCTAAAAATCAATCCCATTACACACTTTAACACACTCATTCCTAAGAGTTTTCCATTAGTCAAAACACCACTAAAACTACTCTTTTAATATGGTAAGATGCAGCATTTTAAATGCCCCCCCCCACGTCCTACAATTAAAATTTGAGATGAGTTTACAGTTTTAAAGAAGCACGGAGTTAGGTGAGATTCATATGCATGCTGCTGCAAATGCAAAATTTGGGCTTTCATCAAAAACTGTAAATCAAAAATGATTGAGTGTTGAAAAAATATCGTGGATTTTTAGACACGTCTCAATACCCAGGTTTATGTATAGACGCCTAGAAATGATCACTTGATCATATAAATTGGTTAGCCGTGTACAAATCTTAATGCAAACCCTTTTTGCGCGGTTTTCTTAACGGTCATCCTGTTGCCTATTGTCGCTTGTTAGTAAGCAGAATTATAATAACAAAGCATAGTCGTAACTGTCGTCGATTTCATACCATGATGGAAAGAATTATACATGCTTTTCTGATGAATATCACTGGATTTATTTCATTCTTCAAGCCGACTGGGGTTTTTAGATTACATTATATTTGCTTTAAGATTGTCATTTCGAAAAATAAAATTCTAGAATATACTTTTGAATAAAAATCTAGAATATACTTTTCAAGAAATGCCGGACTTCAGGTCCAATCTTTGTGGTATATTTTTGCCTGTCTATTTTCAGGTTAATTGTCCGTTCTCACGATAATCCCACAGTGAATACCCTTTCTAGATTGTTACTACCTCTTGATGTACGCGGCGACATTGTCATCAATCACCTCATTGCATAAAAATTCTAAAATTCATAAACAGGCTCATATTTTCCTGTTTAATTTCCTTTATTTCATATTTTTAACTGCCAATTCTTTTTGTCCTAATAATATATCATCTTCATTACAATTCCAAACCTTTTCTTCCATCTTTTTATTTCTTACAATCAACTGTCTCTTTTATTAAAATTGGTTTCATTTTTTCAGATGTGCCCTTCTATTCTTTCCTTTCTAATTATTTTCTTTTCACTATTCCATTCCGAATGATAATTAAAGAAGTATGCAAATGATGAGATCACCTTCAAGACTCAACAAAATCCACTTTTATACATAATGAGTATTTGTTTTCCATACCTTCAATAAAAGAGTTTAAAACCCTTACATATAAATATAACAAAAACCTTCTATTCTACACCTTGGAATTTTTTGTCAATTCCTATGAACCGATTCCTATTCACTTTATTCATATCTAAAAAGTATACCAAAATAATTTTATATTAAATTTCAGCTCATAACTACATATGAGGTGAAAGGAAATACAAACGTCCGATTGTCGTAAAAAAGACAGAATGAGAATGGAAGATGATATATAAGTTTTAAAACTTAATGAAAAAATCAAAGTATCACTAAGGCGGAAACAATTTTTGAATGTGTTAATGATGGGATTTTATTTTACTACATGGACAACACGAATAGTAATAAGAGGAAATGTAAATAATGCACAAGAGGAAATCTATATGATTACAAAAGTATGTAATGTCAGTTTAATTAATTTTATCTAAAAATGATCTGATTTGTTTTATGGCTATTATTTGTTTGAGGCTTAATTATCTGTATCATTTAGAGTTTTCAGACTGTTATCCTCGTTTTTATTGTTATATTTCAAAATGTTTCGACCGATGTTCCTTCAGGCCTTTCTCATGTGTTTCTTGTTGAATCCGTGAACTTTCTCGTAGAACTCAGGGACCTTCATGTCGTAATCGGAAGCCTTCTCGAAACGTCAAACCGAACCCTTTATTTAATTCATTGGTGTAGAGAGTTCATATTATATGGCACAACGGATATAATGTTTGAGTTAATACAGTTTTAAGTGACAGTCGTCTATAGATTGCAGATTCAATCCTGACTAACGGGGAAAATAACAGAATATGTAACATAGCTTAACACTTGTATCCAGTCATTGTTAACGGAATGGTACATTCTAACCGAATGTAATGAAGTTCTGTGAAGGATCCCAATTACGACAAGAAGTTTCACGGGTTCAACGAGAACTTATCCGAGTTCGACAAGAAACATCTGAAGAAGACCTGTGTGTACGTCGACCAAAACGTTTTATAAATAACAATAAAGATGGTTTTATGACATTTGACACGATAAACAACCCTGAGGTGTCATTAGACAATGGCATGAAATAACCTGAATATTCAACCTTTTGGGGATTTTGCTGATTTAAGTAATGCTTCTCTATCAGCATTTGTCCAATGTATTTTGTAGTTGGAATTTTTCCAAGTGTTCATATAACAATAAGAATGAGAATCAATTTTATGTCCAAAAATGTGTAGTGTTCATTGCCGACTTAACATAGAGTGGAATCTACCCACTTGATATCGGGCATATAATGGGGAGAGATAGAAATGACGATGAAATAATGAGGGGATGATAGATTTGGTTCTTATGCTTCTCTGCTTAATTTGTCTATTGGCGGATTTTTCAGTGCTGATTCTACTTCTTGTTTGGGCTGGGCAGTCGTCTCATATCTTGTTTATTAATTAACTAAGACTTGTTGCTTTTATACTTACTTTATTAAAAACAATACCAGACCTAACCGGGCGGTTATAAGCGGTATCTTCTTCCGGTGAGTGACTGTCCACAACTAAAACTAAAACTAATTTCTATCTCACGCCTTCTTTCGGCCAATCAGAAGTCGACGTGCAGGTGATCGCCAGACCACACACTGTCAATCATGGTAATTTTCCATTTCCAAATCATTTGAATTTTTCAATGAATTCGAATCAAAATCTATATTATCCTACTTACATAATCCATAGGCTATTGATGAATTATGTAACACAATTCCCCGAATTTCACTTTCATATTAATTTTAGAATCAGTTTAAACATTACCAAGCAATAAATTTCTTCTTCACATTGCCATAGAATATTGCTTTTATTATCTTCTCGATTGTAAAATCAAAACAGACGTCTGTACATTTTTAAACTAACAAACCCTCCACCACGGGTAAGATGTGATAGAGTATAGCTGGTTTTCCTTCTAGATTAGTTGCCTTACAAAGTCTCAAGTACAAAGTTTTCTCTACTATCTGCACATAGCTGAGGAACAGGTAGATTCATGCCTTTGTAAAGGACATTAGCCAGAATATGGATCCACATTGCGGCATCCAGTTTTATATAACACTTTTTTACATTGCCTTTACAATTCCATTCATTATGACTTGCTATTTAATAGCATCCCTTTTTTTCATTTCAGGTTTACACCGTACTATCATTCATCTATAGATCGTTTATTGCATCTTTCGAGAGAGTTGTTTTCGTCCCAATCGTACTCACGTTTTTTGATTTGGTATTTGTCCTTTTAGGAATGTTTTTACAATGGCTGGTTAGTTATAGTCGAACTCCGATTTTTCCCCCTCATGTAATCCTCAGGTTATTTGATATCTCAGTCGATGTAAACAACATTTCTGATGAGTATTTTCTACCTCTTTTCTATTCTGGCAAAGCGTTTCACTATAATATCTGGCGTGTCAGATTGCACGCATTATCATCAGTTTTCTTGTTTTTCATAAAAGCATCTAATATTTTACCTTGTTTATTACAGAAATGGCTTCAGATATTTTAATGCACCGATCTCTCTCTCTCTCTCTCTCTCTCTCTCTCTCTCTCTCTCTCTCTCTCTCTCTCTCACACACACACACACACACACAAACACACACACACACACACACACACACACATATATATATATATATATATATATATATATATATATATATAATAATGTTTAATTTTTGCAATATATCGTTTCCGAAATCTACAGATATTTTATTAATGTTTTTTTTCCTGTTTAATTCTGTTTATTCGAATCTGAGATATATGCAAATATAATTTACTCTTATATTTCCTTCAAATTTCCTCATGATATATATCTAGTGTATGTAAAGTCATAATACTATTTCGTTTTCATTTGTATACGATTAGCCATGATAATCTATGAATTTCAAATTTAATTTCTGTAATTTTTGATAGTGTAACGCCATATGTTGAGGTTAAATGTTGGTACCGACCTTTCGATAAAGTCGGCCGGGCCTCGTCTAGTTTGTTTATCTCATTGCAGTAATTACTTCAATACCCACACTGTTTTTAAAGATCTACAGAACATATATGGACTGAATTAGTCGGGACACCATTTTGCAGAGATGGTTCAATTACCAAAGCGTTCCCGCTAGATCACCGAAGTAAAGCAACAATGTTCAATACTTAATTTGGTGATCACTTAAGCAACATCAGGTACTGTCTTGTATTGTGGCAGTATTAAACCGTGATGGGTCGAGCCGGTTCCATCCTTTGAATAAGTACGCGAGCGGTCGTAAAAACCCCTCGTATAGACACTTATTTCGCGCAGATTATCCAGAAGACGCAGGGACGACCAAAAGTAACCGCTGGTTTCAGATGTAGAGATCCCTTTAAAAATTTTACCATAGTGACTTTGGATGTGCCAGACGTTTCCAATTTGGTTAGCTCTAACTGGAATCTAAGGTACAGATAGCATAGTTCTGACACAACCACGTTTAAATCGCCCCTGCCACGATGGGTTTAGATTTTAGGGCAGACAGCACGTACAGTAAACAATCTGTTTTTTGTTTTCTTTATCAAACTGACTTGATCCGACATTAGATGGCCCAAAATGGTTGATATGCCGTAAAACAAAACAATCAAACAACAGAACCCACACAAATTTTACGTTGACCTTTGACATCAAAACAAGCGATTTCATTGTTTTGTGTGTCTGAGGAAGGTCGCTATAAGTGGCGTGAATATCAAGTAGGATTTTGTGATTTTATTGGTAATATATGACCTCAGAAATAAATAGCATGTATTGAAGCAGTGGATATACTACTAATAATCTAGGACATTAATATCGATTTCTTGCTGAACTAGCGATATTATAAATGCTTCTACGTAAGTAAATTACCTTTGTTCACTTATATTTACAACGAGGATTATTGTAATTTTATTGATGCTGATCTGGCAAAAATGTTTTGGTATAGATTATCTAACACGAAATGACTCGCTTTCTTTCGCTGCCATCCCCACTCTTCATCACCCTCTCTCTCTGTCTCTCTCCGTATATATTATATATATATATATATATATATATATATATATATATATATATATATATATATATATATATATATATATATATATATATATATATATATAAAAGAAAGTTTGGTAAGTACGTGTCAACTTATAACACCGAAATAAGACGTCACTCAGATTTGAAATCTTGCGTGCACCATAATATCCTTATAACTAAGAAACACACAAAATTTGGCTTTGATTTTTATTAATTAAGTGATATAATTTGATAATCAAAAAGAAACTGTTTAAAAAATCGTATACATGCACCTTTGACCCCACCCCACCAACTCCTGTCGACGTGAGTTGAGTTTTAAACTTCAAATACAGCCTAGTCAGCCATTTACTCTATGAAATAAATACGAATGTTTGATTTCTAAGAAACAAAAGCTACCTCCCGTCCGGAACAAATCGAACTTTAAACTGGCTGTTGACAGTCGACCCAGTTCCTTAAAGTAAATAAAAAAAGACGAGTTCTAAAATAAATTTAAAAAACACTAAGTTTCCGAACTTGCATTAAGAACAGACCCAACCACCCCTTATTATTTCTAAAATAATTGTATTCTAAGTAAATGGTCGTATGTAGGCAAATTATTTTTTTACTTATATGCAAGGTAATAACAATTCAAACGCCAGTTTCCCGTTGAAAACGATCGAAAATAATTAAATCGGTTATGTAAGGTAACATTTTTTCTTTAAGTCGAAAAGTAGTAACATAATGAGCATCAGTAAAAAAGCAAAATCTTATTACATTTTAATTTTTAATACGTTTTAGACATTACATTCTGCCAAAACATTGACGCAAACGGGGGCTTGGTGTGAAGTAAATAAAAACAAACACGTTATTAAGATTTTAAAACACGTATGACAGTTTCTTCTTAGAAATCAATAACAAAAAACATTAATACTGTAATTAGTTTCAGTTTCATATGACCCGACCGATATTTTGAGCACCCAAAATAATTCAAGGGACTTGAAAAAATCAGAAAATATTAAAATAAGATAATTGATGCATTATGAAATTTATTCCTTGATAATTCAACACTGAACATTTAATTAAAATCGGATAATTCCCCGATTTTGTAATTAAATGTCCCTTCGAACATTTTATGTAAAATAGAATATTCCTAAAATAAACAAATATTATAATACACGAATTCTTAACTTTACTTATCGTTAAATATTTAATAAACGAATAATTTTCATTTGAATAAATACAAAATGTTCCTCCTTCAAAAGATCGTTGGTTGGTTAGATTTTACAGCATGTCAACCCTTGGGTTAATTCATACCGAGGTTATTTTTGAGTTATTCATTCTTACTGAGTATTCAAATTATTTCTAATTCCCTTTTTAAACATATTTAAAAGATCTTTTTTATCTACTTAACCCATAGATGGGACCCGGAGTGTAGTACTTAGTAGGCCTACCAAGTACTAACAATCCGGGTCAAAGCGGGCCTGTGATTAATGCCAATGAAGTGACAATCCACACCAGAGCTACAGAATTGGCACTTCACCACTAGATGCAGTTTAACGTCATACCCCTGACACCTAGACCCTAAGCTACCGTCTTTTAGCACATATATGCTAAAAGGGGATGGAGGTTTTACCATAAGAGCATATTGTTGCTAGGGCTTGACATGACTACCCGATTTAGTGGAGGGACCTCTCTGACCGTCCATATAGCCCAAGTAACAGTCAAATTGGAGTGTTGCATGCCATGGACTGCTCTGCCACTAGGATTCCATCCAAAACCATCACGGGTTGCCACCCACGAACAATAAGGTATATCAATTGAAAGGATGTTTTACTCAGCAGAGGTTGCTGTTGGCGTATTTTACAGACTCAGTTGATAGAACTAAATAAATACGGATATGTTTATACTTAGCTCCTTTCAATTGCTACATTTTAGGGGTAATCAATAAAATAAATTAAATCAATATTTTTATCACTTTAACGCAACAAGCAATTAGAAAATGAATTTAAGTTTGTGTCATATGTACAAGACAGTTTTTAGAAAAAATAGAATTATGTTTCAAAACACTCAAAATTTAAGGATTAATTTTTTTATCCTATAAATTATTTTCCTCTTATTCTCTCTTTTACTCACTGGACCATGGACGGTTAATTTTGCCAATATATATATATATATATATATATATATATATATATATAATATATATATATATTCTGTCCGTGGGAACATATGGTTGTGACCACATCTCGCCTAAATTTGTGCAACAGTTTCGGACCGAATAGGTGTTTATGAGTGAGAGTTGTCCTACACCCACTGATATTGAATGCAGACTAGTTGCATTACCAAGGATAAAGAGCTCAGTGTGTTCTAATATTTCACCATACCTTAATGGAGAAGCCATTGGCACCAAAAGGAACGCCTACATTCTCATCCATTTTGTGAACTTTGATCGACTAATCCATTTCTTGAAGATAACCATTACACCACTCACCTCTGCTCTGTTAATTCTTTAACTGTAAAATAATGAGTTGTGGAAATATGGCAAATAACAACATTTTAGTTGTACGTGATGTATTAGAGAGGATTAATCGGAATTTGGGTGGCGTCTAAAAGACTTAACTGTTGGCTTCTGATTAGTCGAAAAGTGCCAACAGGGTGAGGAGTGAAAGGGCAATAGTGAGAGGAGTGTCAGTTTGATGTTTTTCGACAGTTAAGAGTCTGGGGGAGGCGCATCGCAAAAGCCGTATGTCCATTCGGGGCATTTTCTTGGGATAAAATTAATGAGTTCTAAAAAAACAAGAACGTTTTATATATATATTTTACCAACTCCTCCGCACGAGCAGGATACGACACAAGGTCAATTTCTTAAGCGGAGTTCAACAGGTTTGAATTCAGAGTTTTCCTTCTCCTAGACTGGTTACCTAGCCATGGTTAAAGAACCCAGTCTGCCCTGCTATTTACCCATAGCTGGAGGGAGAGTAGGATTCATACCTTTCCCAAGGATATTAGCGCTAAGTGAAATGCAATTACCACGTCCAGGATTTGAACTCGGGACGACGAGTCCATTTCCCATGACTTTAACCATTACACCACGCGCTTCCTTTTATATACGCTATTAAAAACTATCACAAAAACGACACAAGACAAGATATCCCATGAGATTCTCACGTAGTTCCAGACTCCTCGAAGAACGGTGAGAAACCAGCCAGTCTAATAACAGACCCAGCTACCCAGTTACTCCAATCCAGAATAGCAGAAAGATAAAGAAAAAACTAAAGTTTATAAGTTGAAATACTATTCCGAAACAATCCAACGTTACTTTTAGAAGTTACTTTTTAGATAGATCACATATCAAGACAGCAAGAAACATATCAAGCAAGAAACATTGTACATGATAATGTCTGATGGCTATGATTCATACAACTGTATAATGTTATCAGGATAAAGAAGTGGTTCGTTGAGGAGTTGAACTTCTAATTTTAGGCCTCAACAGACCGAAGTGATCTAATGTGTGAAACTTTATGTCTAACTAACCGAATCAACTACTATAGTCATCTGTCAATTATTTTAACGAAAAGGGCAGCATAGCACTTCAGAGAGTTTGTTCAGTTAATGCTATCTGGTGATTGTGTCAGTAACTATTTTTTTTAATGCAGAGAAACTCACTACCAGTCACTGGTATATAAACTAGAGGCTTTCATTTCTCCTATTTTAATATATAAGGAGAGAAGAAAAGACGATATAGCTTACATTTTTGTTGGCACCCACTGAAGCATCCTACATCTACAGCCCCACTAAAATGTATCTCATGATAAACTCACACTTTAATAAACACACATACTACCTCTTTGTCTACATTAAATTCTTACGTCACTTAGACACGTATTAACTAAACAATTATCTATTTTGTAATTTTGTGACATGATCAACAATATTTCCTTTTTGCCTCTGATGGAATAAGTTTATTTATTTCTGTCTTTTTTTCAGCAATGACTTCAACAATAAATTTATTTAATATTTTCATTGTTTAACAAATGTTGTTTTATTTCTTAATGCATACATTTTGATAGCATTCCAAAATCGAATATATGTCCGATTATAATTTCGAACTTCCTTTTGCTACATTGTAGATATCTCGTAGTTATTGAAAAAAAAGAGTGGCAGATTCTAGTAATGACAGACTGGGTCAATACGCATTCACAGTCTGGTTCCCGCTTGTGTTAATGTGTGTATAATTCATTCCGGGCATTTAACTGATCTTCCAAACCATCTCTATAAGAAAAATAGCAACGCCCTAAAAAAACGGCTTTTAACAGCTTAATATCCAAAGAATACTGACGTAGTAACCTAATGTATCTTCTAAAATAAATTAAAAAAACAAAACAAATATTATCATTACTTTCTCCAATCAAAATCATTTCTAATCGGCTCGCGACTTTTGTTGAGTGGATGGTCCCCCCCCCATTACAATACATGGTTTCAGAAATCGTTCAAGTTCTATTTTCGCATTATGTAATAAAACTCTAACAATTTCAAGTACATATTTTTGACATGTTATATTTTTCTCAAAAGCAACAGCTCTTTAATTCAAAATAAAGCACAGACATGTAATATAAATTATAATTGAATTCAATAAATTTCAAATGAATATCCAATTAGAATTTAAGAAGAATTAGAAGAATTACAACCCGATATAAATTGAAGCTTAAGCATTAGTCAATTTGTAACGAAAAAATTTGAGTAGGTAGTACATATCCAACGAAATTTCCGAGATTTGTAATGTAATAAAATTAAATATGAATTTTTCATTAAAACTAAGCTGTGATTAAAAGACACAAGAAAGGAAATAAATTATACAAATATAAAATATAAACGAGTAATATTTTCTAAGTATAGAGAAATATTAACGGTACTTATGAAATTAAAATCATATAAGTAATTCTCATAGTTTCATATACTGCCACTATTTATTTGTTATTTTTTAATAAATAATTGTATATTAATATCGAAGAAATATGATAATGTATATTAATAATTGCGAATAAATGTTTGTCGTTTACAGATGACTAAACGGCTTAACGTAGAGCAAACTAATCGTTTTCTAAACTCATTTGAGACTGTTAACAAAATATTAATAAATATTTGTAAATATTGGATACGAGAAAATATACAAAAATGAGGAAAGAAACGGAGGGAAATATCTTCACTGTCAAATATAACTCATCCATAATGAATTACTTTGGTAAGATATAATAGAATGACTTAAAGTCGTCCCCTTCACGATTTCAATCTATAAATGTTTTTGTTTCTATAATGTTTACTACTCAACAATGTATTGTGAGGAAAATAATCCCTTCTATTTTATTCACATATGAGTAAAGAGGAGTTCTCATGCCTTTCTGAATGACATTAGTAAACCCAAATGAATGCAGATAGCCTTTAACAAAATTTGAACTCGGCTATTCGGTTCTATTTTCCATCCGCGATAACAGTGCACAGTACGCACATGTATAGCGGGATAAATCGAATCAATATAAATATATAAAACAATACAATAAAAGGAAAAAAATATATCATTTGGGATTTGGGAGAAAGGTCTCATTCCCTTGTTTCAGAATCGAAAGAGAAACGATTTCCTGTTTTCATCAGATCGTTTCTCGTGCTGATTGGCACAACCCACACAACGCAGAAGCTATTTCCTGGAAAACCATAAATTCAAAGCGGTTAACTGAGTTGTAAAAACCTTGCAAAGTCTACTGGGCCTCTACTGACTGGGAGGTCGGCAAAGGCATGCAATTTGTCCCGCACGGCCAAGTCACAAAAGCATCGCATCATTTTCTTCAAAGATTCTCATGGTCAAAGCATCGTTCCGATTTTAAATAGGTGAAGGCCCGCCGACCCAAAGTAGCAGCAAACTTCAC
>CM042158.1:68152622-68237622 GCA_023376005.1 Doryteuthis pealeii
TGGAGTACTTTGTATAATATTTTGACAAGAAAATGCACAAGATAACTCACAATGGTCGATGTGGTTTCATAAATAAACACAAATAGAGAAATTAATAACATATACATATATTTACATTGATATCAATTGATACACCCTCATAGAATATGCATATATTCACGAACCCTCGTGTGTGCGTCTATGTGCGTATATGTTTGTGTGTGTGTGTGTGTGTATAGGCGTAATAAGTAATTGAGAATGGATTTATGCACGAGTATTTGTTAAAAAAATGCAAGATCTATTGAATTCCACTTGGCTCTGCCTACATTTATTCATATGTATTCATATATTGTTTTTTTATTTTATCTTTTCTTTAGATTTGTTTTTGTTTTTTGTTTTGTTTTTACATTCGAAAAGGTGCATGTTGTTAAGCATTTCCTTGTGTGAAAATAATATTTCTTAGAATACAGTTCTAGAAAGGCTCTGTAAATTACTTTATAATGTGTTACTCTTCTTTTTCAGCATTCTTCTTATCCATTTCAGCAAACGATTTTTGCGTTTTAAATATTCATTTGGTATCATATCCTATTCAGTTAAGGCTTTGTTCGCTTTGAATTTTAAAATTTTATGAGCTCCAATGAAAAAAATCTATTGTTGTTTTAGATATTTTCTGACTTTCCAAGGTGATTCAAGAGAAATTGCAAAACATTCAAACTCTAAATATTAAATGACTTTATTGTTTAAAGTATACGAAGCATCATTGGCACTAACCCATTAAAATACTATGTTAACTCATCCAGTCGCTTCAGCCTGTGTTTGGTGATCATTGTATTTACTTAAAATAGTATTTCAAGTTGATGTTTATTTGAACGACTTATTTACAGTATATTAATCAGTTAAAATGTAGAGTATTTAGAGAGAAACGTTACTGCTCCTTCTATTAGTCCTTGTGTCAAACGAGAGTAGTTTAGTATGTTTAGTCTATACGGTTTTATTTGAAAAGTATTGTGGTTTAGAGTTTTAGAATTCCCGGTTTAAGAATACTCATGAACTTTTTAAAACTATATTTTACGCAGTTTATTCCACCTATCTCATGAGTATTAAGCTTCCAACCAACATTGAAATTAGGCTTACCCCGAAGTTTGGAAGAATATTTAAATTAAACCAATATTTTTGCATACATAGTTGAATTTCCTTCTACGTCCGTCCTGCCAAATATTTGTGTGTTTTTTTATCAGATAAGCTTTTCATACTTTGACTCTGTATTGAATGATCTTTGAATTTGTTAAAATGAAAATTATTGCGATTGAAATGACTAGAGGTAAGCGATATCATTTACTTGGTATTTAACAGGATCATGATTAAGTATGTGCCATTCAGAATGAGAAATTAACAAAGTTTTTTTTAATGAGTGATGGAAAAGACGTTCTTTTATTTCAACTGCCCGTCTTCACATGGTATAATGATATTCAGAAATATTCAGATAAATAATGAACTTATACAGTAAAAAACATCAGTTAATTACTAAACCCGGCATTCATGAGTAAATCCCAGTGCGTATTGATAATAATATCCTCAAAATGAAATATCTACGTATCATTTTGATAACTCAATGAACATATTTTATAATTAATTACTATTTATATCTATATTAGAGCCATATGAATCAAAGAATCTTATGTTTCATTTGTTATCGCACAAATTCTGTCTCAGGAAATAGGTTGAGTAAAAACTAGGACAGCTTTGAATCCAATAAAATTCGTACGTGTTTACCGTTGAATTAGTTTTATATGGTATTTAACACAAGAGAGTCTTGATAATCGAATATTGTGATCAAATTTCTAGGACCAAACATTCTGACGGGTTATTTTCTTGTTTCCATTTCATTCTCAGGTCGCTACATTTAATCATAAGACCAAATGAACGTCTAAATAGGGATTAAGTTGACATTAACCCCACTTCTTTATAATAATCACTATTTTCAGACCCAGTTTGTTTTTCCACTAAAGTGCTTCAATCGATGTCTACACTGCAGCGATGGACTGTTAAATTCGATTGTTTTTTTCGAAAATATTTGCTCTATAAATAAGTTATTCAGAATTGTGATCATTATTTCTTTTGAAATGAGCGAACCAGAAAAGGGTAGCGTCTTCCAATCCAATTTTACGCGTTCTTTATTTAATTTATTGTCTTATCTAATCTCCGAAGTGTCAATGACAATACAATTAAATCCGGTGTCTAGAATTTGACAATTCTCTCTTTCGTATTGAAGCATAAAATAAAATTAACTGTCATTCCAAACAGAAAGACTACATAATGAGCTGTTTAACAAAGGCACACATTGACACATTATCAAATGCACATATATGTACATTTTTGAAAATGATAGCCATTTTCAATTGTATGAGTGTTATATATATATATATATATATATATATATATATATATATATATATATATATATATATATATATATAATGGCTCAATATTTTCTTTATATATTTTGACAAATTAAGATATTTTTAATAAAGAATGTTTATCTTATTTGTTTTTATTTTTATCTCTTGAATGTTATTTTGAACAAATATAATATTGATCAAATGAAATAAATTATGAATAACATAAAGATAATGATAAAACATTTCATCAGCAAACGCGCTCTGTACTCCGATTCAAGTAATGATTCATAACTAATAATATCTGAAAGAAAATAATGGAAGACATTAGCTAGATGGATCTTAAATCGCCACTTACCTAAAGTCACTAGCACCGCACAGCTGGCAGTTTAAAATGTAGCAAGTATTTCTGCTGCATCCTATAATAAGCTCGTTTAATGACTGCTACTTGTCGAGCAGCATGCTTCCAACAAATCCTTCATCAGATGATGACTCTGGGTTCAGACATGGTTTCGGGTCGGAAACATCATTATCACAAACCAAAGTGCAGAATCTGCATCTCATAATATCACCCGACAGGATTGGTCGAGTGACATCGTCTCAAATCCTACGGAGCATTTTTATAAATGGAAGAATAAAGTTATATAAAAATATTTGATTCTTTTTAAAATTTCATTTTTAACATTTAATTTTACAGCTTATTCACATATATTATTATTTTTTAGCATATTACCTTTAGGCACCCTTTTTGATCTCGATTAAGAAAGGACATGTTTCTCATTTACACCGTCAATATCCGGTTGGTCCCATCTTTTTAATATTATGTGGGGGTGATAGTATTCCCAATATGAAACGTTATAGTTTACCAATGATGAAAGTGTGCATAATATTTAATTTCGTCAATATGTAATTTATTGTGCATTTTTAACACCTAATTGGGCGTGTATTCAAAGTGCAATAAGTAATAATTCAATGATACTCGTCACTTGAAACATTGTGCTGATATATACGAAAAACTTTGAGGCCACAAACGTTGCCTATAAGTAGTTTTCATGTGTAAATGTTTACTGGCCTGCCGATTTTAGGTATCAACATCATATAAACACTTGCTGCTTTATACGCAACTCTGATGCTTATACCTTGATACGAAATACACTATGATCCAACGATTACTTATAAACAGCAGTATATACATGGAAACATTACTTTGTAATAGAATGTGTTCTGTAGCGGACATGTCTTCGTTGAGATTTGAAAAATTATAATTAAAGAACAGAATTAAAGTTTCATACTGGATACATTTTTTATCTTGTCGCTATCCTGTTTTTCTTAATTCCAAACAAAACTACTGAATAAGTGTTTGGTGTTTATAACAGTGCAATGGCACTGGGCAAGACAAAATGTCTAAATCACGCATCAAGTTAGAACAAAAATTTAATCATTCAGATTCAAAGTGAAGAGGTGAGACAAAAGGAAAGTATTTCAACAGTGTATGTGTGTGAGTAGTAGCTAGAATATTCATGATGGTTTTTCGAAAGATTTTTTTCCTGCGGATTCAGCTAATTTTGGCAGGGATTTGCATAGGCAAAGTAGACGTCAGCAAGATTAGCATACACAAAAATGAACAGAACAAAAAGTACACGTTTTATTTTTCACAATCTCATCGATATATATATATATATATATATATATATATATATACAAAGAGAGGGAGAGAGAGAGAGAGAGAGAGAAGAGAGAGAGAGAGGGGGAGGGAGGGGGTAGTTGTCATGAGTAATTCACATATATTTAGCTTCGAATCTACAACGCAAAACTAGATGCACAGATGTAATTAATTTTGGTACTTTTCGTGTATTGTTAATGGATAAATTATCGTGTATACTATATTTTCGAAATCTTATGACTCTCTCTCTCTCTCTCTCTCTCTCTCTCTCTATATATATATATATATAATATATATATATATATATATATATATATATATTACTCTCTCTCTCTCTCCTCTCTCCTCTCTCTCTCTCTCTCTCTCTCTCTCTCTCTCTCTCTCTCTCTCTCTCTCTCTCTCTCTAACCTTTTTCATTTATATTCATTTTACTGAAGATGTTTAGTGTTAGGATGCTTGTATTTAAGGTAAGGGGGAAGTTTTGTGAGATGATCTTGGAGGTTAGTAAAGATATATATTATATCCCAGTCCGTATGGGATGGATTTCATGCCATTCACCGATTAAATTCCTCTGATACCTCTCGTCCTCCCTCTGCCGACAACAACAACAACAACGTTACGGCATCTTTTCAAAAGTTTATACGTTATAATTTAAATTTCAACTTTAACCGTGATTTCAGACTCCAAACGATTTAAAATTATTTCCAGGGCAAATTCAATACAATCCAACACAATTACATTTTAACGTATTAGGTATTTTAGCTAAATAACATAGAACAGATTTCAATAATTAAGTTTAATAAAATGTAGAATAGGCATTAACTCTCAGAAATATGTATTATACCTAGAAAAATCCTTAGATATTCAACTATATAATATTTATTATATATGAGAAGCTATGATTTAAGGATAAGAACCAAAATGAAGTATAATTGGATTTAAAATAAAGTTATAATTATAAGGTAAGTAAGTAAAAGTCGTCGGGGCGGCCTAAAGTCGGTTTTAGCCAACCAGCGAGGGAGTCTATCCCCTTTTCACTAGCGCTAGACCAAGGAGATTGTTTTTGCATCTGAGGGGGAGCGCCACACCTACCATCAGCTCCTTACTTTACCGCACAGATCCCTGTGCTACTCATACGCTGAGTTGGCGAGGACCGGGATCGAACTAGGAACCTTGTGGTTTCTAGCCGAACGCTCTGCCGACTGAGCTAACAAGTATAAACTACAACGAATAATTCACACTAACACTTATGGTTAACATTACTAATGGAATCACATAGCAGTGGAATTTAGACCGTAAATTGCTAATAGTCAATTTCATGTAGACTGGTTGGATATAATATCTATGTTAATTAACTCCCATTTTCATCGCCCACAACTGCTCCCATTTACCCTAAATACAAGCATGCGATCCCAAATGTCCCCAGTAATATAAACATAAAAAGACAAGCTTTACAAAAATCAACCCCTCGAACTACAAATAATTTACGACCAGTTCGGGAAAAATCTCTTTCATTTTGTAATTTCTGAAGAATTCGAAATTCTGAAGGATGAGAGTTTTCAGTTGAAATAAATCTTTAACCGTTAACTTTTATGCTCTTTTCCTTATGAATCTCATATGTACTGCTTATGTATAATTATCAAATCATTATTATTATACTTTTTACGTTAACCCATTAGCAAGGTCCGAAATCTTATATTTGCTATTCAAAAATCCTGCGAATGCTTGTACCGATACTCTCATCACTGATTTTGATCGTGAAATTAATATTCAAATAACATAGAACATATATTTATTCATAGAAACATTGACTGTTCTACCTAGAAAATATGATTGCCTTTTTCAAAGATCTATGAATTTAAAAAAAATCAATTATCACACAGATTGAATTTGAATGACTAAGTTCAATAAGATTTTTGCTAACGTTTGGAAATTGAACCTAAGCATATGCACCACCATTATGTCTTTATATTGCGTCTATCGATGCAATGCTGAACTCGATATAGATAATTATATGGCGATTAAATTAATAGCTGAAAAACTGCATTCAAACGCCTGAACTGGCTAAATTATTGTTCATGATTGCAATTGTAGACAGCCTCAGTTGACTGCACACTCGTGATAACATATTCCCATTTGTGGACAGATAATTAAATAGTGTGGAAGAATATATACATTTTACAGAAATCTACAGCTAATGACAAACAAGCTGAAGCATAACCGATACAGGCTTCTTCTAATAAGGTTATGCCAAGTATGTTATGCGTATACGTTGGTGAGGTTTACGTTTAGGTTATATCAGTAAATGGTACGACTGCTCTGGGTATCTGCCTTTAGCTGATATGATGTTTAAATAGTATTTCAAATAAAACGTGGTCAACTAGATCAATCGCAAAATATGGTGTTTTATTATGCTAATATAAGCCTACATACAAAATAGGTCATATCTGAAGATTTAGATCTAGGGAAGTTTCCACATACACATTTTTCTCTATAACTTAGTCTATGATATAATCAGGTTTTATGCAGTTTGCTGAAAAACTTGATGAAGCAGTCATTAGAAAATACGCATAGATAAAACTACAATGATTACATTCATTTGATATCAAATGAAAAAATAACGAAAATTCCGAATCCTGTAAAAAATGGAAAATTGGTCATTGATTGCCATTAGACGTACGGTAATGTATTCATATTGTATTCTTCGTAATTATAAATTCGACAAATGATCCTCAATAAATTCAGTGTATTTGCTTAAAATTTCGGACCATATTACCTTTAGGCATCCCTTTTTGATCTCGATTAAGAAAGGACATGTTTGTCATTTACACCGTCAATATCCGGTTGGTTTTAGGAGTTAGAGTTAGGGGTTATGGTTAGGGGTTAGTTTTATAATTTAAATAAAATCTAAAAATCGTCTGTTAAACCAACCGGATATTGACGGTGTAAGTGAAAAACATATGCTTTCTTAATTGAGATCAAAAAGGGGTGCCTAAAGGTAATATGGTCCGACATTTCTACTGTGATGTTTACAAGTGTGCAAATATAGACCTTTTTGACACATATCTCCAAGCACGTGTAAGGTTAGTTACTATAATAAATCGACAGTGGTAAACCACGCACCCGTAGCTACTCTACAACCCCGGCTCAGGCGATATCTGATATTACTCTTTGCACTTGAGTAATCTGATCAGTGCAGTAAAGCATCTAGGAGCTGACCCAGGTGTGACGCCAAACAATCTTCTGGACTAACGCTACCAAAAAGGAGATAGATTCATTCGCTGTCCGGCTCATACTGACAATAGGCTACTCCATCGACAAGAAGGTATAACTTAGAGCTTCTTAGAGGTCATAAGATTTAAAATGTGAAATTTCTGTAGAAACAGATTAATGTAAATTAAACATTGTTTGGAATTGGTTCATAGAAAAATGTATCTTAATCTCATGAAACAAATGTTTTGATGCTTTCAAAAGATGCCAGGTCAAGCAGAGTGGTTCTGGATTGAACAAATATATGTCATCAAATTGTTAGTGGCTGAGAAATGCGAAATTTACTGACGAATGGGTGATGTGTATGGAGATAAATATTTCAGTGACAAAATATATTTACAAATGGGAAAAGAATGGGTTGTCCAACACGAAACGTAATCAAAAAGACAGTCAATTCACTGATTTACGCTAAAAAAGTTCCGTGCGCAGGGTTTAGTAAACAATATCATGTGGGCATAAAAGTACCAATCACTATTGATTTTGTTGAGAAAGAAGCAACTGTAAATAGTGATTCTTATTGCCAGCTTATACGCCAAAATTGATAATACTTATGGAAGGACCGACGTACGTATTTACCCAACATCTCCTCTACTTGCTGAACATCACAAAGTGTATTTTTAAGCTGGTTAAGCTGGTTTGAATTTCGGGTTTGAGATCTCCGAGATTAGATGCCTAACCAAGGTTAAAGAACGGTCTGTCTAATTAGTTATCCATATCTGGGAGGTGAAGAGGGAGACCCACGCTTTTCCCAGTAGCAATAGAACAAAGTAAAATCCAAACAGCCTCATCGAGTATTTGTACATGAGTCCCCAATTCCATTTCCTAGGACGATAACTGTTACAATTCTAGTGTCCATATATATATATATATATATATATATATATATATATATATATATATGTATGTATATATATATATATATATGTATATATATATATATATATATATATTATATATATATGTATATATATATATATATATATATATATATGTATGTATATATATATTTTATATATATATATGTATGTATATATATATATATATATATATATATATATATATATATATATATATATATATATATATATATATATATATATATATATATATTATTTATTATTATTTATTTAACTTATAAGTCGGTGCTTATTAATCCAAAAATAGATTTTCTAAATATCTGACATTGCAAAAAAAATAGAAATCACAATAATACCGTTCATGAAAAAACAAAACAAAACAGAACAACAAAAAACAAACAAAAAACAAAAAAAAACCTAAATATTGAATGAGTCTGCTGATAACCTGTTTCTACACGCATCTGTTGTTAGATTTTAATGTAGTTTCTTGATGTTGTAAGGCAACTGTAATCAGTGTCGTCTTGAGTTAAAGAAACCTCAAACTACGCTCAGAAAATTAGTTCAGTCGGAGACAATTTGTTTCAGAGAAGCAGAAGTTTGTAATTCTTACACCGTTGTAATTCTTATTCCATCGAATTAGTGAGGTTAAAAAATCAATCATTGATTGTAACTGTCCCGACTTTAAAAGGAAAATGCAATCTAGTGATTGTTTCATTTGGATTAATCGATAATGTCGATTGAACTTTCTGTAGGATTTCATTATTAAGAATTGCTTCCTAATGTTGATTTTTTTATATGATTTTTTAAATTTATATTTTATAAAATAAATTGCAGATGTATTTTTCTTTAAAATTCCAAACTAATTTTTCATTTTCACAACTTTCGGTTTTGTAAATTTCTTCTTTTTTGTCTTCGTTTTTTTTTTTTTTTTTTTTTTTTTCTTTCTAAATTTCACTTTTGATTGTGAATATCAGAGATTTAAAATGTCTTTGAATTTTTTTAAAAGTATTTTTCGTCGCGATCGATCGTAGCAATTAACATTATCCTCATGTTTTTCATGAAAAAAAAATCTTACTTCGGATGAGGTCAGGACATTATAATTGATTTCAGCAGTTAAAAGCGATTATAGATATCTTATTGCTTCTTTTATCGTTTCGGTAAGTTTTATCAATATGTATGTAATAAAGACGTATAGATCAAGCCACGTATGGGAGAGTGCAAAGGGTTTTTTTTTAATTCACACCTGAATACACTATTTAATAAAATTGTAAAGGTTTATATAAATGAATGAAAATAATTCTGATAATTGCTCTTATGAAGTTATAATTTAGATTAATTTCAACTTGAGCCTAGAACATATTCTGCAATCTGGCTTGGTCATGGAGGTGCTACTTATATATCTTGTATTGGACAGAAATAACCTTGCGGAGCTAAATCTATTTTAAATTCAGGGCTTTCCTTCTACTAGGCTGGTCATCATACCAAGTTTAAGAAGCCTAGTCTGAAAAACTATTTACCGATAGCTGGAGGGATAATATTGATTCATAACTTTCCCAGCAGTGACAAGTGCAAACCACCTCGTTCATGATCGTGATTTCGAGTAGCCAAGCCCACTTATAATGACAAAAACTATTAAGCTCTAAGTGCCTCTATTTCAACTACGATATATGAAAGATATATTTTGAAGTTACAAATCCAAAAATGAAAGAAAATATACAAATAGGAAAAAAATTGGACAAATTTACTTGGGTAAAACAAATACAAATAAACACATAAGAGGATACAAGATTTAAGAATTATATAATATTTTAGTATCCATCTAAAATGGGTATAAAACACGGAAAAAATAGTGCATGAAGTAGGTGCAGAAATTTTATCGCACCGAAACAGTTTTGTGTAAAAGAACAGCTGAAAGTGTACCGTCTAAATCAGAAAGTTTAATGCATAAGAAATCGTTTACAAAATTTTCAAGTTACATGGGGGGGGGGGAGATGTGAATTATAAACTATGACTTGTAGCTGTAGGCCACCTCGCAAATATGATTTATCATTTTTTACTTAGTCATAGATTGACTTGTTTTGATTTTTTTCGGTGGGGGTTATACGTCTCTTGTTGGTGCTTGGTAGTGAAGTGGTCGCCAATATGTATTTATTGATTTAAGTTTGACCCTCAAATTGGAGGATAGACGTCAATTACTGATAATGTTTGGATAGCAAGTTCTTTATTGGAGCGCATCCGCGGGGGACACACTTCGTTTTGTGTTTGTGTGTATGTGTGCGTGTTTTAGTGGCTAGTGTTTCCCTTTCAGAAGATGTAATAATACCAATATATGCTTCCTTTAAGAAGCCGTCAACCGTAAGTTTCGTCAAAATAGGTTGTAAATAAATAATCGTTTCGTGTTGGAAAGTCATTCATTTTTAGGTACTGCTCTTCATCTCCAATATTGGTACTTTTTTCATTTAAATCAGATCGGGTTTCGGTAAACTAGCTCTTATAGGGACCGTGGTTGTTTGGTGAGTGTTTAGTTGAGGAGTTGAAGAAGATCCGAGTTATATCCCCACGATTTAAATGTATAAGACTACGGATGAAGTTTGCATAGAAAACAAAAGAAGAAGACAAAATTGATAAAAGAAACAAACTTTATTTACATTAATTTACAATTGGTATATTCAATTGTTATTTTAGTGATGTTGCTGACTGTATGTGTCTGTACGTAGTTGTGTGTGACAAGTGTGACATGTATTGTTTATATTTGTGCGATTGGTTGTGTCAACATTGAAACTTGTGATTGAAATTTGTTGTTGTTGAGCGAGAGAGAAGAGAAAAAATTGGAAACGAAAATACGAGACCAACTTGATAAATCATTTTGTGTCTTCGGGCAGCGATTTCTCCCATTATGTCGATGCTGGGGAAAACTTTCGCTCCTACTGTCGAGTTAGAGGGCATTCACCCCAACTCTGTCGAGTCGGGAAGAGCGTAAGCTCCCATTGTCTGTAGTTTTTCATCTCTATGGGCCTTTTTATAATTTTCTTTTTGGCATTGTCTACGTGATCATTAAGCTAAAATATTCATCAAATATCAGGTGATTTGCAATGATGCAATATCGAATGATTCTGGTACATTCCGATGGCGTACATATTTTTCCATGGAATTTAAACCATTGTTTCTATTGTTGTTAAAATATTTATAAACTAATATTATTTCGATTATCTTTTGTTTACCTAATTATAAACTCATGACATACAATTGTAAAACTAGTTATTTAAGAAAACTTAATTATCTTAATTTATTCAATTCCATATGCCGTAAAAATATAGGGGCCAATCCCCTATAAGCCGTCAACCGTAAGTTTCGTATAAAATAGGTTGTAAATAAATAATCGTTTCGTGTTGGAAAGTCATTCATTTTAAGGTACTGCTATTCATCTCCAATACTAGTACTTTTTCCTTTAAATCAGATCGGCTTTCGGTAAACTAGCTCTTAAATATTGTCCGTTCGTTAAACTACCCGGAAACGTGTGGCAAATATTTAGGTTAAGGCAAATTTGAGTTGAATGATTATTTCATTCAAATTAAAGTGTTCATGGTATTTGAATAACAGTTTTTAATAATCTAATTATTCATATTTTCTTGTGCGAGCGGACGAGATAAGTACAGACAACGTTTGATAAACAGAAAAGAATCAGCTGCTGATGGGAAAGGAAATATGATGGCGAAAGACCCGAAAGTTTTAAGGAACGTAGGAAAATAACATCACTGTCGACATCCCCCTTTTGAACGGAAATGTATATTTTAAGAAATGCTGGTATATATATATATATATATATATATATATATATATATATATATATATATATATGTGTGTGTGTGTGTGTGTGTGTGTTTGTGTGTGTGTGTGTGTTGTGTGTGTGTGTGTGTGCGCGCGCGCGCTGTGGTGATTTCTTAACCGAACATGAAACCACTAGTCACAGAACCTATAATATTAGGGAAATAATAACATATCATATATATATATATATATATATATATATATATATATATATTATATATATATATATATATATATATATATATATAAAGATATTTGAAAAAAGAAGTGTTCCAAATTAAGATGAATTTATTTTGAAACACTTCGTTTCTCAAATTTCTTCATATAGTCGGATTTATTTCCATACTTTAGTCCCATATATATATATATATATATATATATATATATATATATATATATATATATATATATATATATATATATATATATAGTTTGTGTTTAACGCGTATGTGTGTTAATTGTCGACAACTTATTTTCATTTGAAATATCAGTTCCCTGATTTTCTAATTACACAAATGCGTTTAATTAATTCCTGAACACGGTATTGGCGGACGTGTTTTGGGCTAAATTTTAATATGACAGACAAGGGTTTCTCTGATTACTTCCTGTTTTCAAATAAAAACAAAACCTTGTTTAGCCATCGCCATTACAAATAACGAGCCGACCCGTGGATATACAACAGTATGATGACTTCTATTGAGGACTTCGGGTCTGGTTTCTGTTAGGGATCACTCCTTATCAGAAGCCCTGTGTCATTGTTAGTTTTTAGGTAATAAACACAAGACTTCGATTTACGTTGATGTTACTTTATTTGTAAATCCCCAACCAGACATTCTGCGCAGATGAGACTTATATGTTACTAGCTCGGCTTCTAACTTCTACCTGACTTATACTTACTATATCCTTAAACCGGAAGAGGGCCTTCTATGGGGGTTCCGGTTCTCATGATTTATCCCCGGAAAGCAAGGTGAGAGTGAGGTCAAGCGCTTGTCACTCACTCTCAAGGCCATCAGCTGCACTAATCGCCATTATGATTCTACACTACCTTAAAAAAACTATTAGGGATCCAATAATTATGTAACAATATTACGTGTGTTTTACGTGGTAATTTTTGTGTAACGATCTTAGTAATTTCATAGCCATCAAGTGAGTCTTATTCATTTGCTATTGAAACCAAATGTACTTTATTTACTTTAAGTTAGACGAGATTAAATAACGTTAAACAATTTCAAGAAGAATAGACAAGGTTCGTAATATCGTAATAATTCAACTCACGTTGTTTCTGTCGGGTATTGCCTTCGTGTTTATTTACATTAACTTTATAGAATTTACTTCATGAATAATTTGAAGTGGATATGGCGAATCAACCGTTACTATATATAGCTACTGATAAATTACAATATATGATAATGCAAGCACCATTATATTATTAATTTATGATATGACGGTAAATTGTTTTATTCCCTGGGATAGAATATTTAGACGATATTGTCATAACTAAAATCTCACAATGACTGCTTGTGTTATAATAAGATACATACAATATTCGGATTATTTTAATCCAGATCTTTGCATTTAGCATAAATTTCGATCAAAACAAGGTATTTACATTCTATATTTCTTATTCATTTGGTTTATTGGCTTTGAGTTGGGTAAGTGACTCACAAATACATCTATATTTTATAACTTAGGGAAAGATTTGAACAGCAGAAAGGTGTGACACAGCAGGGTTTTCTATTTGCTTTTACACATTATTAACAAGTAAGAAAAGTACAAAATATATCTTTTGTAAATCAGCGGTGATGAGACAGTTTCAGTGTTTTTCATTTTATACACAATTACTTCCGTTGGGTTTACAGATTCAATGAAAGGTCACTGTAAGCTACTTAATTGATATATTTATCAAAACTGTCGGAAGTCCCAGGTGAGTATTTGATTTATGGGTCCGGAGAAAAGCACTAGTTGACACTGCTTGAAGTAATTGTCAGTAGTTAAAAAAAAAACGACTCAAGTTTGGATTTTGCAGCTCCAACCATCAAATGTTATACAAAGCCTACTCTTATTTCTTCCGGATGAATGCTATATTCTCATTAATTGGCTAATCATATGTGTTTGAAGCTACAGTTTTCTTCTAGAAAAACCACAGTCTGAGCTTTTAAATAAGTCATACAGAAAACCAAATACGGGGGAGGTTCGGCCAGAGGAACCCCGAGATTTCAAATTGCTGAAGTAAGAAATATTTGCAATAGAACGAATAGACTTGCGGCCAATAAAAAGTCCGATAAAACAAGTGACCTAGTCCGGTCCACTGTTGCTGAATAACTCATTGCTAATTAGCATATAATAAAAATGCCAGACAAGTTCCTTACCATGTTTTTCTCTCAAACGTAGAATATTTTCCTTTCCGTTATTTAATAATATTTAATAATATTTAATAATGAAATCATTGTTATTGTTAACAGTGTGTTTTCTCGTTCTTATAGCAGCCATCATCTACGGCAGCTAATTTCAACTAACCTTCTGGCCCGTTACAATGACGATCCGACAAACTTGCGAATCCAAAGAAAACAAGGAAAACATACAGAAAGTATCGACAGAGCAACTAGCCGGAGACACACGTATTAGTCTCAAAACCGAGACTAAGTCACTTCATCAAGTACCGTGATTAGCATAGAACTACAATGGGAGAAATTTGTAAAATTCTAAATTAACTTATTGTTGAGGTATTTTCTCACAATTTTGTCGATGATAAACAAATTTACAGAAACATGAAGAAATAATATATAAAATCCTCACTTCTAAAGAAAGAAACATAAGAAAGAATATATAACAACTTTACTTGTAACCAGTTATTGTCCTACTTAATTTAACAATATTTTACATATTAAGGAAAGATTCATTAATGATGAGATAAATTATTTGGGTTATAAATTTACATTTCAATCTTTTATTTCAAGTATAAATGAAGACTATATCGATACAACTGAATTGAATAACCCGTTAATGAACCTTTTTTATTCAGATGGCTTCATGTTCAACGCTTTCATTTTTGAAATTATCATTGCGCAATATAAAAGAAAAATGTATATTGAAAACTCATAAACTACTTTTGAGATTTTTATAATTATATGCAATTCTTTTTCGCTCATTTTTCCCTGCTTATTTGTCTCCACTTCTCATCAACTATTAATTAGATAAGCTAGAATTCACTTCCTTTATAGTAAAACGTTCGTATCGATCTAATTGCAAATTTTAAATCTGCAACCCAATATTTGGAGATATTTAGAGTTTGGTTTACCAATTCATTATAAGTACTCCCTGATCCGGGGCTTTGCCTATTTGGGCCTAGTCTATAGGTCAAATAGATAGGACTGTATTAAAAAAACAACGCTTAAATCATTCAGAAAGACCGACACAAATAAATGTAAATATACACGCGATTACATTACCTCTAAAGATGCAATAACCCTAAACAGGTTGAAATGCCTTGGAAATCAATCAATCAACTTAAATTTGGATTTTACAATTCCTTTTATTCAAACAAGCATATTTAACAATTGTTATAAGAAACCATGAATACGCATACCATTCAAATAGATTTCATTTTGAATTTACACGTACATATAATTATATAAGTTTCTACGAACATTTCCTTAGTATTTTTAATGATATAATCATTTTATATCAAGAAAAGATTCATTGGCTTCTAATAATAGCCATTTTCCAGATACCTTTGATTTTCGATATCATTATCCAACGCTGATTAGAGGAAGAACACCAGTACAAAATTATTAATTACTTATGGTTGAAAGTTTTTCTATTATTAAATTTTGACGTCTTCATTTTTTAAGAGCTGATTTGAACGAATAACGCGTCTCACTGATACTTCTTTTATAGCTTTTTTTTCTTCGACCATATTAACGAAGCCTTTCAAAGCAAGTAAGGTAGTACTGTTTTTTTTTTTTTTAACTTTCGACTGAGTTCTTCCAGCTAGAAATTAATCTTGTCAGTGTAGAACAAAAGCTGCATTTCATTGCTTGAATAGTCACATCGATCGATGAAAAGGGTTCTTCATTTTGAATCTCATCATTGTCATAAAATTTATCAGCATTTTCTTCTAGGTGGAAATCAATATCACATGCATTGCATTCTTTTGCTTCTACTTCCTCTTCGTATACATCATCTTAATGTCCATTTTAATTCTTCTGTTTTTAAAATCTTTGAAGATAACTTTGTTAATCTTTGTTTCTATTTAAATTTCTCTATCGTATAGCATCTGTAACCCTTTTGTGCATCCTCAACAAATCTTCTTCTTCTTCTTCTTCTTCTTCTTCTTCTTCTTCTTCTTCTTCTTCTTCTTCTTCTTCTTCTTCTTCTTCTTCTTCTTCATTCATTCATTCATTCATTTTCTTTTCGTTGAAGTTATAACACATTTAAAATCTTTGAAATTCAACTTGATTTCCATATTATCGATGCTATATTTTTCTCTTCAGTTTCTTGTTCTCGTTCTACTACTGCTTTCTTTTACTCATTTATTTTCTCTACGGCGTTTCTTCAGTCTTTTAAACATTCTAAATATCTTCTCTTCTCCTTCTAGACAGGTTTGTTATTATCACTGATATTATTTCTATGTCCCTCTTTACAAAAGGCATGAAAATCCGTTTAAAGAAAATCGGTTTAAAGAAATTGTATAGAACCAACGTATTTTATATAAGACGTAATTATATTATTAGAGATTTAAACTCTACTAGTGTGTGAGGGAGTTCCGGTGCCTGTACAATGGCAGGTAATTCAAGACATTGGTTTTCTCTATGCAGGAGCTGTATATTATGGATTTTTTTAAAGTTAAGAGGTTGGTTGCTTTTGAAGTCTACGAATGTGTGATTGACTGTGGGTTTCATTATAGGGACATACATTATTTGAATATTTTATGGGGTTGAGTGTTCTATGGTGGGCTTTCTTATTATTTCCCATTTTACTGTAGGTGTTCTGTCCGTTTTTTCCTTGATCTGCCATATATATTTTGATAAGGTGGTACTGTTTTCATATCTTTTGTTGTTGAAATTTAAATTGTGGTTATACCACCTACTTTTCCAATTGTTTTCAGTGGCACCAATGTATGTTTTTTCCTCGTTGTTATTTACATTGTCCTTGATTGTGGCTTTGTAAATGATGTTGTTAGCCAAACAATTGCCACTTAATGGGCATTCATTTTTAAGGCGACAGTTGCATCTATTAATCTGGTTGTTGTTATTACGATTTAATATTTTAAAGTTGTGTTTATCGATAATGTTTTTAATGTTGTTCATGCAGCAATAACTTATTTTGACATTGTTTTTAATAAAAATAACTTATTTTGAGATTGTTTTTTAATAAAAAAAAGTCCAGGCATACAAAGGCGGACAACGTTGCGATCTTTGCTTAGAAGAAAAGTTGTGCATATTACAAAATGCAAGCAATAACTTGTTAAATAAGAGAAGTGAACTCGTTTCGAAATGTAGGCATTTAAACAAATTTTTACTGTGTCACTTACCACCTGACCCTAATTGATCCCTGAATTTTCGTTCTCCTTTTATTTATTTATTAAAAAAAAATCATCTGAACACCGCGTGCATTAACACCAATGCAAGTTTGTTTGATTATAATGTTTTTTAAATACAAATTTAACGTCATGACATTACATCACGTGAATACAATCCACGTCACATAAACGTTAAACAAGCCACAGTTAAAAAAAACAATTTTTAGCTTTACATTTCCCATCGCGTGAAAAACGCTTCATATAAACGCTAAAAAATTTGATTTTTAATATCTCAACCATTTCACGACTGGTTTTTGACATCTCAACCACTTCTCATCTGATGATTGGATTACCAAGAAACTTTAAGTTATGAGTGTGAAATCATAATATCACCATTAATTATAAATCTGCTCTGCTTTATTAGCATTGAGCACCTTTCCATGCAAATACTTTTCTCATTTTTTCATTCACTATTCATTATATATTATATATATATATATATATATATATATATATATAAGAGAGTTTCATAATTTGCTTGAAGCATTGTGTATGTATTGGTTAGGAGGTAGATTTAGAATGCCATCACAATGCAGTTTGGAATAAATAAAAAATAATAATACGGTAACAATGGTGGTGTGTGTTGACCTGTATTTTTTTATTATTTCTTGAATTTTCGAGGTAATACCTCTTTATCAAAAGAATTGAACTGAAGCAGTACAGCTATGGCATTTCTTCCTAAATGAATTTTTTTTTTTTGAAAATGACGTTATTTTTTAAATAACTGTATTCCCGTGTGAGCGTGAATGCGTTTATTTTTATTTTTATTTTTTTTTTGTACGTGTGCGTATGTTGTAATGCGATATTATTCCAAATCATAAAAGGAAACAAAAAAATAACACCCAACCTTTCTAAAGCACAACACAACACTATTAAAAAACTAAAAGAGAAAGAATTAATTTACCTGCCCTCTGATAAAGGAAAAGAGTTCTGCATAATCCCTAAGGATACGTACAACAACTTGGCATTCGAACACCTTAACAACAACGAACTCTATACAGAGGTCACAGATACAACGCCTACCCAAATAGAAAACCGCATAAACACCACATGGACCAAAATCTGCAAAAATAGAAAACTCCCCAACAGATACAAGAACAACTTCACTAGCAAAAATAGCACCCTACCAAGGTTTTACCATCTAATAAAAACACATAAAACCAATTCAACACCGCAAATTAGACCAATAGTCTCCAGTGTGGAAGGACCACTATATAAGACATCATGGCTCCTTTCAAAAATACTGAAACCAATATTAGCGACTCTCCCTGGACATGTCAGCAACTCTGACGAAGTCATTCACAAATTGCAACAAACCCCATCAAATATACTCGAAAATAATAAATACACATTTAGCTTGGACGTTACCGCTCTATACACATCAGTACCAGCTCAACCAGCGGTCGACCTGTTGACTGAACGGATAGCATCATCCGGCCTATACTGCTACAACCTCACCCCTCAAGACATACACCAACTTCTATCAATAATCGTAGACAACACATACTTCACGTTTCAAGAACGAACATATAAGCAAATAAAGGGCCTGCCGATGGGATCCAGCCTCTCGGGCTTACTGGCCATCTCCTACATGGACAGACTTGAACGCCAAGCACTTAATATTTGCCGCTCTTGTGCCTTCTTCACTAGGTATATAGATGATATTCTCATCCTCACATCTTCCCGTGAAGAAGCCAACAAAATCGCATCAACATTCAACAACATAGACAACAACATACATTTCACCATAGAACATCCTGACTGCACAGGATCATTATCACTGTTGGATTTCCGACTTAAGGTATTAAACAAGGGAGAAATCCACACCGACTTCTATAGAAAATCGGCCAGCAGAGACTTGTTCGTCCACCACAAATCGGCACTCCCCCTTGGGGCAAAGACTGGATACATAAAGAACGAACTTGCCCGTATCCGAAACAAATGCAGCAAGAAACAGGACCAGATCACACACACCAGACAATTTATATCCACACTAAAAGACAATGGTTACCCCACTTCAATCACAAAACGACTCAAGCAAACAGAATCCACAAAACACCATCTCACGTCCAATGCCTGTTTTTTAAGGTTACCACATTTCAACGAAAATATAACCACAGCAATACGTAGGGCGATACGGAAGGAGGGCCTGGACATACAACTTGCCCATTACGGACCATCACTCAGGAGAAAACTCTCCAAAAGCCGCCATAAGGAGGCCACTAGTTGTACACTAGCGAACTGCCCCATCCGCGACACAGGTATGTGCCACGAAGTGAATGTGGTATACCGCACAAAATGTAATATATGTAACCAATTTTACATAGGTAGCACCACAAGACCACTACACATTAGAATCAAAGAACACTTACACACACAAGCATCCACTTTCCGTAAACACTTAGTTAAATGCAACAACACAGAAAGAAATATAACAGTCAATATAGAGGCTCGAGAGAGAAATTTGGGTAATCTCAGAATTAAAGAGGCCTTGCTAATCGCTAGATTACACCCAGAGATCAATAACAGGAGTGAACTCAGCGCAGAGTTCATCATACAATAAACCCACAACCTACGCACACATGTAACAGTATATGCACACACACACATAACACATACCCACATGCACAATGGAGAATTACTAATGAAACAAATCTACAACGGGAAGACTAATACGAAACACGCACTCCAATCTATAGCCCAACATCTCGCCCACACATACAAACACACAAGCCATTGCACACTAGTTGTTAAGGAAAATAAATTAAATAAATAAATTAAATATATATATATATATATATATATATATATATATATTATATATATATATATATATATTTAAAAATATTATAAATATAAAAAGATAAATTGAATTAGATATAAATAAGTAAATAAGCAAATAAATATGATAATATTAATAATAATAATAATATTAATAATATTAAATGATTAAATTGATGTAAAATCCAACAGGAAACGTCACAAAACACAAATACACTTTTTCATTCGCACATACCCACGTACAAAATCCCGCGCTAGGATACAGTCTTAACGTCACAGCCAACACGCATTTTCAATGTCACGCGCATTACAACATACGCACACGTAAAAAAAAAATAAAAATAAAAATAAACGCATTCACGCTCACACGGGAATACAGTTATTTCAAAAATAACGTCATTTTCAAAAAAAAAAATTCATTTAGGAAGAAATGCCATAGCTGTACTGCTTCAGTTCAATTCTTTTGATAAAGAGGTATTACCTCGAAAATTCAAGAAATAATTAAAAAAATACAGGTCAACACACACCACCATTGTTACCGTATTATTATTTTTTATTTATTCCAAACTGCATTGTGATGGCCTTCTAAATCTACCTCCTAACCAATATATATATATATATGTGTGTGTGTGTGTGTGTGTGTGTGTATAATTTTTACATATGATTTTAGTCTTACATTATCCCCCAACATAGTAAAATGAGTATACATATGTGTGTGTGTGTGTGTGTGTGTGTGTGTGTTAACTAAACAAGATAGTTTTATTATCAGTAATACAGTTTCATCACCATGACATCCTTAATAGATATATACATAAATATAAATGCTTCTTGTTAAAATAAGGTAGGTTAAATATTTATAGAATATAGGGCTGATTTGAGAGCTTCAAATAACCCCAAAAATAGTTTCATTTCATGGTAGATATTTCCTGTTTTGACACAAAATCTAAACCCAAAGTTTCATTTGTCTTTTGTATATTTTCATTATTTTTTTCCTTTTGATTCTATTATTCTATTATTTTTCTACATTGTGTAATGTCTATGTTAATAAACTGGGCTCTTTTATGGGGTCACTAACTGAAAAGGATTTATGATAGCCAAAGGACGGTCTGTTGAGTTTCTTTCTCTTTCATTGGATGTATATATATATATATATATATATATATATATATATATATATATATATATATATATATATATATATATATATATATATATATATAAAGGGGTATTTTTACTTTTGGAATGCAACCTGTTCATGTTTGCTAGTTCTTTCTTAAGCACTTACCGAATAGTGCTATCTCAGTCACATGACCGGTTGCCGAATCATTTCTCTGCTATAACTAGATTAAAAAGCTATGAATACTTCAAGGCGTCTACGTGCAGGTTTGTACTTACATACTTCCAGGATTTTAGTATTTGTCCACTGTCCGTTTTGAGTGCAGCAAGTTCATATGCAGGACTTTTATTTACATGCCTGTAGCGTGTATTTCCGCTTCTTGAATAAAACCGAGTAATCTAATGGTGCAATACAGGTTAAAATGACTGGAAGTGGGTTGTTCTCTTGGTATAAAAATTGACGTAGCCTTCTCCTCACTAAATGCTCTAATGAGGACAAGGTGTTTGACTCCCCCATTGACCTTACCCTGGGCCTAAGCATTATGCAGAGCAATTCCCCCTCACACATCTATAGGAATGTATGTTAAGGACGGTTCTGTTGTATAGAATAGCGTATTTTTATACTCGTGAATTTAATCATCCCTATATATTGTGGAATTAAGATTAAATTTGATCTTTAAATGAAGGGCTACATATTTTTCAACAGATTTGATGAATAAAAGAATGACAATATACACACACACACACACACACACACACACACACATATATATATATATATATATATATATATATATATATATATATATATTAATAATGGGGATTCGCTTCCGGTTTTTGTCTGTAACAAACATTACGTCACTGTTTACGTCCCATTACCCCAAATTCTCATAACATAGAATAAATACACTCAAAATTTGAACATGCAACATTAGCCAGTTCTCATTGTTTTTTTTTTAACAAGTTTTAATAAATACATGACAGGTACTATATACATATATATAGTTTGTTTTATTTTAATACATATTTAAAGTTTACATTTCAAATTGTTTTATTTTTTAATACTTTAATGAATTAGATGATTTCACTTGCTTATGGTACAAACTCGCGGACATTGAACTTTTTACTCCTAACCCTCAGGCAATATGTTTCAAAAATCTACTTTTACATCGCCTGGAGGGTGTTTTTTATTTTGTACTAGTATATATAATTTCAGTAATATTTCAATATATTTTTTGATATTCTATTGTTTTATTCCTGTAGGTTTAACACAAGCTAACGGCGTGGCATGGTTGTTCATTTGAGTTTTAGTGATAGCATGTGTCCTTCAGTCTACCTGAGACTTCAAATTCCCCCGACGTATTTTATCAGTACGGTGGTCAAGATATTTTCAATTCGTATTCTAAGCTCTAGTGCTGAATGTCTCTTTCCCAGGTTCAAAGAGACGACTGCAGTGACCATGATCAGTATTATTGTCAATTTCATGTTCCATAGCTTTTCAGCTCTCATGCAAGTTAGCATTCACTGTTCCGTTTGCTGGAATAGCAAAAAGCACTGTATGGCAGGTTATGCTTTTATATATATTTTATATATTTTATATCATTTATTTCCTGCAGGTCTTTCACACAAGATTGGGTGTTGGACTTTCATTGGAGTCTGGGTGATAGCAAGTCTATTCAGGTTTACAAGTCTATTCAAACTATTCTTGCCAATCATAAAAATGCTGTGATCAGTATGATCTTGGTTCTTCATCTGATTTCCCATTCCTCTTCAACACAGCTAATTGGTGTCACCATCACTTTCATGTTCAACAGCTTTTTCAGCTCTATGGCAAGATCAAACTATTTGTCTATCTTTTCGTTTTCTTTTCATTTTCATTCAATGGCCCGATGGAATTATTATTATTATTATTATTATTATTATTATTATTATTATTATTATTATTATTGTTGTTGTTGTTGTTGTGGTGGTTGGTGGTGTGGTGGTTTTATTCAGCTTTACACTCGGTTTCTTACATTCTGTCCCCGGGATTTTGCCCAATACCTAAGATTAAGGAAGAAAGGGATTACATGCATTTGTGTATTTATTTTATATATTTTCGGGGTTAGGGGAGAGTTTGACTCTTTTGGATGTTACTTTTACACTCACTTTGAGTGTACTCTACTAAGGAAATTAGCTGGGACTGCCAGGTGTATTGTTAATGTATTTATCTCTCCCTTCTCGATCATACCAAAACACCCACTATTAGTGGTACGACGTTAGATTTAGGATACCGTTTTTTTTTTCAATTTATATTTGCAGAACTTTCTATTTACTTATTTTATTATACTTATATTGATAGGTTACTAACTGTAGGTACTAATCTATCAAATAGGAGGCTTGTTTTTTTATCAACATCAAACACTATATTTTGTCTATTGCTCTTTATTTTAAATCAGTTTCCATTGCAAAGCTCCAGGTAAAATGGACTTCTTTGTATTTTGTTGATGGTTCTGGCTATAATTTATACTATTTTTTTCATTTCGGTATTACTATGATTTTCACATTTTTCAATAACTATAATGTCCTATTTTATCATATCTTTCTCCATGTTCTATCGCTGCTATGATTGGAAAAATAGACACTTAGAGGTCAATTGATTGAGTTGTGGTTCTCACAGTCTACATATTATGTTTGTTCCCATTTTATGATTGTTGCCTGATAGTTAGTATCACTTCTGTCTCTACCAAGATTCAATACTTCGACTAACGGCATTTCTAATATTTTGAGCGTATCGTACATGTAAGAGGTTTGTCTCCAGGAGTTTTTTTTTTAAATTGATGCAGTCCTTGTGCACTTGATGCTTTCTTTATGTTTTAGCTGCCTCGATTGCTTGATATTTCATGTCTATTTCGTTTGGTGTATCACTCTTTTTAGTTATTGTTATTATTTATTATTATTCATATAAATGTATATATATAAACACATACACAGATACGTATATACAGGTTTCTTCTACATATATATATATATATATATATATATATGTATGTGTGTGTGTGTGTGTGTGTGTGTGTTAGATAATCTTGGTCTCCCTGTACTAGATTCTTCGACACAATGCTAATAGATCAATTGTACTGCATTCATCCAAAGAACATCAAAGCTTTTTTCCGATGGGTTGGTGCCATGCTTCATTTTGTACACGGTAGTTTTGTTAGCATATCTGGGTTATGTTTTTTTCGGATGAATCGTTATTATTATTATCATAATAATAATAATAATAATAATAATAATAATAACACACACACACACCACACACACACACATACACACAACACACACACACACACATATATATATATATATATATATATATATATATATATATATATATATAAAAATGATATAACTAAAAAAGGCAGGATTTAATTTTTTTTTTTTTTTAATTATATTTCTTTCGGCACTGCTGATTGGGTACAGTAGAATTTCTCTTGGTCTACATGTGTTTATCAAAACAAATGTTTATCAAAGTAAATGACAGCTTGCACTATGGGTGAGGTTATAAAAAAAGGATCTAAACAATGTTTATATACAAATAAACACTGTCGAGAGGTTAACATTTTCAACAATGCCGTTGTCTTCAAGGTCTCAATTCTCTTCTGATTTCCAGTTCCTCCAGTGTTTTCTCCAAACAATTGGGGATCGTTACAAGTGCACCAACTACACTTATTATTATTATTATTATTATTATTATTATTATTATTATTATTATTATTATTATTATTATTATTATTTTCACTCCTTTTGAGTTTTTCACATCAGCGTTAGCTGGTGGTATTTCATTGGAGTCGGAGTGACAGCAAGTCTCCTCTGGACTCCAGGATTCTTTTGAGTTTCTAGCCGATTGCAGTAATGCAGTAGTCTGGATGGTCGCAGTGTCTTCCTCTGATTTCCAGATCCTCCAGTCTTTTTTCCAAGTTTTAGGTACCGTTCCAAATGCGCCATCTACAATTGGTATCACTTTCACCCTCATATTCCACAGCTTTTTCAGTTCTCTGGCAAGGTCCAGATATTTGTCCATCTTTTTGTTTTCGTTCAACCTCACCCTGTGATCTGCTGGAACCGCAAGGTCCACCAGTTGACAAGTTTTCTTCTTTTTTTTGTTGTTAATCAACACGAAGTCTGGCCTCATGGCTAGGATGGGGTGATCCGTCTTTATCTCAAAGTCTTAGAAAATTTCATGCGTTTCATTCTCAAAAACAGATTCTGGTTTATGCATATACCATTTTGTTGTGTATTCAAAATTTAATTGTTTGCATAATTCCCAGTGGATTACATTCCCAACCCAGTCGTGCCTATCTTTGTATTCCCGTTGCGCTAGTTTGCTACATTTTCTTAATACATCGTTTACAGTCTTGTCTCGTTCAACGCACAGTCTACATTTACTGTTTTGTTGGGTCTTATCTATTTTTACTTTGATATGATCTGTTCTTATGGCATTATTTTATGCAGCAATTATTAGGGATTCAGATTTTCTCTTAAGGTTTCCTCTTCTTAACCATGTCCGAGTCTTTTCATGTGAAACCTCTCCAATTTGTCGTTTGAAGTGTCCATATAATTGTTTTTCTTCCCATGTATGTTTTCTAGTTCTCCTTGCTTTTCTGTTTGTCCATATATTACATCTGCTGTTGTTGACTGCCATAAGTAATCTTCCTTTGCTCTTTTTGCGTATTTTTCAGGGTTTCGGACTGTTGCTCTACACTGTCCCCTATGTTGGAAAGCCATCTTCCACCTCCTTTTCCTGATACATATAGCCTATCTCTATTACCTCTAAGGTGTAGAGACTTCTGTATCGCCATTATTTTCCTTGTCCTTTGGTCGATCTGTCTGAGTTCTTCTTTTGTCCATTTTAAGAATGGCCAAGAGTATCTTATAACGGGGACGCCCCAGGTATTTATTCCTTTGAAAGATTTCTGCTGTTGAGCTAGGTTTCTAATAGTTTTCTTGTTCTCCGGGGTATTCTTTTTTTAAACTTTTATATTAATCTCTGTTTGGATTATATTGTCTGCTTCTAAAATTATTATTATTATTATTTTATTATTATTATTATTATTATTGATAATAATAATAATAATAATAATAATAATAATAATAATAATAATAATAATAATAATTTTAACATACATGCAAAAATGGCAGAATTAGAGGAGGTTTTTTTGTTTTTTGTTTTTTGGGGGTTTTTTATTATTAGTTTTCAGCATTAATGTTTTGATACTGTAGAATAATTTCTCTTGGTCTACATGACTTTATCAAAACAAATATTCATCAAACTAGATAAAGCCCTACACCATGAGCGAGATCATAAAACAATTGTTTCTAAACAATGTTTCCTGAGTACTTACATACTAATAAACATCATCCTAAGATTAACATTGTGTCGCTTTCATTGCAGTCATTACGGATACTACAAATGTTACCATAATAACAGGGTTTTATATGTAGAGGGAACACATGAAAAAAATGTTACAGAACTGACTTCTCACTTGTAAATATTTAATATGATATCCATTTTATACAATTATAGAACAATGTAGATATTTGTTTTAGTTTTCAGGACAGACTGAAAGTAAGTACACTATTGTCATTTACGAAGGTTTTCTAAACAGACCTTATTCTGGTTACATCAATTTCTTTTTTATATGGTCTGCCATTGGGAACATGTGCTGTCTGCATTATTCTATGTGAAATCAGAATAGTGGTCATGTTTAGCATAATATTTTCATTGTAAATTAAATCACTCGATTTCTTTTTTCTGAATTGCAAAAATAAATTTCATACTCAAATACATATTAAGGTGACAATAGTGGCGTAATAGCTTGCAAGCTAGTCTCGCAGATCCATCACTCTATCTTCGCTGGATGTTCTATACTAATGATGTTGTGTCACATACGCAGCGAACGGTTTGGGTAAATAAACCTACTTAAATATAAATTATTAAAAAGAAAAAAATAGTGACTGTGTATTACTTAAAGCAATGAAGAGTGTAACGTAAAAATGACCGTATTTTTTTTAGATACGTCTTATAGAAAAATATGTCTTACTTCATCACCTATCTGAAAAAGCCTATACTACGTCTGTGAGATATTGTCAATAATTGTAGAGTTTATTTCAAGAAATTATAGAATAGTAACAAATTAAGGTACATTAATTTCTAATTTATGCAATAATCTTTACGAAAATCTATCAGATTCTTTCGTTCTTATATATCTATAGTATTGTTGTGATGTTAGTTCAACAGTAAAAAAAAAGAAGTCAAGTCGAGGTAGGGTAAAAAGAGACAAGTGTATTTACAATAAGGTACAAGAACGGCTAGCTTGCCGCTAAAGAGTAACAGTACGGTAACCGTACGGTAACAGTACAACCTTTTCACTCGGTGTCTCACTATTTATAGTGAGAACCGGTGTATATTCTCCACTGTAGGAACGGCCGGTACAACAAGTATGATGACGAGTGACGTAATTATTATCTTCGTAGGAAATGGACTTGGTGATCCGAGTTAAAATCATGGAAGATGCTATTTGCATTTCAAATACCACTGAGAAAGGTATACATCCAACTGTTTTCTCTCTGTCTATGTGTAAATAGTAGAGCAGACTGGTTATTTAACCTCAGTTAAAATAAACAACCGTTTGCTTGGGGTCAAAATTATGAACCCAGGTTTGCTGCTGGCTGTTGATACTTCAGGTCGTTTTCAGTCAGAGATTGAGAAGAATACGAAGAGCTGCCATATGTTTTTTCATCCGCTCAAAAGTTAGAACTAATATCACTTTACCGATATCATATTCGGAGGTGAGCCCTAACGGAACGTTCCCAGCAATATAGATATTTAATGATAATGACCCTCTCACTGGTTCATGCGTCTCCCGTGGATTTCGTAAATTGAAACTAGTTCTGGGGAATTTATCATTGAAATAATATCTTCAGAAGATTATTTACACCGGACTATTAATATCATGTTTTAAACGTGTTACGCTATCTATTTTGGGTAATTGAAAGTTTTTGCAATGTTTGCTAACGTGAAGTACAATTCAGCAGCTTCGAATGCATTTGACGAGTTTGTGATGGGGATTTATCACATAGGAAACTCCGTCGACTTTCACATTTGTGCATACCAAAATACCTGATTTGAAGTTATATTTCGATTTTTAATTGAAATATAACTGCATCAAGTTAGTGTTAAAAAATATAGATTATTTTTGCAAAATTCAAAACAGGGTTTGAGTGACTGTGTATATTTCTGCCAAAAATATTCTGATTAACCTGGGATGGATGAGGTGTCAACAAGAAGACGCACCTCTGTTATCTTTAGTAAATGTTATTGGCAATTAATATTAAAAAAATGTTATTAATAGAATATCAACAGGATAATTATGTATACATCATCTCAGGCATGTATAATTATCAAATTAAATATATATATATATATATATATAATATATATATATATATATATATATATATAATATATATATATATAAGGATAATCTACTGAGTCAGACGAACCTACTATTAGTTTCGCATAAAGCTCTTCAGGGCTAAAATCAGATTTTAGCCCTGAAGAGCTTTATGCGAAACTAATAGTAGGTTCGTCTGACTCAGTAGATTATCCTTATTACTTGGCTCTACTTAGGTATCGAGCACTTTTTACAAATTAGCTTCTCCTAGCGGTTATATGAATATATATATATCTTATATACATATATATACATATAAATTGTTTTTTTCTTTTGGCCAAATACTATACCAATAGATTATTTTCTTGTGGTACGAATATCTTGGTCTTTTTTTTTTTTCAAAAATTTTTTCTTCCTGGTTGATGTTTGGTAGTATATTTTTACAATCAAACTCTCTGCCGGGTTTTTTCTCTCCGCAAGGATCTACCAACACGCTTGGTATATATTAAATATATATATAATATATATATATATATATATATATATATATATATATATATATATATATTCTGCCGATTAATACAAAATATATAAATTTACTTATACTTTGAAATACTATATTTGTTACAGGGATTTAAAAAATAATATCAAAATAACTTTTAATTCGTATTCATTTCATACCCAACCTTGGAATAATAACTAACATTTCCAAAATGTTTTCCGATTATTTATCTTAGCAAAAATATATGTCAACACTGAAACTGACTGGAAATATATAACTAAAATGAGAAGTAGGGTAACAATTAAAATCGATTAATGCGACCACATTTTAGAGAAATATTCATGAATGTTCTTAGCATCTAATTGATGGTTTAGTTCCGTCTTTTTTAACATAGAAAATAATTCGAAAAATGTAAGATTTTAATTTGACAAATATTGATGAACATTTAAGGATAAGTATACAATTATATTTTAAAATCAAAGTAGACAGGTTTGTGGCCCTAAAATATAGAGGATCTGTCTCGAATTTGATGAATGTTTGACTATAGGAAGATTATGCAAATCTTTAAATCTACGTTAAGCTGAAGGGAGTGTTTCATAGTTTGAAAATACTTACTGTAATGTACTCCGCTGTGTTTTAATGTAATTTGGCTGTTATAGAAATTAAAGATAGTTCTCAAAATGTCTAGAGCATTACATTATCTCACATTGTTTCTATTTACTACTACAACTGGTAGTAGTATTAGTATTTGTAATAATAATAATAATAATAATAATAATGCATTGATGCTAGCATTTATTACAATAAGTTGACTTTCGATAAGAATCGATATATCTTTTTAAAATATTTCTAATACGAGTAACAGTAATCAAAAGCTCTGATGAAGACAATTAAAGGGAAAATAACAAAATGATCAATAATAATAATAATAATAATAATAATAATAATAATAATAATAATAATAATAATAATGGTTATGGTGATGATGATAATGATGATGATGATGATGTTAAATACGCTTACGCAAGCACAAACGACAACAAAAAAGTAAATAAAACATCCAAGCCGACCAATTATATTTCCTACGATGACAAGTTAATTACTTGGTCATGTTTCTTGGACGAAACCAATTACCGAGCTATATGAGAATGAAAATATGAGACGGGAAACAGTAAAAGGAAATCAGTCCGGGGGCCAACGGGTCAAGGACGATATAGAGTACTTGGCTTGAATGGAATAAAAGTCAACAAAAGAAATAGTAATTCGCGTTGATCGCCAAGGCAATTTGAAATAAACATCACACTGATCCGCCATTTGGGATATAAAATTGCTTTAAACTATTCATATCAAAAATAGATCAACCATTTTCCAGCAGCAGATTTATTGCTACTCACATAAAAGGGTGGCCATAAAAATTAAGAATTAAAGTGTCATGAAATAGTAAAAACGCGGCACTGTGTCTAACTCAGCAGTAAAGTTTACGGACGATAAAATATTTTGCTGGTGTTATAAATGTAAAAGGTAGAGCCTGAGTTCTACTAAAAAAAGAAAAAGAATCATAAACACCCCTATCAAATAATTATCCCATATACTCATTTACAAATCGATCTCGTGTATATGTGAACGTTTGAGTTAGAATCATGAAATTATTAATTTAATTTAAGAGGCCATGAATTGTTCCTACTCCTTCCTAATATGAATTTACCCGACCCCTCCATCCCTATCAGGATGTGACACAGGGCTACTCTTAAGCTGCTTTTCATTCAGAGTTATTATTCCCTAGTAGTAAGGCTAAAGAGCCCAGTCAACCCTACTAAAACGAGCTGGATGCTTTCTTTTCCCAAAAGAACGGCTGAAAAGGGAACAGAAACCGCATCATTCGAGATTTGAACTCAGGCCGAAGATTCCATTTTTCATAATCCTAATCATTACGCCACGACTGTCTCCCCTCCTCTCATATATTGAATTAACCTATAAAAGTTAAGACTCAAATTTAAGGGGACACAATTTTTTTATTTTGTTATTTAACGATATTTTAAATTGTAAGCTACGCATAAGTACATATAGGAAATATAAACACAAATTTACCTTCGTGTAACTCAAAAGCAAAATTATAGTATGAACAATGTGAGAGGCCAGGGAAACCCAAAAATGTAACTACGCCTTTTTGAGTGATAGTGTTTACAGAGTTTTCAGCTGATTTTTACTGAATGATTTTTTAAGTGGTTGATTGATTGGCTTGTTAGTTGGTTTTACGACATATCAACCATTTTGGGGTCATTTAATGCCGAATCACGTCAAAGGGCTCAGATTGCCTACGGTGCCTGATGTTGATCTTGTGGTCACCTAATTAAATATTGAACTTCTTAACTTCGGTGATATAACAGGTGCCGGTAAAGAGGGTCAGTATTTTTACAGTGATCAAATTGAGATAAATCTTAAGTGAAGCATTGTCAACCATTAATGTTGGCTTTTACTTAAATTACAACTCATAATTGCAGTTTCATAGCTGTATGTTCAGTAATTTTTGAGAGATTATCTCAAATTTCGTCAATACATTTTACTGAGTTGCCAATAATGTGTGTATACCATTATTGCCATTGAAAAATAGTAAAACTATTTGAAAAACTGGCTATAAAAATTGTTGCTACGACAGTATATCATGATATCATAATAAAAAAGATTCCCTTTCACAACGTCATTAGCAAGCAGCACTCTAAAATGTAAATGAATAAAAGAAAAAGGCAGGAGATAAATACTACTAGATATTTACCGCGTACCCCATACGGGTCAGGCACAAAGTCCCTATTAACGTGACCACCCACAAACCGAAGCTCATGGAGTGGCAGGTGAAAAATTGCGTCGATCCCGTCGGCATTCCCCCAAGGGGGCGCCTCAGCACTGGGCAATAAACCCAGCCCTGCCCTTTAAATCAAGGGGCAGGTGTTGCCTGGGGGATGGCCCCTGGGATCGACGCCGTTAATTATATCAATGGTAAAGCCACTGTTGACCATATCGACATATAAATATGTCGATATGGTCAACAGGAGATAAATACTACTAATTTAGAATCGCAACGAGATAACGTATTTCTGATTAAAAATGAATTTACATAAATAAACCAATAGAGATATTGGCAATATTTTGCCTACAATAGACACCAAGACAACAAATTTAAACAGTAAGCTTCTGAAACCTTCCAGACGAAATATGAACACTCAGTATTCCAACTCACCAGTATGCAAACAGTAAATAGAATGATTACCACACAGAAACACACTGCCTCACGCACTTTTATACACACTTTAGTCTTTATCTTATGGCTTCTATAAAATAATTTATAACCTTACTAAATTATTAGACTTGAACTTTCTCCTTAAAGCAAAATTTGAACTGGTAGGCAAAAGTAATTTTAATAAGTTTAATTATCTTGAAACTAATTTGTGTGCATTTATTGTACAAATTTAATATAGACGTTTAGAATTTAACGGAATGGGCGTTGATTAATACTTTTCACTGCTTTTAATGGACATACACAAATTTATAACACTTATCATAATGCCGTTGTCCATTTCTTCCACTGCTTGAAATAATGAAAATATGTTTGAACGAGATTACTTCAATTAGATTTTTCTCACTGAAATCGATTTTTACTCATTTCGCACGAGCGTCGCGACTGATGTTTAGCTCAATAATCTTTAGCATGTATGCAGACTAATTAAATTATGTTTGTAAGCCAATTCTTTGATTTATCTTATTTTCATTTTTTCTTAATTCCCGAAATGAGTTAGATTGATTAATTTTTACTGAGTGTCAACCTGTATGGGGAAAGTTTATTCCTAAAGATTAGCGATTTGCATAGTGTAGATTGTATTAACGTTTGCGTGATTTATTAATTTTGTTGCACGCAGTTATATGTTATCAAATAATTTTATTCAATACAAAAAAAATTGCAAATAAACACACACACACACACACACACACACACACACACTCGCACGCACACATACACGCACACATACATGCACGCACACACACACACACAATACAAATATATATATAAATATATAATTAATATGGAGGCGCGTGGGCTAGTGGTTAGAGTCGTCGAAAATGGACTCGTCGATTCGGGTTCAATTCCTAGACGAAGCGTTTGGCATTTCACATAGCGCTAATATCCTTGGGAAAGGTATGAATCCATATATTCTCTCTCCAGCTATGGGTTAAATAGTAGGGCAGACTGGGCCCTTCAGCCTTGTGTAGGTAACCAGTCTAAGAGAGGGATAACTCTGAATTCAAAATTCCTGAGGTCGGTCGTTGATTGGGTTTGTGGCAACCCTGGATGCACCAATTCTTTCCTAACGACAGTGCCAAAAAGTGCGGATGGTTCAACACAAGCCTTCACCACTATAAACAAATCACTGTGTGGGTTTTCATTGTGTGAGTGAACCCTCATGCGTCGAAAATCGACGAGAGAGTCCATAATATAATATGGGACCTTAACAGGTTCTATTACTCCGGGTCCGAGTCTCTCTGAGAGTAATGGCAATGAAGATGTACTCGCTAGTGTCAAGATCTTCAGAACTGGAGCCTTATAACTAGGAGATACCCCCTGGAGGTGCCTTACCCTTCTGCAGGAGATAGTCAGCGTATTAGAATCCCCGCCAACAGGGCATAAACTATTAACATAGTATTTAATGGAATGATTCTGAATAATAAGTAGTAAGTCAAATTGGCGGAGTGGCCTGTAACCGGTATCACTCGGACAGTGAGGGATTTCATCCCTTTTTCGCTAGCACTAGACATCTGCGTTTGAGATGGGGTATTATGCCTACCATCAACTCCCCAATTTACCGCACAGATCCAAGCTATGCTAGTCATATGCTGAGTTGGTGAGGGCCGGTATCTAACCCAAAACCTTGTGCTTCCTAGGTGGATGCTCTACCGACTAAAACTACTACAAATTCAACCTCAACGTGTCCTATGTAGAATGCCATTTTTGGAAAGAACAAACCGAAGTAAAATTGACATCATATAGAATAATCGGTGAGATGACTGCTGATCATTTGAACATATGCTGTTTTTCTTTATTTATATGGAGAACATTTAATTTTCATTGGTATACTTTCATCTGCTTAATTTCGAGCTGATTCATATATTACTGTTCTTCATCACTTAATTTGTTTTGCAAAAATACAATTCTATCTCATAAATATTTCCCTTTGTGTACAGCAATTAAACTTATACTGGTTATCGAACAAATGTTAATCCATTCAGTATATTAAACTAGTCTTATACGATCAAGCAATGAAATATACAAATATACATTAAAAAGAAATGAAATATACAAATATATATAAAAAAAAAAATTTAAAAAATGCACAGTTTCCTTTCAATACACTCACTTACAGCGCCACATACTCACACCATAAAATAGAATATTTGATGCCATATTTCAAAACCGTCTCATTTTTCAAACTTCAAAAAAATTTTAAACAGACTGAATGACGGATTACCACTCGCTTTTCTCATTATTCTGTGATAAATAATTTCTTATCTTATGCCCTGGAGATGATCTAATTAATAGATCGAAACACCGCAGCGTCGGCCAATAAAACTCACCACAACATTTAAACCTGTGTTTTTTCATTTTCCTTGATATATTACATACCGTCGGATTACTACCTTTCTTCACACAAATATACATAATACATATTTTAGAAGGATGCTTTTGCGATTATTGATAAGGCTGTCGGTATTTCATTAAAATGGATTGCCGCAGAAATTGTATTGCTCACTCTTGGTGTAGCCGTTGTTTATCAGATATTTTATCTTATTTTTACAACTTACTTTGAAATGTTTGCGTTCTGTATTGTCTAAAGAGTAAACATTAAGAGTAGAAGAAAGCATACTGGAAAATATTAAACCTCATAATTTATCATAATAAAGGTGACAGTATCTGTAGATCTTCAGTATATACACATCATAACACACCATGTGGTTTCTGTATCATATATATATATACATATATATATATATATATATATATATATAATATATATATAAACTAGCAAATATATGCACCCTCCGGGTGCAAGTATTTAAGTTTTAATGTAATAATATATTATATTAAATTATAAAGGCTAATGAAACTAAATAAGAATGCAGATAAAAAGATTTGAAACGGAGGGGGGTATAATCGAAAAATAGAACAACTGAAACTTACTCTTCCATCACTCTCGTCTTTCATTGTTATTTTTTTCTAATTTTAAGTATTTAGTTAAAAGAGGAAGTGAAGAATAAAATGACAGTTATCTTTCTTGTTAACGGATTTCATTTAAGATTCATTGAAGAAATGTTTGCTTATATTCATTAAAAATAAAACCAAACAATTAGAAATGAATAATAATAACCACATATTTATTAAAATCACATGTTTAATATCAATATGCAAATTAGTCTTCCCATTCACACTGTAAACCGCTATTTTGCTGTATATATAAATATAATTGCATGTTATTAGTATGTAGATATGTTTAACAGTATTAATAATGTAAAGCAATTTTATTAATAATTGAAGTTTAAATAAAAATAAAATCATTGATAAAGTTATATAAATAACTAAGAGAATTGTGACTTGAGTAGTAATATAGTTTCGGTTACAGACGGAAAAACACACAATCTCCATTATAATAAGATATATTTGTGTGTGTGTGTGTGTGTGTATAACGATTTATTTATTTCCACAAAAGTCTAGAATACGACACAAGGTTTAGTTTGGAGGATACCCCGAATATATAAAAATCGAGTCGTGGGTTTGAAGCCACCAGAGGCAAATGAATTATAAATTTTGAGCAGTAATACTTGTTATTTTCAGGAGAAATTATATTTTTGATTTTCAATTAAATGTCCCTTTATTGTTATTGCAACAAAAATGAACCCATCGTCTTATTTTTCACAAGAAACATACCGGAAATTGTATATTGCACTATTAACTCGGAGTACCTCAGTACTTTTCAAAAACTCAGAGTAAAACTAAGTCTCACTAGAACTAGGATTTAATAGTTTCTCCACGGAAACACGATGTATTTTTAATGTCGAGTGCGTGGTCATGTATTTTTCAGCATCCAAGGAGAGCATACACATCTCTAGCACTCCAGGTTGTTATGTAGCATATTCAGACCTGCCGTGAAAGAAGTCTAAAACTTTAAAAGTGTAAGTTGTCCCTAGAAACAAATCGACAATACTCTTAAGCAGATTATCACATTTTGAAACAATTCTAGTAAATCCTTCAAAACTTGGGGGTGTCTATTTCTGGATTGACTTTGATTTAGCTGGAATAAACACATCCAAATTATCGCCTCAAAAAGGGTGTCAGTGGGTGACGATAATAACACCCACCAACAACCATTGATGATTCACTTCATGTTCTAATGAACTTATTTTGACGAGGGGAAGGCTAAAAAAGCCAACAGTGAATATTAGTCTTTTAGTCAAAATTATTAATCAATTAAAATCCAAATTAATACCTTTAAAGGATAAGCTCTCTATATATTATATCATCGTTGTAAACTTCCATTAATACCAAGTAAACAATTTCAGAAATAAAGCCACGTCATTGAAATATTATCAAACTGCGACAATATCCCAAAATATATGTAGACAATATCAACTGAAGGCCATATCCATCAATAACGATATTGAATGTTATTACTCCTATTTTTACCCTATCATACAAAAAGGAATTCAATACAAATGTCATCTTCAATTAAAATTACGATTATTTCAAAAAAACAGAAATGGACACAATTATTGTTCATATTATATACATTTTGAAACATACTTATATGTAAATCAATACCATATGTTGCATTGTGACTTATTTTTATTTGAATAATTAGTAGTATCTAATTAAATCCATCAAAAAATCCATGGATATTTTAAAATTCCTAATTTCATCCTACCGGTCGAAAGAAAAATCATAAAAGAACAAATTTCGTCTTTGATGTAAAATGTTAATCTAAATAAAAGAAAAAATGATTTTATCCATAAATCAACCAGAGTTTATTAAATTCCCCCTTTACAGCTTTAACAAGATAATGTAAAAAAATAAAATAAACAAAAGCAAGAAAAACGTAGCAATCAAATGTGTAGAGAAGGGAAATGTAGAATTAACGAGACTAGGTCATTACAAATATATAAAAACTTAAGAAGCAATTCTGTCTCTTTAAGCAAAATATCTTCAACTTTTCTGAAATTTTTACACGTTTGGACTATGTTAAAATAAGACAATCCCCATATTTGAGCTTCCAATTCCAAAAATTGGTGGAGTCATGTCGATTTTTAGCTTTCCAAATTTTTGGGAGTCGCGAAAAATGGCGACATTTTATAACTTATTTTTTGTTTGTAAAAATGAGTTCTAGAGCTTACCTTCTCCTAAACATTGGTTTATAAAAGCTTTCTGTCCTACAAAATCCGAAAATGCTATCAGAAAAGTCTTAAATTGAACGCAGTTTAAATTATACTGGGGAAGAATTTTGGACATAATTTTGTTTGATTTTTCATTTAATTTAGACTTTTGTTTGATTTTCCATTTAATTTAGACTAATATTGGCATGCTGATTTCAAAACTGCAGTCAGTTTTCTTCTATCATGTCAAGATTTTTTTCTCTACAGCTTACTCCGAAAATAATTCTATTGTTTGTCTGTAAGTAATAGAACTGGTAAAAAAACTAGTTGGGTTCCTGCCCCTAAACCTTCACCTACCCCCATGCTTTATTTGATTTCAATAAAGATGTATTCCACATACCCCAGATGTTCAAAACTAGGGGATAAGTCCCAGATTTTCTTTATATCAAGGACACCTATATTTACGTGTGGTCTTACCACTCTGCAAGGGATAGAGTTATATATACTTCCTTAATAATGTAAAGACGTGTTATGCACTCACTGATATAGATTTCACTTCAAGTTTACATGTGGTGTTAAAAAAAAATTCCATTGGTGTAATCCATATAATGAGGGTAAATGGGATATACTTTACAGTGTATATTTTACAAGTTCAAAAAGGTTTTCTCAGTTTATAACTAATATTGAACGTTAAGCTATCTTTGGAAATAAGACCTTTATTCCCAAGAATACCGTCTGTATTTTCTACGGTTTAGGTCGGGGAATCTAACGGTGAAAGTCCTTCCTTCGCTTTCAATCAACTTCAAAAGACAGTCAAGCTCTTCTAACCGTAATTGATAAAAAGCTAAGCTTATACCACAATAAATGATTTAGCTGTCCTATAAAACCAATTGAATAAGAAAAACCTTTTTCCATGAATTGGGTAAAGTGACAAAAATTGGCCAAACTGCTGTGTAAAATGTGATTGCTTTTCCCTTTACTCATATATTTATATTTCTTCTAATTAAGAATAAGACCCACAAACAAACTATTTCTCTAAATGGCCATTCAAAGTGATAAATTAAGTGTCGTTCGTAAATTATACTCAATGATAAAGACCATGTTTACGACTCATGGGAAATCATGCCTCTGTAGCAAAACCATGATTGCACCCTTAGAAGGTAATGTTCTGCATTCGTAGGATACGAAGAATAGCATATATTTGAGGGTATCGGATTGTAACGAAACACCCAATTGTAAGACATATTGTCGTTAAATGGTTACCCTCCACAAATGGTAGTTGTTTTTTTTTAAGGTGAGCTTCATTCAATAAGAAATAGCGTTACCCATTTATGCTAAATTAATACCACACAATGCAAAATCTATGGAGATAAAAAAAGAAGGATAATGGGAGTTTTACTCACAATATGAGAGATATATTATATCGGCTTCTGATAGTTATTATTTCAATGCTATCCGGTTCGGTAAAAAAGGATGGCTAATAATATCCGTTTTAATTGCGAATGTTATACTCGATTTTTTATAATCCTCGTATCGTTAGTTAAGACAAATAAGTATAATTCTTACACCTGTAATCAAGCATTTATTTTCCTTTCTCTAAATAAAAATTCATATATATATATATATATATATATATATGCAATTAATCGGTACCTCGATTAATTCAGTGGATTTAACCTTGAAGATCCTTATGGTGAAACTCGAGTAGGTTTCTTTTATATCCATTTTTTATAATAAATTTTCTCTACTCCGTATTGAGCACTTTGTATTTGTTATATCGCTGACTTAACCCCTGAATTTTGCACCTTCAATGATCGTGCCCATTTTCACCGGTAAGCAACCTTCATCTTTATAATATATATATATATATATATATATATATATATATATATATATATAAGATTTTTGGATGTTTGTTTGTTTATAGAAGCACCGTTGAATAAATTATTATTTATATTTTTGCTTGAAGGCAATTATAATGCATGTATCGTATAAAATTCGATAATTATAGAAAATAATCTTGACAAGAGAATCCCGCAAAGGATGGCTCGCTATGCAGAACACCGTACAGACTGTTTCGACTTTATTAAGTCTCTTCAGCGATGTATACTAACGACTCCCCTCCGACAGGAATCGAAACCGGGACTTCACAGGCATAGTCAGAGACCATATCCGTTCGGCCGCCGGTACATAGCGAACAATCCCTGCGAAATTACCCTTGTCAATGAAACTACTACACGCCTCTACCATAGCAGGTAAGTGGACGTTTTATGTGTAGTAAACAAACTCGGCCGTAAGCTCTTCGGCGAAGTGAATAGATTTTGGATGTTTGTTTGTTCATAGAAGCACCGTTGAATAAATTATTATTTATATTTTTGCTTGAAGGCAATTATAATGCATGTATAATTGCCTTCAAGCAAAAATATAAATAATAATTTATTCAACGGTGCTTCTATAAACAAACAAACATCCAAAAATCTTATTCACTTCGCCGAAGAGCTTACGGCCGAGTTTGTTTACTACACAATAAACGTCCACTTACCTGCTATGGTAGAGGCGTGTAGTAGTTTCATTGACAAGGGTAATTTCGCAGGGATTGTTCGCTATGTACCGGCGGCCGAACGGATATGGTCTCTGATTTAACAATTTCTAGTAAGTTTCCATGGTGCTACATCATATATAATGGTTACTAAGTTCGAAATCTTTGCTTTTTTAAGGCCTATAATGAAGTGCAAGTCCAACGTTCGACTTAATCCCTAGGTAATTACGCCAATTAAAAAAGCAAAAATCTTATGTAACATTTAAAAGTAGCAAAATAACATTATTATTATCTTAAGCAAGTCGCTAACGGGTTCAATAATACCTGATAAGTGCCCACATTAATATAATAAATCGTTCTGGCAGGACCTCTGGATATACCACAGTATGACAATTTAACTATTACAAAGTTTGATATGTCTACTTTTCATTCCTGCTTTTCGTTATGTTCCATTGAAACATATTAGCGTTATCACTTCTGTGCGCTCACCTTCTGTCTCTATTTCCTTACTCTATTTATTTCTTCCTTTCTTTCTTTCTTTCTTTCTTTCTTTCTTTCTGTGTAGTACGCTCTATTATAGATTACACAATATATTACAGAAATGAGAGGTTTAGTGCCGAATGTAGTCTGATATGTGCTAACAGAATTTTTATTTTCTCTTAAAATCACGACTTCATCTGATATGACTTGTTGTACACGTTTTTTCCTGGCAATTAAGAGAACTATTTTAAATTGTATTCGGTATTGAGAAATCAATACTAAATAAAACAGGCTCTTCAGAGGCATTAACATTACGTACCTTACTAAAAATTATTTGTTTTGCTGTTTTCTTACCATCTCAACACTTGTTAAATTATCTTCTAACCATGATCAAACACACACACACACACACACACACACACACACACACATATATATATATATATATATATATATAATATATATTTATTATTATTATTATTATTATTATATCTTATGAGTTTTCACAACGGTATTTGATCCCTTGCCTATCACATTTCTCCCACGGCTGTACCAATATTTTAGGGGTAAGTGGGGATTTTTTTTAACTATATGATGAGATATTTTAATGTTCACTATCTATTCACCTCAAGACTCATTCTATTCAAATATAGTTCTATCATTATTGTAATTTGAGTCCTTCAGCTCAATTATAATGAACTAACCATCAGCGGTTTACGGTAAGATCGCAATGTTGGGAGACCGACTGAGAGCGGCATCAAGTAGGCAAAGAGTTATTTTTTTTAAATCTTTGAATCTGAGTGACGCCAAATGCTCCACGATTATTCTATTTTCTGTATGGTCCTGATTCTTCCCCAGGTTTCCAATTTCTTTAGTATATTTTTCAAAACTTCGGGTACTATTCCAAACATACCATCTATAATTGGTATTAATGTTACATAATATATGCATAGATTATTCACCTTTTATACACACTTTAGTCTTTATCTATGGCTTCTATAAAATAATTTATAACTTACTAAATTATTAGACTTGAACTTCTTCTTAAAGCAAAATTTGAAACTGGTAGGCAAAGTAATTTTAATAAGTTTATTATCTTGAAACTAATTTCTGTGCATTTATTGTACAAATTTAATATAGACGTTTTAGAATTTACGGAATGGCGTTGATTAATACTTTTCACTGCTTAATGGACATACACAAATTTATAACACTTATCATAATGCCGTTGTCCATTTCTTCCACTGCTTGAAATAAAAAAATAGTTTGAACGAGATTACTTCAAAATTAGATTTTCTCACTGAAATCGATTTTACCATTTTCGCATTTCGCGACTGATGTTTAGCTCAATATCTTTAGCATGTATGCAGACTAATTAAATATGTTGTAAGCAATTCTTGAATTTATCTTTTTTCATTTTTTCTAATTTCCCGAATGGTTAGATTGATTAATTTTTACTGAGTGTCAACCTGTATGGGGAAAGTTTATTCTTAAAGATTAGCGATTTGCATAGTGTAGATTGTATTAACGTTGCGTGATTTATTAATTTTGTTGCACGCAGTATATGTTATCAAATAATTTTATTCAATACAAAAAAAATTCAAAATAAACACACACACACACACACACACACACACACTCCGCACGCACACATACACGTACACATACATGCACGCAACACACACACACACAAATATATATATAAATATATAATTAAATGGAGGCGCGTGGGCAGTGGTTAGAGTCGTCGAAAATGACTCGTCGATTCGGGTTCATTCCTAGCTAATTCCTGGGAAAGTTATGAATTCCAATATTTCTCCCTCCAGCTATGGGTTAAATAGTAGGGCAGACTGGGCCCTTCATCTTTGTGTAGGTAACCAAGTCTAAGAGAGGGATAACTCTGAATTTCAAAATTCCTGAGGTCGGTCGTTGATTGGGTTTGTGGCAACCTGGATGCACCAATTCTTTCCTATCGACTGTGTCAAAAAGTGCGGATGGTTCAACACAAGCCTTCACACTATAAACAAATCACTGTGTGGTTTTCATGTGTGAGTGAACCCTCATGCGTCAAAATCGACGAGAGAGTCCATAATATAATATGGGACCTTAACAGGTTCTATTACTCCGGGTCCAGTCTCTCTGAGAGTAATGGCAATGAAGATGTACTCGCTAGTGTCAAGATCTTCAGAACTGGAGCCTTATAACTAGAGGAGATACCCCCTGGAGATGTCTTACCTTCTGCAGGATATAGTCAGCGTATTAGAATCCCGCCAACAGAGCATAAACTATTAACATAGTATTTAATGGAATGATTCTGAATAATAAGTAGTAAGTCAAATTGGCGGATGGCCTGTAACCGGTATCACTCGGACAGTGGAGGGAGTTCATCCCTTTTTCGCTAGCGCTAGACATCTGCGTTTGAGATGGGGTATCATGCCTACCATCAACTCCCCAATTTACCGCACAGATCCAAGCTATGCTAGTCATATGCTGATTTGGTGAGGGCCGGTATCTAACCCAAAACCTTGTGCTTCCTAGGTGGATGCTCTACCGACTAAACTACTACAAATTCACCTCAACGTGCCTATGTAGAATGCCAATTTTTGGATAAAGAACAAACCGAAGTAAAATTGACATCATATAGAATAATCGGTGAGATGACTGCTGATCATTGAACATATGCTGTTTCTTTATTATATGGAGAACATTTAATTTTCATTGGTAGACTTTCATCTGCTTAATTTCGATACTGATTCATATTTACTGTTCTTCATCACTTAATTTTTTGCAAAAATACAATTCTATCCATAAATATTTCCCTTTGGTACAGAAATTAAACTTATTGGTTATCGAACAAATGTTAATCCATTCAGTATATTAAACTAGTCTTATACGATCAAGCAATGAAATATACAAATATACTTTTTTAAAAAATGAAATATTACAAATATATATTTTAAAAAAATTTAAAAATGCACAGTTTCCTTTCAATACACTCACTTACAGCGCCACATACTCACACCTAAAATAGAATATTTGATGTTCATATTTCAAAACCGTTCTCATTTTTCAAACTTCAAAAAATTTTAAACAGACTGAATGACGGATTACCACTCGCTTTTCTCATTTTCTGTGATAAATAATTTCTTATCTATTGCCCTGGAGATGATCTAATTAATAGATCGAAACACCGCAGCGTCGGCCAATAAACTCACCACTTAACCATTTAAACCTGTGTTTTTTTCATTTTCCTTGATATTACATACCGTCGGATTTACTACCTTTCTTCACACAAATATACATAACATATTTAGAAGGATGCTTTGCGGTTATTGATGGCTGTCGGTATTTCATTAAAATGGATTGCCGCAGAAATTGTATTGCTCACTCTGGTGTAGCCTTGTTACAGTATTTTTTGTTCCATTTAGATTAGGGTTAAAACCTTATTTTATTCGCTCACATGTTCTCTTTACCCACTGAGAATGTGCAGAACTTGATATTTGTCTAACTATGTTATTTGTGTTCTTTGCATAAATACTTTATCTTATTTACAACTTACTTTGAAATGTTTGCGTTCTGTATTGTCTAAAGAGTAAACATTAAGAGTAGAAAACATACTGGAAAATATTAAACCTCATAATTTATCATAATAAAAGGTGACAGTATTGTGATCTTCAGTATATACACATCATAACACACATGTGTTTCTGTATCATATATATATCATATATATATATATATATAGCTAAAGTACCCGGTCCATGACGGACTAAAAAAAAAAAAAGAAAAAAAGTGGTGACTTAATTTGGCGGACCGAACTTTTGGAACCCACACGCCCTTTAAAAATTTTCGTTTTAATTATTTTTTTTTCAACGGATTATTATCGATTGCAAACCAATCTATCCGATTGTAAAAAAAAAAACTAAAAAAGTTATTTTATTTTCGATGTTCAGGGTGCTCATTTCCCCGTATAAGTTTATAGTAAATCGAACCTCCCATATCGAAAACGCTCTATTCTTAACAGTTGGGCTGAATTTGCACTAAGGTATCAAAATTAAGGTGACACAGAAAAAACAGAACCACAAATTTTGTAATAAAACTGTTAAATTCAAGTAGGGGGTTAGGATTTGGGGTTAGGGTTAGGGTTGGTGTTGGGGTTTGGTGTTTAAGGTAAGTTAATGGGAAAATAAAATAAATAATTTGGTTCTGTTTTTTCTGGGCCACCCTAACTTGACACATTTGCACCAGTTTCCTTTCGAGCAGTTCCGATATGGGGTTCGATTACTATAAACTTATACGGGGAAATGAGCACCCCTGAAAACTCAAAAAATAAAGAACTTTTCAAGAATTTTTTAAAATCTGATTGATTGGTGTGTAATCGATAATAATCATTGAAGGAAAAATAAATATTTAAATAAAATTTTCTTTTTACGGTTCCGATAAGGGGTTCAATTTACCACTAACTTATACGGTAAACTGAGCACCCTAAACTCGAAAAATAAATAACTTTTTTGAATTTTTTTTTACAGTCTGATAGATTGGTGTTGCAATCGATATATAATCCATTGAAAGAAGAAAAAAATTAAAACAAAAATTTTAGAGGGTGTTCCAAAAGTTCAGGTCCGCCCTTAATTTTTAAAAAAATCTGCCTATATTTATCATTAGAATTATATAAATTAAAGAACACATTTTCTCATTCAAGTTACGTACTTAAATCATTTTTATTTATGTTTAAGGTAAGAACATATCATACACTGTTTTGTTTATATACGAAATGTTAACTAATTCGTATGTTTATTATAATTTTTGTTTTATTTATTACATACGAATACAACTATGTTTACTTAGTTACGAAATAAGTATTTAATTTAACTTCCTATTTTTTGAAAAGGCTTTCTTTTCTAAATTCTTTTGTTTTTAATTTTTTCGTATATATACAAAGTTGAGTTATATTATATTATTAAATAAACGAAATAAAATTATTAAACAATAATAAGCGCTTATTATTTATTTAATAATAATAAAAAGCGTTATTGTGTTTTTTACTTCGCTCTTTCTTACCAAAAAATTTGTAAGATAGATTATTTCATTCATTTCTAACTAAATTAATATTTTAAAGACAGGAATAAAAAGATTGCGATATGAATAAGATTTGATTTTTCGGTTAAACATACTTTGCTGTCCGAAGCAAAATAATTTTTTTTCTAACTCGCTATAAAAAATAATTCAATTGATAAAGACTCGTACAATTATAAATTGAGCAAGATTATTTTCTCTTCTTTTTCACGAAAAGTTTCACTGAAACTCCAGTTTGAAAATAATAATAGTATTTGGGGGGAATTTAAATTCAGTTTTTAATGCTTGATTAAGTTAGAAATAGATTGTAATTTATTTCTTTGAATTTTTTCTACATGACAATTCAAATCTAGTTCTTAACGAATAAGAGAATGCATATCTATTTTTGCTTACATTTTAAAACGTCTCATTAGTTCTCTAAAACTATTAAGACTTTTTTTAAAACCATTATATTAATTACAAAAAACTCGTTTTATCATTTTTTTTTATTTACATTTATACAACCCTATACTTGGTGACGTTGATTTTATTGACATTAAAATCTTATTTTAAAAAATGTAACGTAAACTTGTGTTTTGAAACAATTTTCATTTTTCTACAATTTTTGTGCATGACAGCAATTTAACTTAGTGATGTCATTGTACAATAAAAGTTTAGTTTCAAAAACAACGATTAATATAAATAATATTAGAAAGATTATAAAAAACGAATTTATTTTACGTTAAAATTTAGTTTGTCGCTAACATTTCATTGTTTCTTTCTTTCTTTCTTATTTTCTTTCTTTCTGCTGCTAAAACAGCTAGGCGAGTCGCTAACATTTTCGTTGTTTCTTCTTTCTTTCTGCTGATTAAACAGTCAGGCAGCTCCGCTGATAGACCAAGTATTAGCAGCAGCAGCAGCTATGCTATGGCTTCTCGAAATCGTTGATTTTTGTTTGATTAATCGATTAAATCCCTTATCAGTAAAAATCAATAACCAAATTTGGAATTTTTCTTAGTTAGAACGTATCAATGTGTGTATGCAAGATTTTGAATCTGAGTGACCTGCCGTTTTTTTGTTATACGTCGGACACGTACATACCCAAATCTGTTTATATATTAGATATAATATATATATATTATATATATATATAATATATATATATATATATATATACTAGCAAATATATGCACCCTCCGGGTGCAAGTATTTAAGTTTTAATGTAATAATATATTATATTAAATTATGAAAGGCTAATGAAACTAAATAAGAATGCAGATAAAAAGATTTGAAACGGAGTGGGGTATAATCGAAAAATAGAACAACTGAAACTTACTCTTCCATCACTCTCGTCTTTCATTGTTATTTTTTCTAATTTAAGTATTTAGTTAAAAGAGGAAGTGAAGAATAAAATGACAGTTATCTTTTCTTGTTAACGGATTTCATTTAAGATTCATTTGAAGAAATGTTTGCTTATATTCATTAAAATAAAACCAAACAATTAGAAATGAATAATAATAACCACATATTTATTAAATCACATTTTTAATATCAATATGCAAATTAGTCTTCCCATTCACACTGTAAACCGCTATTTTGCTGTATATATAAATATAATTGCATGTATAGTATGTAGATATGTTTAACAGTATTATATAATGTAAAAGCAATTTATAATAATTGAAGTTTAAATAAAAATAAAATCATTGATAAAGTTTATAAATAACTAAGAGAATGTGACTTGAGTAGTAATATAGTTTCGGTTACAGACGGAAAAACACACAATCTCCATTATAATAAGATATATATGTGTGTGTGTGTGTGCTGTGTGTAACGATTTATTTATTTCCATAAAAGTCTAGAATACGACACAAGTTTAGTTTGGAGGATACGCCCAAATATATAAAAATCGAGTCGTGGGTTTGAAGCCACCAGAGGCAAATGAATTATAAATTTTTAAGCAGTAATACTTGTTATTTTCAGGAGAATTATATTTTTGATTTTCAATTAAATGTCCCTTTATTGTTATTGCAACAAAATGAACCCATCGTCTTATTTTTCACAAGAAACATTCCGGAATTGATATTTGCACTATTAACTCGGAGTACCTCAGTACTTTTTCAAAAAACTCAGAGTTAACTAAGTCTCACTAAGAACTAGGATTTAATGGCTTCTCCACGGAAACACGATGTATTTTAATGTCGAGTGCGGGGTCATGTAGCTTTCAGCATCCAAGGAAGCATAAACATCCCTAGCACTCCAGATTGTTATGTAGAATATTCAGACCTGCCGTGAAAGAAGTCTAAAACTTAAAAGTGTAAGTTGTCTCTAGAAACAAATTCGACATAATCTTAAGCAGATTATCACATTTTAACAATTTCTGAAATCCTTCAAAACTTGAGGTGTCTATTTCTGGATTGACTTTGATTTAGCTGGATAACACATCCAACAATAACCAAATTATCGCCTCAAAAAGGGTGTTAGTGGGTGACGTAATAACACCCACCAACAACCATTGATGACACTTTATGTTTTAATGAACTTTTGAAAGCTTTTGACGAGGGGAAGGCTAAAAAAGCCAACAGTGAATATTAGTCTTTTAGTCAAAATTATTAATTCATTAAATTCAAATTAAATACCTTTAAAGGATAAGCTCTCTTATATTATTATCATCGTTGTAAACTTCCATTAATACCAAGTAAACAGTTTCAGAATAAAGCCACGTCATTGAAATATTATCAAACTGCGACAATATCCCAAAATATATGTAGACAATATCAACTGAAGGCCATATCCATCAATAACGATATTGAATGTTATTACTCTATTTTTACCCTATCATTACAAAAAGGAATTCAATACAAATGTCATCTTCAATTAAAATTACGATTATTTAAAAAAACAGAAATGGACACAATTATTGCTTCATATTATATACATTTTGGAACATACTTATATGTAATCAATCTCATATGTTGTATTTTGACTTATTTTTATTTGAATAATTAGCAGTAACTAATTAATCCATTAAAAAAATCCATGGATATTTTTTCATTCCTAATTCATCCTACCCGGTCGAAAGAAAAATCATAAAAGAAACAAATTTCGTCTTTGAGTAAAATGTTAATCTAAATAAAAGAAAGATGATTTTATCCATAAATCAACCAGAGTTTATTAAATTCCCCCTTTACAGCTTTACAAGATAATGTAAAAAAAAAATAAAATAAACAAAAGCAAGAAAACGTAGCAATTCAAATGTGTAGAGAAGATGAAATGTAGAATTAACGAGACTAGGTCATTACAAAATATATAAAAAACTTAAGAACGCAATTCTGTCTCTTTAAGCAAAATATATTCAACTTTTCTGAAATTTTTACACGTTTGGACTATGTTAAAATAAGACAATCCCATATTTGAGCTTCCAATTCCAAAAATTGATGGAGTCATGTCGATTTTTAGCTTTCCAAATTTTGGGAAGTCGCGAAAAATGGCGACATTTTATAACTTATTTTTGTTTGTAAAAATGAGTTCTAGAGCTACCTTCTCCTAAACAATTGGTTATAAAAGCTTTTCTGTCCTACAAAAATCCGAAAATGCTATCAGAAAAGTCTTAAATTGAACGCAGTTTAATTATACTGGGAAGAATTTTTGGACATAATTTTGTTTCATTTTTCATTATTTAGACTTTTGCTTGATTTTTTTATTTAATTTAGAACTAATATGGCATGCTGATTTCAAAACTGCAGTCAGTTTTCTTCTAATCATGTCAAGCTTTTTTTCTCTACAGCTTACTCCGAAAATAATTCTATTGTTGTCTGTAAGTAATAGAACTGGATAAAAAAACTAGTTGGGTTCCTGCCCCTAAACTTTACCTACCCCCATGCTTTATTTGATTTCAATAAAGATGTATTCCACATACCCCAGATGTTCAAAACTAGGGATAAGTCCCAGATTTTCTTTATATCAAGGACACCTATATTTACGGGTGGTCTTACCCTCTGCAAGGGATTAGAGTTAATATATACTTCCTTAATAATGTAAAGACGGTTATGCACTCACTGATATTGATTTCACTTAAGTTTACTTGTGAGTTAAAAAAAACTTCCATTGGTAATCCCATATAATGAGGGTAAATGGGATATGTTTACAGTGTATATTTTACAAGTTCAAAAGGTTTTCTAGTTATACTAATATGAAACGTTAAGCAACTTTGTAAATAAGACCTTTATTCCAAGAATACCGTCTGTATTTTCTACGGGTTAGGTCGGCGGAATCTAACGGTGAAAAGTCCTTACCTTCGCCTTCAATCAACTCAAAGACAGTCAAGCTCTTCTAACCGTATATTGATAAAAAGCTAAGCTTATACCACAATAAATGATTTAGTGTCCTATAAACCAATTGAATAAGAAAAACCTTTTCCATGAATTGGGGTAAAGTGACAAAATTGGCCAAACTGCTGTGTAAAATGTGATTGTTTTCCCTTTACTCATATATTTATATTTCTTCTAATTAAGAAATAAGACCCACAAACAAACATTTCTCTAAATGGCCATTTCAAAGTGATAAATTAAGTGTCGCTTCGTAAATTATACTCAATGATAAAGACCCATGTTTACGACTCATGGGAAATCATGCCTCTGTAGCAAAACCATGATGCACCCTTAGAAGGTAATGTTCTGCATTCGTAGGATACGAAGAATAGCATATATTTGAGGGTATCGGATTGTAACGAAACACCCAATTGTAGACATATTGTCGTTAATGGTTACCCTCCACAAATCGTAGTTGTTTTTTTTTAAGGTGAGCTTCATCAATAAGAATAGCGTTACCCATTATGCTAAATTAATACCACACAATGCAAAATCTATGGAGATAAAAAAAGAAGGATAATGGGAGTTTATCACAATATGAGAGATATATCATATCGGCTTCTGATAGTTATTAATTTCAATGCTATCCGGTTCGGTAAAAAAGTGATGACTAATAATATCGTTTAATTGCGAATGTTATACTGATTTTTATAATCCTCGTATCGTTAGTTAAGACAAATAATATAATTCTTACACCTGTATCAAGGCATTTATTTTCCTTTCTCTAAATAGAAAATTCAATATAATTTATAATATATATATATATATATATATATATATGTGTGTTTGCATTATCGGTACCTCGATTAATTCAGGGATTTAACCTTGAGATCTTATAGTGAAACTCGAGTAGGTTTCTTAATACCATTTTTAATAATAAATTTTCTCTACTCCGTTTGAGCACTTTTGTATTTATATCGCTGACTTAACCCTGAAATTTGCACCTTCAATGATCGTGCCCATTTTCACCGGTAAGCAACCTTTTATCTTTATATATATATATAATATAATATATATATATATATATATATTATATATATATATATATATAGGATGTGTGTGTGTCTGTTGTGTGTCTGTGTTGTTTGTCGGTTGGTGCGTCTACTATTTAGAATTGATATTATTGCAGTGTATATGAATGTATGTGCACATGAATTGGTCAGTAAACATCTATACGTGCGTTGCGTTTTGATTCAAATTTCCTGTGTTTATTTTGTGGATTTTTTTAGTTGGCGTTTACTTTATTTAATTAATCTCTGTTGTTTCCCCTTGCGCTCGACCCTTCTATCTCAGCCATGAATGATTATCAGTATATTTTATGAGTGCCACATTTTGAAGAAGTATTAGACACACACCTTTATATCCGCAGTTGAGATTTACATTTGAGTTGATCAATTATGCAAGTATATGCCTCGATATGGCAGCAAACGTTTGTTTGATCGAATTATTCCATTTATAGAGGATCTGTCTCGAATTTGATGAATGTTTGACTATAGGAAGATTACGCAAATCTTTAAATCTACGTTAAGCTGAAGGGAGTGTTTCATAGTTTGAAAATACTTGCTGTCATGTACTCCGCTGTGTTTTAATGTAATTTGGCTGTTATAGAAATTAAAGACAGTTCTCAAAATGTCTAGAGCAATACATTATCTCACATTGTTTCTAATTACTACTACAACTGGTAGTAGTATTAGTATGTGTAATAATAATAATAATAATAATAATAATAATAATAATAATAATAATGCATTGATGCTAGCATTTATTAGAATAAGTTGACTTTCGATAAGAATCAATATATCTTTTTAAAATATTTCTAATACGAGTAACAGTAATCAAAAGCTCTGATGAAGACAATTAAAGGAAAATAACAAAATGATCAATAATAATTAATAATAATAATAAAATATAATAATAATAATAATAATAATAATAATAATTATGGTTATGGTGATGATGATAATGATGATGATGATGATGTTAATACGCTTACGCAAGCCACAACGACAACAAAAAGAAATAAAACATCCAAGCCGACCAATTATATTTCCTACGATGACAAGTTAATTACTTGGTCATGTTTCTTGGACGAAACCAATTACCGAGCTATATGAGAATGAAAAATATGAGACGGGAAACAGTAAAAGGAAATCAGTCCGGGGGCCAACGGGTCAAGGACGATATAGAGTACTGGCTTGAATGGAATAAAAGTCACAAAAGAAATAGTAATTCGCGTTGATCGCCAAGGCAATTTGAAATAAACATCACACTGATCCGCCATTTGGGATATAAAATTGCTTTAACTATTCATATCAAAAATAGATCAACCATTTTCCAGCAGCAGATTTATTGCTACTCACATAAAAGGGTGGCCATAAAAATTAAGAATTAAAGTGTCATGAATAGTAAAAACGCGGCACTGTGTCTAACTCAGCAGTAAAGTTTTACGGACGATAAAATATTTTTGCTGGTGTTATAAATGTAAAGGTAGAGCCTGAGTTCTATTAAAAAAAGAAAAGAATTCATAAACACCCCTATCAAATAATTACCCATATCTCATTTACAAATCGATCTCGTGTATATGTGAACGTTTGAGTTAGAATCATGAAATTATTAATTTAATTTAAGAGGCCATGAATTGTTCCTACTCCTTCCTAATAGGAATTTACCCGACCCCTCCATCCCTATCAGGATGTGACACAGGGCTAATCTTAAGCTGCTTTTCATTCAGAGTTATTATTCTCCTAGTAGTAAGGCTAAAGAGCCCAGTCAACCCTACTAAAACGAGCTGGATGCTTTCTTTTCCCAAAAGAACGGCTGCAAAGGGAACAGAAACAGCATCATTCGAGATTTGAACTCAGGCCGAAGATTCCATTTTTCATAATCCTAATCATTACGCCACGACTGTCTCCCCTCCTCTCATATATTGAGTTAAGACTCAAATTTAAGGGGACACAATTTTTTTATTTTGTTATTTAACGATATTTTAAATTTTAAGCTACGCATAAGTACATATAGGAAATATAAACACAAATTTAACTTGGTGTAACTCAAAAGCAAAATTATAGTATGAACAATGTGAGGCCAGTGAAACACAAAAATGTAACTACACTTTTTTGAGTGATAGTGTTTACAGAGTTTTCAGCTGATTTTTACTGAATGATTTTTTAAGTGGTTGATTGATTGGCTTGTTAGTTGGTTTTACGACATATCAACTCTTTTGGGGTCATTTAATGCCGAATCACGTCAAAGGGCTCAGATTGCCTACGGTTCTTGATGTTGATCTTGTGGACACCTAATTAAATATTGAACTTCTTAACTTCGGTGATATAACAGGTGCCGGTAAAGAGGGTCAGTATTTTTACAGTGATCAAATTGAGATAAATCTTAAGTGAAGCATTGCCAACCATTAATGTTGGCTTTTGCTTAAATTATAAATCATAATTGCAGTTTTATAGCTGTATGTTCAGTAATTTTTGAGAGATTATCTCAAATTTCGTCAATACTTTTTACTGAGTTGCCAATAATGTATGTATACCATTACTGCCATTGAAAAATAATAAAACTATTTGCAAAACTGGCTATAAAAATTGTTGCTACGACAGTATATCATGATATCATAATGAAAAAGATTCCCTTTCACAACGTCATTAGCAAGCAGCACCCCAAATTTAAATGAATAAAAAAAAAGGCAGAGGAGATAAATACTACTAATTTAGAATCGCAACGATATAACGTATTTCTGATTAAAAATGAATTTACATAAATAAACCAATAGAGATATTGGCAATAGTTTGCCTACAATAGACACCAAGATAACAAATTTAAACAGTAAGCTTCTGAAACCTTCCAGACGAAATATGAACACTCAGTATTCCAACTCACCAGTATGCAAACAGTAAATAGAATGATTACCACACGGAAACACACTGCCTCACGCACTTTTATACACACTTTAGTCTTTATCTTATGGCTTCTATAAAATAATTTATAACCTTACTAAATTATTAGACTTGAACTTTTCTTAAAGCAAAATTTGAACTGGTAGGCAAAAGTAATTTTAATAAGTTTATTATCTTGAAACTAATTTCTGTGCATTTATTGTACAAATTTAATATAGACGTTTAGAATTTAACGGAATGGGCGTTGATAATACTTTTCACTGCTTTTAATGGACATACACAAATTTATAACACTTATCATAATGCCGTTGTCCATTTCTTCCACTGCTTGAAATAATGAAAATATGTTTGAACGAGATTACTTCAATTAGATTTTTCTCACTGAAATCGATTTTTACTCATTTCGCATTTCGCGACTGATGTTTAGCTCAATAATCTTTAGCATGTATGCAGACTAATTAAATTATGTTTTAAGCCAATTCTTTGATTTATCTTATTTTCATTTTTCTTAATTCCCGAATGAGTTAGATTGATTAATTTTACTGAGTGTCAACCTGTATGGGGAAAGTTTATTCCTAAAGATTAGCGATTTGCATAGTGTAGATTGTATTAACGTTTGCGTGATTTATTAATTTTGTTGCACGCATTATATGTTATCAAATAATTTTATTCAATACAAAAAAAATTTCAAAATAAACACACACACACACACACACACACACACACTCGCACGCACACATACACGTACACATACATGCACGCACACACACACACAACAAATATATATATAAATATATAATTAATATGGAGGCGCGTGGGCTAGTGGTTAGAGTCGTCGAAAATGGACTCGTCGATTCGGGTTCAATTCCTAGCTAATGTCCTTGGGAAAGTTATGAATCCATATATTCTCCCTCCAGCTATGGGTTAAATAGTAGGGCAGACTGGGCCCTTCATCCTTGTGTAGGTAACCAGTCTAAGAGAGGGATAACTCTGAATTCAAAATTCCTGAGGTCGGTCGTTGATTGGGTTTGTGGCAACCCTGGATGCACCAATTCTTTCCTATCGACTGTGTCAAAAAGTGCGGATGGTTCAACACAAGCCTTCACCACTATAAACAAATCACTGTGTGGGTTTTCATTGTGTGAGTGAACCCTCATGCGTCGAAAATCGACGAGAGAGTCCATAATATAATATGGGACCTTAACAGGTTCTATTACTCCGGGTCCGAGTCTCTCTGAGAGTAATGGCAATGAAGATGTACTCGCTAGTGTCAAGATCTTCAGAACTGGAGCCTTATAACTAGAAGGAGATACCCCCTGGAGATGTCTTACCCTTCTGCAGGATATAGTCAGCGTATTAGAATCCCCGCCAACAGAGCATAAACTATTAACATAGTATTTAATGGAATGATTCTGAATAATAAGTAGTAAGTCAAATTGGCGGAATGGCCTGTAACCGGTATCACTCGGACAGTGAGGGAGTTCATCCCTTTTTCGCTAGCGCTAGACATCTGCGTTTGAGATGGGGTATCATGCCTACCATCAACTCCCCAATTTACCGCACAGATCCAAGCTATGCTAGTCATATGCTGAGTTGGTGAGGGCCGGTATCTAACCCAAAACCTTGTGCTTCCTAGGTGGATGCTCTACCGACTAAAACTACTACAAATTCAACCTCAACGTGTCCTATGTAGAATGCAATTTTTGGAAAGAACAAACCGAAGTAAAATTGACATCATATAGAATAATCGGTGAGATGACTGCTGATCATTTGAACATATGCTGTTTTTCTTTATTTATATGGAGAACATTTAATTTTCATTGGTAGACTTTCATCTGCTTAATTTCGATCTGATTCATATATTACTGTTCTTCATCACTTAATTTGTTTTGCAAAAATACAATTCTATCTCATAAATATTTCCCTTTGTGTACAGAAATTAAACTTATACTGGTTATCGAACAAATATTAATCCATTCAGTATATTAAACTAGTCTTATACGATCAAGCAATGAAATATACAAATATACATTTTTTTAAAAAATGAAATATACAAATATATATTTTAAAAAAATTTAAAAATGCACAGTTTCCTTTCAATACACTCACTTACAGCGCCACATACTCACACCATAAAATAGAATATTTGATGTCATATTTCAAAACCGTCTCATTTTTCAAACTTCAAAAAAATTTTAAACAGACTGAATGACGGATTACCACTCGCTTTTCTCATTATTCTGTGATAAATAATTTCTTATCTTATGCCCTGGAGATGATCTAATTAATAGATCGAAACACCGCAGCGTCGGCCAATAAACTCACCACTTAAACCATTTAAACCTGTGTTTTTTTTCATTTTCCTTGATATATTACATACCGTCGGATTTACTACCTTTCTTCACACAAATATACATAATACATATTTTAGAAGGATGCTTTGCGGTTATTGATATGGCTGTCGGTATTTCATTAAAATGGATTGCCGCAGAAATTGTATTGCTCACTCTTGGTGTAGCCGTTGTTTATCAGATATTTTTATGTTCACATTTAGGATTTAGGGTTAAAAACCATTATTTTCATTCGCTCACATGTTCTCTTTACCCACTGAGAATGTGCAGAACTTGATATTTGTCTAACTTAATGTTATGTTTGTGTTCTTTTTGCATAAATACTTTATCTTATTTTTACAACTTACTTTGAAATGTTTGCGTTCTGTATTGTCTAAAGAGTAAACATTAAGAGTAGAAAAAAGCATACTGGAAAATATTAAACCTCATAATTTATCATAATAAAGGTGACAGTATCTGTAGATCTTCAGTATATACACATCATAACACACCATTGGTTTCTGTATCATATATATATATATATATATATATACTAGCTAAAGTACCCGGTCCATGACGGACTAAAAAAAAAAAAAAGAGAAAAAAGTGGTGACTTAATTTGGGCGACCTGAACTTTTGGAACCCCACGCCCTCTAAAATTTTCGTTTTTAATTATTTTTTTTTCAACGGATTATTATCGATTGCAAACCAATCTATCCGATTGTAAAAAAAAAAACTAAAAAAAGTTATTTATTTTCGAGTTTTCAGGGTGCTCATTTCCCCGTATAAGTTTATAGTAAATCGAACCCCCATATCGAAACCGCTCTATCTTAACAGTTGGGCTGAATTTGCACTAAGGTATCAAAATTAAGGTGACACAGAAAAAACAGAACCCACAAATTTTGTAATAAAACTGTTAAATTCAAGTAGGGGGTTAGGATTTGGGTTAGGGTTAGGGGTTGGTGTTGGGGTTGGTGTTTAAGGTAAGTTTAATGGGAAAATAAATAAATAATTTGGGTTCTGTTTTTTCTGGGCCACCCTAACTTTGACACATTTGCACCAGTTTCCTTTCGAGCAGTTCCGATATGGGGTTCGATTTACTATAAACTTATACGGGGAAATGAGCACCCCTGAAAACTCAAAAAATAAAGAACTTTCAAGAATTTTTTAAAATCTGATTGATTGGTGTGTAATCGATAATAATCCATTGAAGGAAAAATAAATATTTAAATAAAATTTTCTTTTTAGCGGTTCCGATAAGGGGGTTCAATTTACCATAAACTTATACGGGAAACTGAGCACCCCTGAAAACTCGAAAAAATAAATAACTTTTTTGAATTTTTTTTTACAGTCTGATAGATTGGTGTGCAATCGATAATAATCCATTGAAAGAAGAAAAAAAAATTAAAACAAAAATTTTAGAGGGTGTTCCAAAAGTTCAGGTCCGCCCTTAATTTTAAAAAAATCTGCCTATTTATTTATCATTAGAATTATGATAAATTAAAGAACACATTTTCTCATTCAAGTTACGTACATTAAAATCATTTTTATTTTATGTTTAAGGTAAGAACATATCATACACTGTTTTGTTTATATACGAAATGTTAACTACATCGTATTTTATTATAATTTTTGTTTTATTTTTATTACAATACGAATACAACTATGTTTACTTAGTTACGAAATAAGTAGTTATAATTTAACTTCCTATTTTTGTAAAAGGCTTTCTTTCTAAAATTCTTTTGTTTTTAATTTTTTCGTATATATACAAAGTTGAGTATATTTATATTATTAAATAAACGAAATAAAATTTATTAAACAATAATAAGCGCTTATTATTTATTTAATAAATAATAAGCGCTTATTATTGTTTTTTACTTCGCTCTTTCTTACCAAATAAATATTTGTAAGATAGATTATTTCATTCATTTCTAACTAAATTAATATTTTAAAGACAGGAATAAAAAGATTGCGATATGAATAAGATTTGATTTTTCGTTAAAACATACTTTTGCTGTCCGAAGCAAAATAATTTTTTTCTAACTCGCTATAAAAAATAATTCAATTGATAAAGACTCGTACAAATTATAAATTGAGCAAGATTATTTTCTCTTCTTTTCACGAAAAGTTTCACTGAAACTCCAGTTTGAAAATAATAATAGTATTTGGGGACAATTTTAAATTCAGTTTTTAATTGCTTGATAAGTTAGAAATAGATTGTAATTTATTTCTTTGAATTTTTTCTACATGACAATTCAAATCTAGTTCTTAACGATAAAGAGAATGCAATATCTATTTTTGCTTACATTTTAAAACGTCTTCATTAGTTCTCTAAACTATTAAGACTTTTTTTTTAAAACCATTAGTATTAATTACAAAACAACTCGTTTTATCATTTTTTTTTATTTACATTTATACAACCCTATACTGGTGACTGATGATTTTTATTGACATTAAAATCTTATTTTAAAAAATGTAACCGTAAACTTGTGTTTTGAAACAATTTTCATTTTTCTACAATTTTTTGTGCATGACAACAATTTAAATTAAGTGAGTGTACATTGTACAATAAAAGTTAGTTTCAAAAACATACGATAAATATAAATAAATATTTAGAAAGATTATAAAAAAACGAATTTATTTTACGTTAAAATTTAGTTTGTCGCTAACATTTTCATTGTTTCTTTCTTTCTTTCTTTATTTCTTTCTTTCTGCTGCTAAAACAGCTAGGCGAGTCGCTAACATTTTCGTTGTTTCTTTCTTTCTTTCTGCTGATAAACAGTCAGGCGAGCCTCCGCTGATAGACCAAGTATTAGCAGCAGCAGCAGCTATGCTATGGCTTTCGAAAAATCGTTTGATTTTTGTTTGATTAATCGATTAAATCCCTTAATCAGTAAAAATCAATAACCAAATTTGGAATTTTTCTTAGTTAGAACGATATCAATGTGTATGCAAGATTTTGAATCTGAGTGACCTCCCGTTTTTTGTTATACGTCGACACGTACATACCAAAATCTGTTTTTTATATATTAGATAATATATATATATATATATATATATATAATATATATATATATATATATATACTAGCAAATATATGCACCCTCCGGGTGCAAGTATTTAAGTTTTAATGTAATAATATATTATATTAAATTAGAAAGGCTAATGAAACTAAATAAGAATGCAGATAAAAAGATTTGAAACGGAGTGGGGTATAATCGAAAAATAGAACAACTGAAACTTACTCTTCCATCACTCTCGTCTTTCATTGTTATTTTTTCTAATTTAAGTATTTAGTTAAAAGAGGAAGTGAAGAATAAAATGACAGTTATCTTTTCTTGTTAACGGATTTCATTTAAGATTCATTGAAGAAATGTTTGCTTATATTCATTAAAATAAAACCAAACAATTAGAAATGAATAATAATAACCACATATTTATTAAAATCACATTTTTAATATCAATATGCAAATTAGTCTTCCCATTCACACTGTAAACCGCTATTTTGCTGTATATATAAATATAATTGCATGTTATTAGTATGTAGATATGTTTAACAGTATTAATAATGTAAAGCAATTTTATTAATAATTGAAGTTTAAATAAAAATAAAATCATTGATAAAGTTATATAAATAACTAAGAGAATTGTGACTTGAGTAGTAATATAGTTTCGGTTACAGACGGAAAAACACACAATCTCCATTATAATAAGATATATATATGTGTGTGTGTGTGTGCCTGTGTGTAACGATTTATTTATTTCCATAAAAGTCTAGAATACGACACAAGGTTTAGTTTGGAGGATACCCCCAAATATATAAAAATCGAGTCGTGGGTTTGAAGCCACCAGAGGCAAATGAATTATAAATTTTAAGCAGTAATACTTGTTATTTTCAGGAGAAATTATATTTTTGATTTTCAATTAAATGTCCCTTTATTGTTATTGCAACAAAAATGAACCCATCGTCTTATTTTTCACAAGAAACATTCCGGAAGTTGTATATTGCACTATTAACTCGGAGTACCTCAGTACTTTTCAAAAAACTCAGAGTAAAACTAAGTCTCACTAGAACTAGGATTTAATCGCTTCTCCACGGAAACACGATGTATTTTTAATGTCGAGTGCGGGGTCATGTAGCTTTCAGCATCCAAGGAAAGCATAAACATCCCTAGCACTCCAGATTGTTATGTAGAATATTCAGACCTGCCGTGAAAGAAGTCTAAAACTTAAAAAGTGTAAGTTGTCTCTAGAAACAAATCGACAATAATTTTAAGCAGATTATCACATTTTGAAACAATTCTGGTAAATCCTTCAAAACTTGGAGGTGTCTATTTCTGGATTGACTTTGATTTAGCTGGAATGAACACATCCAACAATAACAAATTATCGCCTCAAAAAAGGGTGTTAGTGGGTGACGATAATAACACCCACCAACAACCATTGATGACACTTTATGTTTTAATGAACTTATTTTGAAAGCTTTTGACGAGGGGAAGGCTAAAAAAGCCAACAGTGAATATTAGTCTTTTAGTCAAAATTATTAATCCATTAAAATTCAAATTAATACCTTTAAAGGATAAGCTCTCTATATATTATATCATCGTTGTAAACTTCCATTAATACCAAGTAAACAGTTTCAGAAATAAAGCCACGTCATTGAAATATTATCAAACTGCGACAATATCCCAAAATATATGTAGACAATATCAACTGAAGGCCATATCCATCAATAACGATATTGAATGTTATTACTCCTATTTTTACCCTATCATACAAAAAGGAATTCAATACAAATGTCATCTTCAATTAAAATTACGATTATTTAAAAAAAACAGAAATGGACACAATTATTCTTCATATTATATACATTTTGGAACATACTTATATGTAAATCAATATCATATGTTGTATTTTGACTTATTTTTATTTGAATAATTAGCAGTAACTAATTAAATCCATAAAAAAAATCCATGGATATTTTTTCATTCCTAATTTCATCCTACCGGTCGAAAGAAAAATCATAAAAGAAAAAATTTCGTCTTTGAAGTAAAATGTTAATCTAAATAAAAGAAAGAATGATTTTATCCATAAATCAACCAGAGTTTATTAAATTCCCCCTTTACAGCTTTTACAAGATAATGTAAAAAAAAAATAAAATAAACAAAAGCAAGAAAAACGTAGCAATCAAATGTGTAGAGAAATGAAATGTAGAATTAACGAGACTAGGTCATTACAAATATATAAAAACTTAAGAAGCAATTCTGTCTCTTTAAGCAAAATATATTCAACTTTTCTGAAATGTTTACACGTTTGGACTATGTTAAAATAAGACAATCCCCATATTTGAGCTTCCAATTCCAAAAATTGATGGAGTCATGTCGATTTTTAGCTTTCCAAATTTTTGGGAGTCGCGAAAAATGGCGACATTTTATAACTTATTTTTGTTTGTAAAAATGAGTTCTAGAGCTTACCTTCTCCTAAAAATTGGTTTATAAAAGCTTTCTGTCCTACAAAATCCGAAAATGCTATCAGAAAAGTCTTAAATTGAACGCAGTTTAAATTATACTGGGGAAGAATTTTGGACATAATTTTGTTTCATTTTTCATCTAATTTAGACTTTTGCTTGATTTTTCATTTAATTTAGACTAATATTGGCATGCTGATTTCAAAACTGCAGTCAGTTTTCTTCTATCATGTCAAGCTTTTTTTTTCTCTACAGCTTACTCCGAAAATAATTCTATTGTTTGTCTGTAAGTAATAGAACTGATAAAAAAAACTAGTTGGGTTCCTGCCCCTAAACCTTTACCTACCCCCATGCTTTATTTGATTTCAATAAAGATGTATTCCACATACCCCAGATGTTCAAAACTAGGGGATAAGTCCTAGATTTTCTTTATATCAAGGACACCTATATTTACGGGTGGTCTTACCCCTCTGCAAGGGATAGAGTTATATATACTTCCTTAATAATGTAAAGACGCGTTATGCACTCACTGATATTGATTTCACTTGAAGTTTACTTGTGGAGTTAAAAAAATCATTCCATTGGAGTAACCCATATAATGAGGGTAAATGGGATATGTTTTACAGTGTATATTTTACAAGTTCAAAAAGGTTTTTTCAGTTTATAACTAATATTGAACGTTAAGCGAACCTTGTAAAAAAGACCTTTATTCCCAAGAAATACCGTCAGTATTTTCTATGGGTTAGGTCGGGTAATCTAACGGTGAAAGTCCTTCCTTCGCCTTCAATCAACTTCAAAAGACAGTCAAGCTCTTCTAACCGTAATTGATAAAAAGCTAAGCTTATACCACAATAAATGATTTAGCTGTCCTATAAAACCAATTGAATAAGAAAAACCTTTTTCCATGAATTGGGTAAAGTGACAAAAATTGGCCAAACTGCTGTGTAAAATGTGATTGGTTTTCCCTTTACTCATATATTTATATTTCTTCTAATTAAGAATAAGACCCACAAACAAACTATTTCTCTAAATGGCCATTCAAAGTGATAAATTAAGTGTCGTTCGTAAATTATACTCAATGATAAAGACCATGTTTACGACTCATGGGAAATCATGCCTCTGTAGCAAAACCATGATTGCACCCTTAGAAGGTAATGTTCTGCATTCGTAGGATACGAAGAATAGCATATATTTGAGGGTATCGGATTGTAACGAAACACCCAATTGTAAGACATATTGTCGTTAAATGGTTACCCTCCACAAATGGTAGTTGTTTTTTTTTAAGGTGAGCTTCATTCAATAAGAAATAGCGTTACCCATGTATGCTAAATTAATACCACACAATGCAAAATCTATGGAGATAAAAAAAGAAGGATAATGGGAGTTTTAGTCACAATATGAGAGATATATCATATCGGCTTCTGATAGTTATAATTTCTCAATGCTATCGGATTCGGTAAAAAATGATGACTAATAATATCCGTTTTAATTGTGGATGTTATACTTGATTTTTTATAATCCTCGTATCGTTAGTTAAGACAAATAAATATAATTCTTACACCTGTAGTCAGGCATTTATTTTCCTTTCCCTAAATAGAAATTCATATATATATATATATATATATATATATATATATATATATATATATATGTGTGTGTGTGTGTGTGCAGTTAATCGGTACCTCGATTAATTCAGCGGAACCTTGAAGATTCTTATAGTGAAACTCGAGTAGGTTTCTTTAATATCCATTTTTAATAATAAATTTTCTCTACTCCGTATTGAGCACTTTGTATTTGTTATATCGCTGACTTAACCCCTGAAATTTGCACCTTCAATGATCGTGCCCATTTTCACCGGTAAGCAACCTTTATTTATATATATATATATATTATATAATATATATAATATATATATATATATAATAATATATATATAGTGTGTGTGTGTCTGTGTGTGTCTGTGTGTTTTCGGTTTGGTCTACTATTTAGAATGATAATATTGCAGTGTTTATTGAATGTATGTGCACATGAATTGGTCAGTAAACATCTATACGTGCGTGCGTTTTGATTCAATTTCCTGGTGTTTTATTTGTGGATTTTTTAGTTGCGTTTACTTTATTTAATAATCTCTGTTGTTTCCCCTTGCGCTCGACCCTTCTATCTCAGCCATGAATGATTATCAGTATATTTTATGAGTGCCACATTTTGAAGAAGTTAGACAAACACTTTATATCCGGCAGTTGATTAATTGAGTGATCAATTTGAGTATATGCTCGATATGCAGGCAAACGTTTGTTTGATCGAATTATTCCATTGATTTAACAATTTCTAGTAAGTTTCCATGGTGCTACATCATATATAATGGTTACTAAGTTCGAAACCTTTGGGTGTTTTAAGGCCTATAATGAAGTGCAAGTCCAACGTTCGACTTATTTCCTATGTAATTATGCCAATTAAAAAAGCAAAAATGTAACATTTAAAAGTAGCAAAATAACATTGGATTTATTATTTTAAGCAAGCCGCTAACGGGTTCAATAATACATGATAAGTGCCCACATTAATATAATAAATCTTTCTGGTTGGACCTCTGGATATACCACAGTATGACAATTTAACTATTACAAAGTTTGATATGTTTACTTTTTATTCCTGCTTTTCGTTATGTTCCATTGAAACATATTAGCGGTATCACTTCTGTGCGATCACCTTCTGTCTCTATTTCCCTACTCTATTTCTTTCTTTCTTCCTTTCTTCTTTCTTTCTGTGTAGTACGCCCTATTATAGATTACACAATATATTACAGAAATGAGAGGTTTAGTGCAGAATGTAGTTTGATATGTGCTAACAGAATTTTTATTTTCTCTTAAAATCACGACTTCATCTGATATGACTTGTTGTACACGTTTTTTCCTATCAATTAGGAGAATTATTTTAAATTGTATTCGGTATTGAGAAATCAATACTAAATAAAACAGGCTCTTCAGAGGCATTAACATTACGTACCTTACTAAAAAATTATTTGTTTTGCTGTTTTCTTACCATTTCACACTTGTTAAATTATCTTCTAACCATGATCAAACACACACACACACACACACACACACACACACACACACATATATATATATATATATATATATATATATATATATATATATATATATATATATTATTATTATTATTATTATTATTATATCTTATGAGTTTTCACAACGGTATTTGATCCCTTGCCTATCACATTTCTCCCACGGATGTACCAATATTTTAGGGGTAAGTGGGGATTTTTTTAACTATATGATGAGATATTTTAATGTTCACTATCTATTCACCTCAAGACTCATTCTATTCAAATATAGTTCTATTATTATTGTAATTTGAGTCCTTCAGCTCAATTATAATGAACTAACCATCAGCGGTTTACGGTAAGATCGCAATGTTGGGAGACCGACTGACAGCGGCATCAAGTAGGTAAAGAGTTAATTCTTTTTTAATCTTTGAATCTGAGTGACACCAAAGTCTCCACGATTATTCTATTTTCTGTATAGTCCTGATTCTTCCCCAGGTTTCCAATTTCTTTAGTATATTTTTCAAAACTTCAGGTACTATTCCAAACATACCATCTATAATTGGTATTAATGTTACATAATATATGCATAGATTATTGCCAACACCCTGTATTTCTGAAGGGATGGCCCCTTTTCATATCATGGGCGGGACATTCCATGGAATATTACAGAAAGCCCGCGAAATACGCGAAGTCACGTGGGACCTGGTTGGCTCTCAGTTTCAGCTTGGACGTCAGGCAGATAAGGCCTTAGCTGAAGCTCACTGCATACGCGCGCTATGTTAGTTAGATGAAGATGTTAGTTAAGAAATAAAAGCTTACATAAATAATATGGTTTCGTGGTTGATGAATGTCTTGGCAACACGATTGATCTAGAAGAAGAAATGAATTAAGTGCAACCGACCACCAAGACGAAGTCCAGACGCTAGAAGATGAAAGTAAGATACCAAAGATGAGCAGACGAATAGAAGTAAGGAAAGAAAGGGTATACAACATTACCATCATTCTCATGTTCCATAGTTTTCTTTAGTTATAACGAAATGAATCAATAAATCTTTTCGATGTCTTCTATTATTACTCTATGGTCAATCGGAACAGCACAATCCATTATCTATTTCCTAATTAACACGAGGTCTGATCTTTTGCCCAGTATTATGGGAACAATTTGTATCTCAAAGTCCTGGAGATTTTTTATGCGTCTCATTTTCTGGGACAGATACGGGTTTGTAGAAAGAAAACTTGTTTGTATGGTCAATTTTTAATATAACTAGTACAAAATGAAAAACCCTGAGGGGTGGGAGTAAAAAATTCAATGTCAGCGAGTTTGTACCCTAAGTAAGTAAAATCATCAAATTCATTAAATGATTAAAAAATAAAACAATTTGAAATGTAAATTTTAAATATTTATTAAAATATATACTATATATAGATATATAATACCAGACATGCATTTATTAAAACTTGTTTTAAAAAGCAATGAGGACTGTCTAATGTTGCATATTCAAATTTTGAGTGTATTTATTCTATGTCATGACGATTTTGGGTAATGTCACGTAAGCAGTGACGTAATTTTTGTTACAGACAAAAACCGGAAGCGAATCTCCATTATTAATAGAGGTAAGATGCGCAGTCAATCACCATTCACCCCCAGACGATCCTTGTATTTTTGTGCTAGTTTCTTGAAATTGCTTATTATAAGATTAACCATTTTGTCTGTGTCTCCACACAACCAACTTTTGCTATTCTGTTGCGGTGTTTCTAGTTTCCTTTTGATGGAGTTCATGTTTTATATCATTATTCTGTGCTGCTATTATGAGAGACTCAGTTTCTCTGAGTCTAGGTCTTCTCATGAGCATTCTTTCCAGTTTGTCGTTTAAAGTATTAATAGCGTTGCTTTTCCTTCCATTTCCGTTTCCATTTTTTCTTCTGTTTTATCTAATTTTCTATAACTTGAACCAACTGCTGTTATGATCCTTTCTTTGCTCAAGTCATTGATCTGTTTCATCTACGCAATCTTTAAAACTGTCAATTCATTTTTACCCCTCCTTTATAGACTGTCTGTGTCACCTTTCATTTAATACATTCGTTGAAATTCATCTCTTGACTATTTTCAGAGTGGTCCAAAATACCTTTGAACGGAAACAAATGTTGGTGTTTATTTCTCTGACGATATTTCATGTTTGACGAAGTTTTCGTGTTCTCACATGGTATTATTATTATTATTATTATTATTATTATTATTATTATTATTATTATTATTATTATTATTATTATTTACTCCTTTTGAGTTTTCACATCAGCATTAGCTGATGGTCTTTCACTGGAGTCTGAGTGACAGCAAGTCTCCTCAGGTCTCCAGGACTCTTCTGAGTATTCTGGCAGATTGCAGCAGTGCAGTGTTCTGAATGGTTTCAATCCTTCCTCTGATATCCAAACTTCCAAACCCTTTTCTAATCCTTTTGGGACTGTTCCAAGTGCACCAACTACAATTGGTATCACTTTCACTTTCATATTCCATAACTTTTCAGTTCTCTGGCAATGTCCAGTATTATTATTATTATTATTATTATTATTATTATTATTATTATTATTATTATTTCAATTGGTGCGGGAAATAAATCAATCAAATAAATGATTGTCCCTTCATATAAACAGTTTATCCAATTCTAATTATCGACTCTCTCTCTCTCTCTCTCTCTCTCTCTCTCTCTCTCTCGATATCTCTCGATATCTCTCGATATCTCTCGATATCTCCATCTATATTTGCCCGTACCTACCGCGCTGTCTCTTTCTCTCCCTCTATATAGACGATCTATTAATCTGTTTGTGTCCTGGTGTACCATTGTTACATGATGATTTTGATGATTGTGTTTAAGAAAGTGGAAGAGATATAATTATCACTGCATAGTTATCTGCATTATATCGAGAATGCCCCAGCACAATTAACATTCACATGAAAATTATACATGAAATTGCATTTGGAGTATTAAGGCGTATTTCCCTAATATGGATCTTGTTATAATGCACAGTATTTTGCAGGATTAATGTTCTATACACACAAGAATGACGTTTATTATGAGAAAGCGAAGTATACGTCTTTGTGTGAATGTCAATATTTATTAGATATATGTAATGTTCCTTTATGAAAAAATTAACAGCTTTATTTCTCTTTAGGCTTATCTATTCCATTATGTACTAAGAATAATTTGGTGTTAAATATAGAAATTTTATATAAACTAACACCGAAGCCCAATGCACAAATGAACACAAATTCATTCACACACGCATACACCCGTACACGCATATTATCACTTTATCTCCCCATTCTCTCTTTTTCTTTCACCCCCCCCACATATGCATATGAGTATGTATGTGTATATATATATATATATATATATATATATATATATATATATATATATATATAATTTCCTATTCGTAATTCTATTGATATATTTATATAGCTTCAGGCAGTTATAGATTCTAGACAATAAGAATAAACACACACACACACACACACACATATATATATATATATATATATATATATATATATATATATATATATATATATATATATTTCAGGAGGAACTAATTATTATGGAATTACAGTGTAATAAAGTACGCAATAAAATCAATTGAAAATTTGTTGATAAAAAATAAAAAATCTATTGAATTTTATAATATTTTTCATTAGTATGTTAATTTGATCTGATGTATAAAAGTTATAATCAATTCTTGGAGGGCAAAATTTATAACAAATTATTATAAAAAGATCTTAGCCCTGAAGAGCATTAAGCGAAACTAATAGTAGGTTCGTCTGACTCATTAGATTTATGTTTATTATTTGCTCTACTTAGGTATTGAGCATATTTTACTTATTAGCTATTCTCCTAGCGGTTATATGAATATATATATATATCTTATATACATATATATACATATAAATTGTTTTTTCTTTTGGCCAAATACTGTAGCAATAGATTTTTTTTTTGGTACGACTATCTTGGCATTTTTTTTTTCAAAAAATTTTTTCTCCCCGGTTGATGTTTGGTAGTATATTTTTACAATCAAACTATTTGCTGGATTTTTCTCACCGCAAGGATTTACCAACACGCTTGGTATATATATATATATATATATATATATATATATATATATATATATATATATATATATATATATATATATCGGAATAAGATTTGAATTGCGCAGATGTCAGCAACCAAAGCAGTATACAGTTTAAAAAAAAGAATACTCACTATATAAATATTACTGTATCTAAATGTTTAACACTATCGACAAATATGTAAATGATTATATATATATATATATATATATATATTATATATATATATATATATATATATATATATCGAGAGATATAAATGCAGCCTACATTATCGATTGTGTTAATTATGGAGAATCAGTTGTACAATAATTTTATAGTTGTTCCTATTTGGCAGACACTTATATACCTGTCAAACAGATGAGTACACAAGATATTTCTAGAATTTATTAAAAGTAAACTGACAATATCATTATACAAAATATTATGTTAAGAATTAATGACAATAAAAAAGTGTAAAAATTAAAATTACTTTATAGCAGGTATAGATAACGAATATTAAATATTAAATATTAATATTGATATCTATCTTCTATTATTATACTAAAGCTGAGATTATCAACTTTCATTTCCTAAAGGTTTTTTATTTATTTCATGCTAAGGACACAATATTTCTACTAAGATATTCCTTGGTTTTAGGACTACTTAATGTTTGAAGAAAATTCAGTTTAATTGGTTTTAATTAGTCGTAATTAGCAATTAAGTCAAAAACTGACCCGTCCCACACTATCCTTCTGCATTACTCTCACCCTCTCTATGTATGAGTAAGAATGAGAGAGTAAGTGACGGAGAATTACTGTGTTAGACATTTAACTAGGGGTGAACTGGTAAAGACATAGGTACCCGTGGGCTAGCAGTGGATCGGTCTTGCGAAAACCCGTTTCTCCAGTCAGCATAAATTTTTTTTTTTTTTTTGCTTGGGGTAGGGGGAATCAGTTTTTAGCTAGGTACCATTGTGTTGTGAAATCGGTCTTGTTCAGGCTAACATTTTTTCGGTAAAATAGTCTGTAAGTCGTTACTGCTATTGAGTGAAACATTTCAATTTAAATTCAGTCAAACGTTTCCCTTTTTTTTAAAAAATCTTACGAAATGATTTTAAGGTTTGTTTGTTTGTTTTTGTTTTTTTTTTAACTCTGTGGTTGTATTTTTAACCAGGCCTCGCCAACTCAGCGTATGCGTAGAACGGGGATCTGTGTAGTAAAGTGAGGAGCAGACGGTAGGGTATAGCGTAAGTAAAAAGAGGATAGACTCTCTCACTGTATGACTGATACCGGCTCTAGGTCTCCCCCGACGACTTTACTTACCTATTTTTTTAATTTAATTCCTTTGCAAACTCTCTTTTTCCCTAATTCCCCGGACAGCCACTATGTTGTCTCCTTTTCCTTTTAATAAGGCATTAAATTTAATTAAATCGATTATTTTCGTCGGTGCATATCACATAAATGTGTCCTGGTCTCCTGCCCTAAGATAGTGTTACTTCCTAGTAGAGCAGTAGCAATGATACAACTAGGGCTTGGAAGAAAACCTTTTTCACTTAAAACTTGGGTGAAGTCAACTTTTGCTCACGAAGAAAATTCCATAACTTTTAAATATCTAGAAAATACATTAACTACCTTTACTCGACATGAAATACTTTTAAAGATTCATCTAATGTATTAAAATAAACAAAAAAGTTTAATAATCATGGTATATCGGACATGTTTTCCGAATGTTCATATTGAATTTTTTTTTTTTTACCTGGTTGTTCTCATTTATTTACAGCAGATTATATAAAATTACTAGAAGCAAATAAAAAAAAAATATTGCCAGCTTCAGATATGATTTATTAAAAATGATTGTGCTATAATTAGGTCATCAACGTAAACAATAAAAACGCCTTTTGGGAATTTAATTGGTTAAAAGTGTATGAGAAAACATACATGTAATTTTATTTATTTTTATTTTATTTATTTTTTTTACTGATGCCAGTATGTTATTACTTTTCGACTAAAACAAAAATCTGATCATAAATAATGGTTTTAAACAATTTTAATTCATTTTTAAATTGAAAATGAGCCACATTTTGGTTCATATCGCATAAATGCGTCATGCCTGTTGAAAATCCGACCCGTGATACTTAGAAACTCCCTAGGTGTTTTCCTCAGTAGTTACCGTGATAGGAAAACGATAATTTACCCCACACCAATATTTTCTCGACAAGTAAATATAAATATTTCTATTTGTTTATGTTTAATAATATTTTTTCGAAACTCGGTCGTATTTATTTAAATGAATTTGACAGTTGTTTGAATCAAAATAAAATGAAAATACAAAAAGAAAAAGTTGGTGGGTAAAATATTTGCATTTACTTGTCAATAAAAAAAAAACTGGGGGTGGGGGTAAATTTAACGCCTTCAAAATTTTCGAATTTTCAGCAGGCACCGCTTAATGTTTTTTGGGTAGGAGGCCAGAGCCCATTTATGAGATATGCACCATTTTTCTAAGTCGAAAAGTAGTAACATTATGAGGATGAGTAAAAAAAAAAGCTAAATAATATTACACATAATTCATTTTTAATACATTTTATACTAGGCATTAGTGGCAAAAAATCCGTATTTAAAAAATATACCCCTTTGATTAAATTAAATTACCAAGAATCTGGGTATTATCCGATTTTAATGAAATTTTCTATGTTGATTTATCAATGAATGCATTTTATAATGCATCAGTTATTTTATTTCAAAACTTTGATTTTTTTCATGTCATTTAACTTTGCACCTCTATTTTGGGGCGTAAAACTATCGGAGGGGTTATATACTGCGCTATTCGCCGAATTGCGTCCAGCCTCCTGTCTTAAAAAACAGCAGGTGGTGAGAGCCCAAAAAACAACCCCACCTACGAATAAAGTTACCCACCGTTATCTTGAAAATTAAATAAAACGGTCAAGTTTTTAAAAAAAATTATAACAGCGTCAGTTCTTTTATTGATAGTTTTTAGCAGAAATCAGTATTTATGGTTCTTTAGCTTAAAAAATAATAATCTTCTGATATAATTATTCAGACCCTTATCTTCATAGAAAAAAGTAAAAATCGTTTTTCGTGGGTTCATCTATTAATATTTCATAAAATAAAATATGAGGGTGATAGACCTTGTAAGCAAACTATTCACAATGTATGGTTGTCTATCATCGACCCTACCATCACATTTGGACGAGTTTATGTGGTGACTGCAATACGGTATTCGCAATTGTACAATGTAAATTAAAAAATAATATTTTGTAGGAGCTAAATTTACGTTGTACAATAGGTACCACTAATTTGCCCTCTGAAACTACCCCCCCCCTATATTTAACACAATGAAACTTGCATAAAAGTTAATATTATCTTGAAAATTCTGTGTCCATTCGAAATGATTTATCAATTCATTTTTTTAATCCTGATGATTTTTTTAAATGTCCAGTTTACGGAAATATGGAAAATTATGAACGAAAAACAATGTCTACATTTTTGAAAGGTTAAATCAATTGCATTTTAACGTAGACCAATACAAGCTATGACAAGTGGCTTTAAAAAAATCTATGAAAAATCAATTAATTGCCCGATTTTCACGAAAATTTCCATAATTACATAATGAAAATATGTTCAAAAAAGGTTTTTCTTAAAAAAATTTAGGGGAAATATTTTACGAGGACTATCCCCACTATATTATTTTATGAAATATGAAAAAATGAACCAACGAAAAAACATTTTCATTTTTTTTCTGTAAAGATAAGAGACTCAATAATTTTATCAGAAGATTTATATTATTACTATGGAGTCCACACGTCGAATTTTCAGCAGGCGCAGCTTAGTGTTTTAGGATAGGAGGCCAGGGTGCATTTATGCGATATGCACCTTTTTGTCTAAGTCGAAAAGTAGTAACATGAGGATGAGTTAAAAAATGCGAAATGATATTACACATGTAATTTTTTAATACATTCTATACTAGGCACTGCAAAATACCCTATTTTGCAAAACACATCTACCCACCCCACCGATTGAATAAAAATTAACAAAAATCTGGGAATTATCCAATTTTAATGAATTTTCAATGTTGATTTATCAATGAATGGATTTTATAATGTATCAGTTATTTTATTTCAAAACTTTGAATTTTTTTATCAATCAATTTTAACCGCTCCCCTTAAATTTTTTGGGTGATGTAAAATATTGGTGGGGTTATATACGGTGCTATTCGCAGAATTGTGTCCCGGTATCCCGCTTTAAAGAAGTCTAGGCGTTGATGGAACAATCCCACCTACGGATATAGTCCCAATCTGATGCGGTGCCTACTGAAAAAAATAACGGCGCTTAAGGTGTTTTCTGAAAAGTTAACGTGATATTTTTTTTGTCTTTTTCCGACAAGTAAATGTAAATATTTAAACCTTCCTCCTTCTTAAAAAATATTTTAAGGGCAGGGGGAGTGGTATTTACAAAAATATTTACATTTACTTGTCGATAAAAATATGGCCTAATTTAACGCATTAAAACCACTAAAAATAATTTGTCTATAAAAATGCCTTCATTCTGCTAAAGTCTTTTCTTTTTTCCAGATTTCTATTCTATTTTTCTATGAAAAAATGAAAATGTTTACTCCAGTTTTAATAACTTATTGGGCAATTTGGGAAAACTTTAAATTAATGAAATTATTTTATCATGTGATATTTCCAGCAATCTAACCCGGGTGACCCAACGGGTCACGTATTTTCAAGTATTAGTATATATTCATTTCTAAAAGATCTAAAGTGGTTATTTCATGAGGGAACTAATTTATCTCGTATTATCAAATATCCGGATAAGTTTGAAGCATTTGAACAATGTTTAGAACTTCGGACCAGATTTATTAGGATTTCCTACCAGCTGGTGAATATGAAGATATTCAATAATAGTTTATAAAAAGTGTTCATAATTTTTATGAAGTGTTTCGTAAAATATATACTCTCCTAAAATTGACAGTTCAAAATGACACATTGATTATATAACAACAGCATATTGGTAAACGTATCACATTCCGAGAGAATATAGGATTGTCAGATGGGACGAAACGAATTTTTGGGCATATGTTTAGTTTCGTTTCTTTGTTTTTATCATATCAATTTTGTGGGTTATTTAATACTATTCTCGTAGAAGAACAATAAGTTGCTATTCAACCCATAGATTAGGCATGATGGTTTCATACCTTTCCCAAGCATATTAGTCTTAATGTGGACTGGAGTTCGAATTCTATTAAGACGATCCTTTTGGGTAGACATTTACTTAGATTCTTCAAAGTGAACGTATCCATCTAAAGAACATCATATCTACAACACAATGAAGATGGCATGAGATTATTTTCTTTTCTGGGCGAAAGGAACATCAAGTTTAGTAATTAAGAGTATTGTTGTGAAATACTGGATGTCAGATTCAAAGTTTGTTACAAACTGAAAATTGGCTGGAGCTTTAGGGATAATTTATTATCCGGAAATAACATCAGAGTCTGAAGTAAATGTTTGAAGACCTGTTTGAATAACAAATGATACATTTATCTTCTTCAAAATAGTCACTTTGGCATTCAATACACCAGCGTATTTTCTCTTCGTCAAAGCAAATCGAAAATACATTATTTATTTGGTGTGAGGCTGAGACTTTGTTTTGTTTTTGTTTTTGTTTTTTGTAATATATTCCATATCCTCCGATATTAACCTTTTGGGTAAATTTCAGTTTACGGAAGATAGAAAAGAAAAATAACGTTGTTAGTAAATAAACACACACCTTCGTAAAATTATACACCGATATATATATATATATATATATATATATATATATATATATATATATATATATATTAGGGGCATTGGATTTATTAATTTTGAAGTAAATCAAAAACATAAATTTAAATAAATTTATATTTGTTTTCGACTAATATTACAAATATCATAAAATCTAGGCTGTCCTTGAGTTATATTTTAGAATCTGGCTGGGAATTTCGAATTACTCAGAATAATCAACAGATAAATGTTATTGGTACAGAAGGGAACTTAATTCAATTTGAAATATATATATATATATATATATATATATATATATATATATATATATATATATATATATATAATATATTAATATTTTGAAGGGCAATACAATGCGTGTATGAAAATTAAAAACAAAAAGATGTTATTTTTCATACGCATCAAAATATTAATATTATATTCTTAACAATGCTTATATATATTATATATATATATATATATATATATATATATATATATATATATATATAAATACCATATGTCATATGTACCTGAAAAGTCTGAAAAATAAACATTATGACTCATTCATGTCATTGTATTGTATTGGCCTTCAAAATATTAATATATTATAACATACTTAACAATGCTTCAAGCAAATTACCAATTTCTATATATTATATATATATATATATATATATATATATATATATATATATATATATATATATATATATATATATATATCATATGTCATATGTACCTGAAAAGTCTCGGGATAAAAATGCGGAAACATTATGACTATAACAACGAATAATTACGACATAGTTTATTATAAATGAATATATATATAAAGTCCACTATAACTAATTCTAGACATTTTCCACTTCATTTCCCTCATAAAACTTCAAGATTATTTAGTGAATTTGTCACATTTAACGAAACGTTTATACGGCACGAGGTATGAATTGAGTGGTCGATTATCACGTAAACTCGAAAATGTAAAGATTTGAAAAGTTTGCGAGCGCACCGAAGGAAATATATCATTAGACTTTCCCTTACGCTTGAGATATTCTTTAGTTATGATTCATTCTTCATCAGTCTGGTAGAGAATTTATAAATTTCAGGCCTTCAGGTCACGTTCCTCTCAATTGCTAACGATAGCAAAAGCCCAATGCAATCGGCTGTCAATAATCAACAATGTATCCCCTGCTAGGTCTCAGCTGCTACGTTTGTTGAAGCGCAATGTTTGCTTTACGTCAAGTAATCGCGGTAAACACTACAAAAATAATTACATGTATCCAAATTTAGGAAAAACATGATAGATTTCTCTCTGTCGGTACGTGAGAAACTGCTTGCATATTTTGATTTTTAGTGCAGTTTGTCATCTTTTATTGTACTCAAGTGTTCTTTCTTAAGTATTTGAAATATATTTCGGTATGTAAAAAATCTGATATAGAAGTTTTCATAACTTATCAAATCTTATCAATATTACTTTGGCTATCCTCAGTAAGGGATTAGTTTTAATTCAGCGGATATAAATCTATACCGTCCATATTTACACTACTTTAATACTTGGGTAGGTTATAAGTTGTGTTATGTTTTGTAAAAGATTTTAGGATTTCACCGATAATTTCAACAATTTGTATCTCCATGTCATAGCATTAATTTGATACAACTTGTTGTGTGTCCGGGGTATATCGTTAAACTGCATCTAACGGCTAAGTTCAACTTTTGGAGCTTTGGTTAGTGGGGAGCGCCTTCATTGACATTTCCACTCAGCTCCACCCTTAACCCGAGTGGTAGTACATATCAGGACCATCTATGGGTTAAATAGAAAAAAATAAGTTCAGAAGAATGTGTTAAAAAATTTGAATACCTACCAAGAATTAATAAAATAAAACGTCTTTGGCATAAAATGATCCAACAAGGGTTGACATTTCGTAAAATCCAACCAATCGTTTCTGAATGAAAGAAATAATAATATATTTCTTTCATGTATAACATTAAACATTGTTTATCCATTATTTTACACATAATGATAATGAGTGGTGGAAATTTGCAATTAGAGCCCTTTTTAAACACTCTGTGGAAAAAAGACTGAATGTAAAGGCAGTAGTAAAATAAATGAATGGTATGGAAGATCCAGAAATTGTCTGAGAACGCGTGGAAGAAAAGTTATTCATACGTTTCAAGGAAGAAGAAATCAGTATCTGTAGTAGAAGTTAAAACCTTGCTTTACAGTTGAACCCCGCCTAGAACAAGCACTCCTAAATTATCGGCAGAAATTATCCTTTTCAAAGCATTATCAATTGAAACCTCCTTTATGCCAGCCTTGTGAACTTACGCTGAAATACTTGAAATACGATAAACGAAATAGTTTGAAATATTGTAAAACATTTGACTTACACTATTATTTCAACCTAGTTCAGTTTGGACATGTTATATATATATATATATATATATTTAAAGATAAATATAATGAGTCAGACGAACCTACTAAAAGTTTCATTAAGAGTCAGATCTCAGCCCTGAAGATCATTAAGCGAAACTTTTAGTAGGTTCGTCTGACTCATTAGATTTAGATTTATTATTTGCTCTACTGTACGTATTGAGCACTTTTTACTTATTAGCCTTAGTCTCCTGGCGGATTTATATTAATATATATATCTTATATATATATATGCATATAGGTTGTTTTTTCTTTTGGCCAAAATATTGTACCAATAGATTATTTTTGGTTGGTACGATTATCTTGGAGCTTTTCTTTTTTCAAAAATATTTCTTCTTCCCGGTAGTATATTTTTACAATCAAACTATTTGCTGGTTTTTTTCTCACCGCGAGGATTTACCAATAAGTTTGGTATATTGAATTATATTTTATATATATATATATATATATATATATATATATATATATATATCATGTTTGATGTTTACAATGAGGGGATAATAACATATGAGTGCAATCAAAACTGGATTATATAAGGCATCATTAACATAATCAATTTCCTTGCTTGCCACTTATAGATGTCCATTTCTTGTAGATCTATCAAATATGACATGTATAATTCTTGAACACAGGGAAAAGTTCAACAAAAACATCTCAGCTTCTAATGGGAAAAGCTGAGCTGTCATCATTTTTAAATACTAAATTGTCTTGCAGGAATATATAATTAGACTATACTAATTATATTTACAGAAAGATCTTTAAAATGAACCTGCAAAATAAATGTTGATAATAAGGATTGAAATTTTTTAAAAAACACTATATTAGAAATAAGCGTTGCAACTAATAAATGTGTTATCTTTAAAATATTAGTGTTATATAAAAAGTATCAGTTTTATGATATTATAATAGAACTAATATCATACAGAAAAAATAAAATAGTTATCTACATAAACCTTTAGTTGTATTTTTTGATTTTCTTTCTTTTCCCGGAACAAACTTAACTCCGAATTTCAATATCAAATAACACTCTTTTACATTAATTATTAGCATTTTGAACTGTCACATGAAAACTATTTAATAACCAAAACAAATGATAAAATGAATATTGCTAAACGAAATGAAGTAATAGAAGAGGTTGTCATACTTATCTATTAATGTCGGTCTGATTGCAAATATTTAACTCATTGTTTATTCCTCATAAACAAGACTCCAAGGTAGAAATAATTTGCATTTTACATTTTTATTAACTTCACGTGTATCAATAAATTTGAAGAAATAAATTCAAGTTTATTTTTAAAAAATGGTGATTGACCCTCAGCTACAACCTTCTAGGACGTATATGATAAAAAGTGTTGGCTTTTTGCCGTAAGAGCAAATTAGAAATTTAATTCCCGATAGTCATATATATATATTACCAACCCCTCCGCACGAGCAGGAGGCAACACAAGGTCAATTTCTTAAGCGGAGTTCAACAGGTTTGAATTCAGAGTTTTCCTTCTCCTAGACCGGTTGCCTAACCAAGGTTAAAGAGCCCAGACTGTCTTACTATTTACCCATAGCTGGACGGAGAGTATGATTCATACCTTTCCCAAGAGTATTAGCGCTAAGTGAAATGCAATTACCACGTCCAGGATTTGAACTCGGGGCGACGAGTCCATTATAGTCCCGATAGTCATATAAGTGCAAGACATGATCAGACGGTTGATCGAATCGGGTGTATCTGACTGACCTTAAGGCCCAAGTACGGATCGAATTGCAGTGTTGCATATCACGTGACCACTTAGTATCTATACCACAGACTGCTTGGCCACCACAAGCCTGTCCTCAAATGTTACCGATCCCAACCCACAACCAAAATGTGGCCCTATTGGAGGGAGTCTTACCGCTCTGCAGTGGTAGAGTGGGCGTATTTTGAAGTCTCCGCTGTCTGGGAGAAGAAGAGCAGAATTAGAGAGGAAAACAAACTAGTATCACTATTTCATTCTAAAAAAAATAACATATAAAGAGGAAAAAAGATATTAGATGTTTGGTGTGATACTCCTAATGGGCAGGTGGCTCTTAGATTTTGAAATCCAGGATAGTTCAGAAGATAGCACTAAAAAAATAACTCCCCAAAGGAGATAATACTAAGTTCAGAAATAAAAACATAAAATGGAAGCTATCCTCATCACAACTACAGCAAACTTCACACAAGAAAAAATAACTACTGTCGAGATCATAAAAAAAACGTCATCAAAGAAGAGAAGGACTTATTACCGTCAGTAAGGAATTAACACTTGTGAAAAGAGGAACTAGAAACAGAAAATGGGAATAAATAACTAAAAGCGAGGACACAATAGAATAAAATTACTGATAAAAAATAGCATAAAAGATAGAAACCAGAACTAGAATAAATAAACAAAAATTATTGGCTGAGAAAATCAAACTAATTTAAACATATGTATGATTATTATTATTGAATTTCAACTCTGTAGAATTTGGTAATAGATACTATCTAATAATATAGATTTTGATATTTTGATATTACAAATATAATAAGTATTGTAATGTATAAAATACATTATAATTAAAAACTACAAATGAAATCATTATTTAGTTTAGCACAATAACTTATTCTGAAGTGTGATATAGTGTACTTATTTATCTATGATAGTGTATTCTCAAACATACACTTTATATATATATATATATATATATATATATATATATATATATATATATATATATATATATATATATATATATATATGAGGTGTGTCAATAATGTGAGTGCTTGTGTGTAGGTGAGTATGTTTCCTATAAAGTACTTATCCGAAACGGATTTCGGGCCTCGTCGGTGATGTGTCAAGAAACGGGCGAATCATAGATAAAATAAGAATATTAACTTTGATGACCGATAACTATGACTTGTTTATTTCACAGAGTCTTTACCCTACATACTCTTCGTGATCTTTATGGATTATGTCCGGTCATGATTCCCTTACCGTCACAACATGCTAGGCTAGATTTACGGTGCGACGATGTCAAGGCTACTGATCTATACACTAAAACTAACGTTGTAAAAGACGATGTCTCCTCACAAACAGGACGATCTGTCAAATCTTTGCGACAGGTTTTATCTTGTAAAGCAACCTCACGGCGTACTTTGATGGCAGTCCGGTTATAACTTTGTGGTGATATTCTCTGGGGTTTATGTGAAATTACCGTACCGAATGTCAAACCCGTAAGGTCAATATGGTCGTGACAGCCAACACAAAGCTACGACCTTTGACACTAGTTTTATAGACACCTCATCCTGTAAAGAGTTGTAATGTTATTACAGTGACTACATCGGGTTCGTCCGGTAAATGCAGCAAATAACTTACTGAAAGTGCGAATTTTATCGGGAAAACGGCCCGCGGCTGGTCTCGTATCGTAATATAGTCAAACAATTTGGTGTTGCAGTTAATTTGGCGGGGCGCTTTTGGCAAATATAATGCCGTCTCTTCCTATTGAATGTATTGCTTTTAACCATTAAGGTGTTATTACAAGCAAATTGTGTATCTTGCACTGGAGACATTTGAAGTCGTGATCCTATTAAACCTTGTCGGTGGCTCTGTTATGCGGAAATAACATTATAATCTCTAATAATATTTGGCAAATATCCTTACAAATATTTTATTAACCGAACAATAAATAAGGAAAACAGAGACTTATCCCAACATTGTTAAAAGTCTCGAAGTTTTATTTGTATAAAAATATTTTACATGGAGGATATTCTATGTTGAATTTGTAAATCAATAGAACCCATCCGAATGCCAAGAAGAAATAATTGACTCAGCCAATCGAATTTAGCAAAACACTATCATTAAGTCAAGAAGTTGTCACCATTAATTGACAAATCAATACTCGGCAGAAACAGCTGAGTTAAAATTAATTAGAATTCAAAGACGAATGCCTCGTGCCAAACTTTGAAAAACCAGAAAAAGCATCTTTTCAACTAACGCAATCTAACCTTCTTTGGAAAAATAATTATTGATGATATTTCCACAAAAGTTTTCACCAAGGTCTTCTCCATAGGAACACAATTCCAAATTATTTACGAGATGATGTTGAAGTTATAAGTTTACATAAGATGAATATTGCTATACGGGGAAATCAGCAACCAAGAGGTTAATAAAGTCTAATGTCTGAGACTATTTCTCAACCATGTGACCGCTAATCTTGACGAATATACGTAAAACCTTACCACAAAATGTTTAAGTTGTAATTAAAGAACAACCATGTCGTATAAGAGTGAACCAAGAGATGAATATATACAAATTCCAATTCCATATATATTTCTTCATTTTTCTCGGCTAGACATCCCATTATTGCTCATTCTCAATCTAGTGTAGATTTCGAAATCACAATATGTGTTCTTTGTGGATCATTTCCAAAACCGGAGTAAACAATTATCTTACGCGTTTAAACCCTGCTTCTACCATCAACAACTACAATTGGAATTCTTCTCATCCCGGTCGGACATCATCTTGAGTCTACCATCTTTTGTTGCGATTTGAGAGATCCACTGTTTCCGAAACCCAACATACTGATCAAATTCAAAATCTAACCACTTTATTCGTATTTCAGTATTGTGTAGACACCGTTTTAATCTCCAAAAGAAACATAAAGTTTTAATAGTAGTAAATGTAATCGGTGATTTCTGTTCAAGTCTATATCAAAATTGTTTTGCATTTCATTTCGTGCGAATACCATTGGTATATATATGAATATATCGTTAGTACAGATTGTTTTTAGGTCTGATTCGGCAACTCGATTAGGAAGAGGGAAACTTAAATTAAACTAGCTTTACTCCGCTTAAGATTTGACCCTGTGTCATATCCAGCACATGTCAGGGGTTCTTGATAAACACCCATAAATTAAACTAATACATTGACCTTCAAAATATTTCATTACTTCATTATTTCACGTGAGTCTCTAATGGTTTTAGTAGCAGAAATAATTCAAATCAATGATGTTTTGTTAAATGTAGTCAAATCACGAGAAATTATTAATTATATTGATATTGGATAGTGCATCTAAAATGATCATTTTAAGAAGCATTTACGGTAAAGCATTTATTTCTGACAAGTAATTATTGATAAACAACACATCATATCATTTTTGTGGTGCTCTGTATTTACCGAACAAATGCAACATATAGTTATTTTGCAAATTACTAGTGAGTTGCTCTGGTTTATAACTAACCTATGCCTGATATCATAATCTTCGTTGAAGGAAAGCATTGCTGTCTCGACAGCTGTTTTGAGGGTATGAACAGAATCAAGTGCGATATATATATATATATATATATATATATATATATATATATATATAATTTTATATATGAATGTGGTGACTCACCGGTGAAATTGATCTCAGTGGTTAGTTGATACAATTTTCACAATGATAAGACAGCGATATAACAAATATAAAGTGCTCAATACGTGAGTAGAGCGAATTTATTACAAGGGTATATAGAGGAATGATCTACTCGAGTTTCACCATAATGATCTTCAGGGTTAAATCCACTCAATTAATCAAGATAGTGATTAATTGCAGTTAACTTCACGAGTTTATTTTGTGGTTATTGTCATTTTTGTGGTTATAACCATAAAATAAACTCGTGGAGTTAACTGCAATAAACCAATATCTTGATTAATTCAGTGGATTTACCCCTGAAGATCCCTATGGTGAAACTCGATTAGGTTATCCCTGTATATACCATTGTAATATATATATATATATATATATATATATATAATATATATATATTTACCCAGATATCTACATACACACACACACACACACACACACATACACACACACACACACACACACATATATATATATGTATATATATATATATATATATATATATATATATATATATTAATGTTAATATAGTGTGCTATATTTATAAGTAATTAGTGTTCAATATATGTATATCTAAGTTAGGGTAACGTGGACAGAATGTCAAATGTGCGTGTTAATTGACAGTTTCTCGCCTATGGAATTTTCATACCAACTTGGCTTGAAAATCTCATGTGTATTCTACCCTAACGATGGGTGTAGGTGAGTGTGTGTGTGTGTGTGTGTGTTTGTACGCATGTGTGTGTGTGTGTGTGTGTGTGAGTACGTGTGCGTATGTTTGTAGCCCTGAGTATATTTTCTAATTATATTGTTAAGTGACATCACTGCTATAATGAAAAGCGGTTGGTGATATGGATTATTCCTGGGAGTTGTCTGTTTGAACTTTCACCTCTGTTGTCTTTCTGCTATTAATTAGATGTTCCGATTTTCCATCCGCCTTTTCGGCTGTGGCGTTAGAATACACCAACTGCATCTCTGCAGAGGGGTAAGAATCCTCGACTGGTGCCACCTGTTGACCGTAGGTGGCGACCAGTGATGCTCATGTATGGAACCCAGAAGGGCAGTCCATGACCTTCTACACTCCATTTTAGCCATTACTTAGACTAGACAGGCGATCGGAGGGGCCCTTTACAATCTGGTCACTTCAGGCACTAACAGCTACATGATTGCCTAAACTCTATTATCGTTATGGCAAGCCGCAACCCTGTTTATCATATGTGCTAGAAGACGTTGGCTGAGGGTCTTCATGTCCTGGGAATGACGTTAAACTCTATCTGATGGCGAGGTACCTGTTTTCGAGGTTTGGAAATGTGGAATACGACTATGTGTTAAGTAAGAAAATGTATTTATAAAAAGATTGAGCATCCATTAAGAATGAATGTATTTAAAAATGTTGTCGGTATCAAATGACCCACTGAGGTTGATATGCCGTAAAACAAAACAAAACAAATCAATTTTTTCATGGCTTTATTGATTAATTTGTCATAGCTTGACGGACATTTTGTACATCTTCCGGGAACATGTCATGGACCTCTTTTCTTTTATCTGTGCGTATAAGTTTTCCATACGATAGATATACATATAGTTATTTTTGATTTTTCACACCAGCATTAGCCGATGGTATTTCCATGGAGTTTGAGTGACACCAAGTCTCCTCAGATCTCCAGGACTCTTCTGAGTATTCTGGCAGATTTTAGCAGTGCAGTATTCTTCCTCTGATATACAGATATTCCAGTCTTTTTCCAAGCTTTTTGGGACCGTTCCAATTGCACAAACTACAATTGGTATCACTTTGACTTTCATATTCCATAGCTTTTTCAGTTCTCTGGCAAGGTCCAGGTATTTGTCCACATTTTGTTTTCCTTCATCTTCACTCTGTGATCTGCTAGAACTGCAAAATTCACCAGTTGACAAGGTATTTCTTTTTTATTAATCAGTACTTTCTCTGGTCTCCTAGCTGGGATTATTATTATTATTATTATTATTATTATTATTATTATTATTATTATTATTATTATTATTATTATTATTATTATTATTGTTGTTGTTGTTGTTGTTGTTGTAGGTGATATACTCTATAGACTATAGTGGAATGTGCCGACGGTTACTATAAGTAACAGGAACAATTATGGTTGGAGGAAGCCAATGCGAGTCAGCTCGTAACTCTATTTGTCGGACGCAATTCCCACTTTTCTTTACTGTAATTGTCTACTCTTTTGTTAATACATTTTCCTACATTTGTTACCCGTCGTTTTGTATT
>CM042158.1:68240122-68242622 GCA_023376005.1 Doryteuthis pealeii
CAAAGAATCACACACACACGCGCACACACATTAACACAGAAACACGCGCGCGCACACACACACACCTGAAATTAACAACGTGGTCCCAGGGGCTATCCCCAGGCAATACGTGCCTCCTTGATTTAAAGGGACAGGGCTGGGTTTATATTTTAGTGTTTGAGGTCCCCACTCTTAAGCAGGAAGGCTGATTGAATCCACGCATTTTTTGTGCCTGTCGTCTCATGAGGTTGGGTCCCTGGGTGGCACTATATTAATGGGACCTTATGTCTGGCCAGGATAAGTGGGATACGTCATAAATACCATATATATATATATATATATATATATATATATATATTATATATATATATTAATTTTTGGTAAAGGCAAATTTATATATGTTTAGGGGTATCATAGTGATCAACACAATGACAATGTATGGAAGACGAAAAGAAGGAATGAAAAAAAAAAAGTTTATTGATAAAACAATAACGAAGCCGCACTTAAATGTACTTAATTTTCTTTTCTCGCCCTACCTTGTGCAGACAAATTACACCTAAACACTCACTTCTTTTAATAGGTGAGTGGCTTGGGTCTGGTGTGACTTGATTGGAGATTTCTTTTATATTCGCCCCCCCCCTCTTGTCAAACCTATTCCTTATTCCTTAGTCATTATTCCATATCCATTCATGTCATAATTAATTTACAACTTGACTTTTAATCGATTCCGGGTGTAAAACTTGAAAAGCACCGGACGAAAGGGCCCTTGTTTTATCAATAAACATTTTTTTATTTTCCTTTCATTCCTCCTTTTAGTCTTCCATTCATTGACATTGTGTTGATCACCATGATAACCCTAAACACACACACACACACACACACACATATATATATATATATATATATATATATATATATACATATATATATATATATATATATAATATATATATTATACATATATATATATACATATATATATATATACACATATATATATACATATATATATATATACATATATATATATATATATATATATATATATATATATATATATATATATATATATATATATATACATTTATATATACATATATATATATATATATATATATATAAAGATTTTTTTTGTCATTATTTTCATAGTGAGTTCGAAGCATTAATTAAAATGTAATAATAAATTTTTTGAAGGCGTAATAATGCACATTTATGTTTAAAAACATATTTATTTCTTTTTTTTCCTTTTTTTTTTCATATTAAGGTTCCAAATATTTTCAAGCTAAGCTCATCATCAGGGAATGAATTATTTTTTTCATAATTTTCATCTGTATTTAATAGATTCAATCGTGTTGTTGTTCATTGAATGTTTGGTGGTAACTGTGAAAAATTTCTTTTTTTTTTTTTTTTTTCGGCGAAGATATAGTTACGCTCGGTAAATTCCGTAATAAATCGTTGCGGTGATCGTGTTCCGCGGGATTTTTTGAAAATTATTTCATATATAAATTCTTTTTTTCTTTTTTTTATAATACTATAAAATAATGAAGTCCTGCTCAGGGACACTGGAATAAAGATTTTTTTTGTCATTATTTTCATAGTGAGTTCGAAGCATTAATTAAAATGTAATAATAAATTTTTGAAGGCGTAATAATGCACATTTATGTTTAAAAAACATATTTATTCTTTTTTTTTCCTTTTTTTTTTCATATTAAGGTTCCAAATATTTTCAAGCTAAGCTCATCATCAGGGAATGAATTATTTTTTTCATAATTTTCATCTGTATTTAATAGATTCAATCGTGTTGTTGTTCATTGAATGTTTGGTGGTAACTGTGAAAAATTTTTTTTTTTTTTTTTTTTTTTTCCGGCGAAGATATAGTTACGCTCGGTAAATTCCGTAATAAATCGTTGCGGTGATCGTGTTCCGCGGGATTTTTTGAAAATTATTTCATATATAAATTCTTTTTTTCTTTTTTTTATAATACTATAAAATAATGAAGTCCTGCTCAGGGACACTGGAATAAAGATTTTTTTTGTCATTATTTTCATAGTGAGTTCGAAGCATTAATTAAAATGTAATAATAAATTTTTTGAAGGCGTAATAATGCACATTTATGTTTAAAAAACATATTTATTTCTTTTTTTTCCTTTTTTTTTTTCATATTAAGGTTCCAAATATTTTCAAGCTAAGCTCATCATCAGGGAATGAATTATTTTTTTCATAATTTTCATCTGTATTTAATAGATTCAATCGTGTTGTTGTTCATTGAATGTTTGGTGGTAACTGTGAAAAATTTCTTTTTTTTTTTTTTTTTTTTTCCGGCGAAGATATAGTTACGCTCGGTAAATTCCGTAATAAATCGTTGCGGTGATCGTGTTCCGCGGGATTTTTTGAAAATTATTTCATATATAAATTCTTTTTTCTTTTTTTTATAATACTATAAAATAATGAAGTCCTGCTCAAGGACACTGGAATAAAGATTTTTTTTGTCATTATTTTCATAGTGAGTTCGAAGCATTAA
>CM042158.1:68245122-68255122 GCA_023376005.1 Doryteuthis pealeii
AAATGACGAATGGAAAAAAATCATAATTTTGAATTGTCCTATTGATAACTATTTTGAAAATATGGAATTTAACTGGATAAAGTTATAAACGTACCTATTTGAAAAAAAATGTGATTAGAACATTGTGTTTACAAACGCTAAACTATTTTGAAATTTATACTAAAACTAAATGTATGTAATCCTTAATATTATTAAGTCATTTAGATTGTCGTTCATTTATGAAATAATTACTATTAATATTCATAATCGAAATATATTTAAAGTTATTTGGATTGTAGTTTACTTTTAAAACGTAATTGTTTTTCCTTAGTAAGTGTAACATTGCGAGACAAACATATAAATTCTCAAAATTTTCTTAATCATGCTTTTCGTTTTGTTTTGTTTTTATTGTGACATTTTTTCATAATTCACATGGAGGAAGTCTCAAGATAAGAAAACCAAATATAAAGAATCCATTCAAGTTCAAAATCCCTCAGTGACTTCTTGGTCACCCTAAATAATTATTCATTGATTACAAATAGAAAGTTCAATCAAAAAGTTGATTTACAACTTTTACAAAATTTCTGTATATATTTTTGTAATTTCTCGTATTTTTTATAATATGCATCAAATGATTTTCTTTCCTTGAAACCTGAAATACATTTTATGAAATAAACTAATAAATATCGAACAATCGTTACAGTTTTAAATCTGTCTTTTTCCATTACATAATGTACCTTGATAGAAACATGACATTATTGAGATATTCTCAGAATTCTATCTAAAATAGATTTTATAAATAGGGATTCCACTATGTACACGGAACTTTGATAAAAAAATATAAGACATTTACGTACGCGAAATATCCTGAAACCTTAGGTCGCATCATGAAATATAATTGAGTTTATTCTTGAATATATATAAGAAACCCTTTTTCCGTTCACCGTTCCCATTTCTTGTAATAATTTCAAAATGTCAAACGGAAGATATGTAAGCAGAGAAATGTTAATAAATGACTAACCCAACAATGCTTTATGACATATGAAACTGCTCGTGTCAAGCAGATTACAATAACACAACAGAAAGGAAATATTATTGACTGATATAATTTCTATTCTCTCTGATGACTTGATATGGATTATTGTCAAGAAAAGTTAATTTGAGAAATGCTTCAAGGGTAATGACTTAGAAAACAGTTAATATTGCTTATATATATATATATATATATATATATATATATATATATATATATATATATATATATATATATAGGCTGTTAGTATTTCTTTTCTTAGACCTACTCTGTGCAGACAAACACAGAGACACTCCATTTATTTGTTGGGAGGCATAACATAACCCTGGTTTAACCTAGGGCACACACACATACCCCTCTTTCCCCATTTTTTTGTCCCCCCACTCTTAACAAATTCTTTACATTTCTGACTTTTAATTGTCAACCGGTGTAAATACTTGAAAAGTACCGGTCGAAAAGGCCTTCGTATCCCCTTTTATTTTATATGTTATTTCATAATAAAATATCACCTCCCCATTTTACATATGATTCCTCTACTTTTAGTAGTTTTCAAATTTTCATGTACCAAACATCTATATATATATATATGTGTGTGTGTGTGTGTGTGTGTGTGTGTGTGTGTGTGTGTCTGTGTGTGCGCATGTGTATGTGTGTGTTTCTCTGGAGAACCTCTTTACGAATTTCACTAAAGCTGAGCGAACCCACTTTTGGTACCCTAAGGCTTTTTCACTGTTTAGTTTAATGAGACAAATGTTATACTAAATTATTCCTTACGTCTAGGATTGAAATATGTTTGAAAAAGCATTTTCATCCTTTTAATTAGTATTAATTGGCAATTTAGTCAAAGTCTGACCAATCTCTTCCTTAACATTGTCCCTATAACTTTCACCTCCTGTATGCATATCTTAAATACCCACCCTCTATATGAATTTAATATCTCTACAGAGCAAAAAGAAAAGTAAGGAAATTCAAAAGTCAGCTGACCCACACTCTCTAACTGATAGATAGAGCTAATGGCTGGTTAGTTACTTAGTACCTCCTACCTAAGCTACAAATTGTCTTAAATTTTAAAAAGTACAATTTTCTCATAACTAAAGCTGATAATTAATTCAAATAAACTTATCTTCTTGTAAAACCCTGATCACTGATGATATTGAATAAAAAAACTGTACTAATTAAATAAAATAAACGCAATACCGTAAAAAGTGTCAGTGAAAACCGTAATGATTTTATCTGATAAATATTACGGGTTGTTCAGTAAGACTTTTTACGATAAGTTATAATGTTTTTAATATATATTTTTATTATATGCCAGTAATGTTAATATATGCTTCTTTAATACAAAATATTTTTTTTTATTATCAGCTTCAGTTATTTGAATTTCTTGGAAAATAACTTCTGACGCTAGTAAATACTGACATAAGGTTTTTAAAATTTGATCTATTCTTATCAATATCATCAGTGATCAGGGTTTTACAAGAAGATAAGTTTATTTGAATTAATTATCAGCTTTAGTTATGAGAAAATTGTACTTTTTAAAATTTAAGACAATTTGTAGCTTAGGTAGGAGGTACTAAGTAACTACCAGCCATTAGCTCTATTATCAGTTAGAGAGTGTGGGTCAGCTGACTTTTGAATTTCCTTACTTTTCTTTTGCTCTGTAAGATATTAATTCATATAGAGGGTGGGTATTTAAGAATGCATACGGAGGTGAAATTATAGGGACATGTTAAGGAAGAGATTGGTCAGACTTTGACTAAATTGCCAATTAATACTAATTAAAGGATGAAAATGCTTTTTCAAACTATTTCAATCCTAGACGTAAGGAATAATTTAGTATAACATTTGTCTCATTAAACTAAACAGTGAAAAAGCCTTAGGGTACAAAAGTGGGTTCGCTCAGCTTTAGTGAAATTCGTAAGAGGTTCTCCAGAGAACACACACATACACTGCGCAACACAGACAACACACACACACACACACCACACACACACACACACATATATATATAATATATAGATGTTTGGTACATGAAATTTGAAAACTACTAAAAGTAGAGGAATCATATGTAAAATGGGGAGGTGATATTTATTATGAATCATTAAAATAAAAGGGGATACGAAGGCCTTTTCGACCGGTACTTTTTCAAGTATTTACACCGGTTTGACAATTAAAAGTCAGAATGTAAAGAATTTGTTAAGAGTGGGGGACAAAAAATGGGAAAGAAGGGGTATGTGTGTGTGCCCTAGTAAACCAGGGTTATGTTATGCCTCCAACAAATAAATGGAGTGTCTCTGTGTTTGTCTGCACAGAGTAGGTCTAAGAAAGAAATACTAACAGCCTATATATATATATATATATATATAATATATATATATATATTATATAATATAATATGTAAGCAATATTACTGTTTTCTAAGTCATTACCCTTGAAGCATTTCTCAAATTAACTTTTCTTGACAATAATCCATATCAAGTCATCAGAGAGAATAGAATATATCAGTCAATAATATTTCCTTTCTGTTGTGTTATTGTAATCTGCTTGACACGAGCAGTTTCATATGTCATAAAGCATTGTGGGTTAGTCATTTAATTAACATTTTCTGCTTACATATCTTCCGTTTGACATTTTGAAATTATTACAAGAAATGGGAACGGTGAACGGAAAAAGGGTTTCTTATATATATTCAAGAATAAACTCAATTATATTTCATGATGCGACCTAAGGTTTCAGGATATTTCGCGTACGTAAATGTCTTATATTTTTTTTATCAAAGTTCCGTGTACATAGTGGAATCCCTATTTATAAAATCTATTTTAGATAGAATTCTGAGAATATCTCAATAATGTCATGTTTCTATCAAGGTACATTATGTAATGGAAAAGACAGATTTAAAACTGTAACGATTGTTCGATATTTATTAGTTTTTATTTCATAAAATGTATTTCAGGTTTCAAGGAAAGAAAATCATTTGATGCATATTATAAAAATACGAGAAATTACAAAAATATATACAGAATTTTGTAAAGTTGTAAATCAACTTTTGATTGAACTTTCTATTTGTAATCAATGAATAATTATTTAGGGTGACCAGAAGTCACTGAGGGATTTTGAACTTGAATGGATTCTTTATATTTGGTTTTTTTATCTTGAGACTTCCTCCATGTGAATTATGAAAAAATGTCACAATAAAAAAAAACAACGAAAGCATGATTAAGAAAATTTTGAGAATTATATGTTTGTCTGCAATGTTACATTACTAAGGAAAAACAATTACGTTTTAAAAGTAAACTACAATCCAAAATAACTTTAAATATATTTCGATTATGAATATTAATAGTAATTATTTCATAAATGAACGACAATCTAAATGACTTAATAAATTAAGGATTACATTACATTTAGTTTTAGTATAAATTTCAAAATAGTTTAGCGTTTGTAAACACAATGTTCTAATCACAATTTTTTTTTCAAATAGGTACGTTTATAACTTTATCCAGTTAAATTCCATATTTTCAAAATAGTTATCAATAGGACAATTCAAAATTATGATTTTTTTCCATTCGTCATTTCTCAATTAAAAAATAATTACTTTTAAAATATTTTACCATTAATAAAATCGCAAAGTCGCAAATATACATTAAATAAATATTATTTATATGATAAACAAAATTACAATTAGATTAAATAATTAATTTTTTGTGTAAAGTTTGTAATTCTTATGCTTATGTAGTTGTTATAAATAACATTAGACTGATAAATATTATAAGTATTAGATGGGTTGTCATGTGGTAGTTAACAAATATGAATACAAGCACATGCTAATTCATGCCCTCCACACACAGGTATATCATATATATATATATATATATATATATATATTATATTATATAATAATATATTATATATATATAGAGAGAGAGAGAGAGAGAGAGCATATGAATACTACATAATTTCGGAGGTTAGCATACGATAGAGAAAATCTTAGTGCTTTCGTACAATTATCACTCAAAATACTATCCAGCTATTACTTGATAATACCTTCAGTTATAAAAGGCTAAAAGCAAACAAAAATTCCTGTGAAAAAAATCCATCTTAATAAAGATACAACAATCCACATTAAACAATATATGTCATATTCAAAGGTGAAGGAAAACAGTTGGTCTTCCAAAATGACACCACTTTTTTAAATGGTCTCGGCGAAGACACACTCATTAGAATTATTTAGTCCTGCCTCAGTTTACAGGATTTCACTAAGAACAACATACTTTTGACATAGACATTTGGGGTAATGGCCATAGATGATCAATGTTACTCTCACTGCTATATATATATATATATATATATATATATATATATATATATATATATATATGTATATTATATATATGTGTATATATATATATATGTATATATATATGTGTTATATATATATATATTATTTATAATATTATATATATATATATATATATATATTATATATATATAATAAATTTTGAGAAGGCGTAATAATGCACATTTATGTTTAAAAAACATATTTATTCTTTTTTTTCCTTTTTTTTTTCATATTAAGGTTCCAATATTTTCAAGCTAAGCTCATCATCAGGGAATGAATTATTTTTTTCATAATTTTCATCTGTATTTAATAGATTCAATCGTGTTGTTGTTCATTGAATGTTTGGTGGTAACTGTGAAAATTTTTTTTTTTTTTTTTTTTTCCGGCGAAGATATAGTTACGCTCGGTAAATTCCGTAATAAATCGTTGCGGTGATCGTGTTCCGCGGGATTTTTTGAAAATTATTTCATATATAAATTCTTTTTTCTTTTTTTTATAATACTATAAAATAATGAAGTCCTGCTCAGGGACACTGGAATAAAGATTTTTTTTGTCATTATTTTCATAGTGAGTTCGAAGCATTAATTAAAATGTAATAATAAATTTTTTTGAAGGCGTAATAATGCACATTTATGTTTAAAAAACATATTTATTTCTTTTTTTTCCTTTTTTTTTTTCATATTAAGGTTCCAAATATTTTCAAGCTAAGCTCATCATCAGGGAATGAATTATTTTTTTCATAATTTTCATCTGTATTTAATAGATTCAATCGTGTTTGTTGTTCATTGAATGTTTTGGTGGTAACTGTGAAAAAATTTCTTTTTTTTTTTTTTTTTTTCCGGCGAAGATATAGTTACGCTCGGTAAATTCCGTAATAAATCGTTGCGGTGATCGTGTTCCGCGGGATTTTTTGAAAATTATTTCATATATAAATTTTTTTTCTTTTTTTATAATACTATAAAATAATGAAGTCCTGCTCAGGGACACTGGAATAAAGATTTTTTTTGTCATTATTTTTCATAGTGAGTTCGAAGCATTAATTAAAATGTAATAATAAATTTTTTGAAGGCGTAATAATGCACATTTATGTTTAAAAACATATTTATTTTTTTTTTTCCTTTTTTTTTTTCATATTAAGGTTCCAAATATTTTCAAGCTAAGCTCATCATCAGGGAATGAATTATTTTTTTCATAATTTTCATCTGTATTTAATAGATTCAATCGTGTTTGTTGTTCATTGAATGTTTGGTGGTAATGTGAAAATTTTTTTTTTTTTTTTTTTTTCCGGCGAAGATATAGTTACGCTCGGTAAATTCCGTAATAAATCGTTGCGGTGATCGTGTTCCGCGGGATTTTTTGAAAATTATTTCATATATTAAATTCTTTTTTCTTTTTTTTTATATAATATAAAATAATGAAGTCCTGCTCAGGGACACTGGAATAAAGATTTTTTTTGTCATTATTTTCATAGTGAGTTCGAAGCATTAATTAAATGTAATAATAAATTTTTTGAAGGCGTAATAATGCACATTTATGTTTAAAAAACATATTTATTTCTTTTTTTCTTTTTTTTTTTCATATTAAGGTTCCAAATATTTTCAAGCTAAGCTCATCATCAGGGAATGAATTATTTTTTTCATAATTTCATCTGTATTTAATAGATTCAATCGTGTTGAATAAATATGTTTTTTAAACATAAATGTGCATTATTACGCCTTCAAAAAATTATTATTACATTTTAATTAATGCTTCGAACTCACTATGAAAATATGACAAAAAAAATCTTTATTCCAGTGTCCTGAGCAGGACTTCATTATTTTATAGTATTATAAAAAAAGAAAAAAGAATTTATATATGAAATAATTTTCAAAAAATCCGCGGAACGATCACCGCAACGATTTATTACGGAATTTACCGAGCGTAACTATATCTTCGCCGGAAAAAAAAAAAAAAAAAAAAGAAATTTTTCACAGTTACCACCAAACATTCAATGAACAACAACACGATTGAATCTATTAAATACAGATGAAAATTATGAAAAAAATAATTCATTCCCTGATGATGAGCTTAGCTTGAAAATATTTGGAACCTTAATATGAAAAAAAAAAAAGAAAAAAAGAATAAATATGTTTTTTAAACATAAATGTGCATTATTACGCCTTCAAAAAATTTATTTATTACATTTTAATTAATGCTTCGAACTCACTATGAAAATAATGACAAAAAAATCTTTATTCCAGTGTCCCTGAGCAGGACTTCATTATTTTATAGTATTATAAAAAAAGAAAAAGAATTTATATATGAAATAATTTTCAAAAAATCCCGCGGAACACGATCACCGCAACGATTTATTACGGAATTTACCGAGCGTAACTATATCTTCGCCGGAAAAAAAAAAAAAAAAAAAAAAATTTTTCACAGTTACACCAAACATTCAATGAACAACAACACGATTGATCTATTAAATACAGATGAAAATTATGAAAAAATAATTCATTCCCTGATGATGAGCTTAGCTTGAAAATATTTGGAACCTTAATATAAAAAAAAGGAAAAAAAAGAAATAAATATGTTTTTTAAACATAAATGTGCATTATTACGCCTTCAAAAAATTTATTATTACATTTTAATTAATGCTTCGAACTCACTATGAAAATAATGACAAAAAAAATCTTTTTCCAGTGTCCTGAGCAGGACTTCATTATTTTATAGTATTATAAAAAAAAAGAAAAAAAGAATTTATATATGAAATAATTTTCAAAAAATCCCGCGGAACACGATCACCGCAACGATTTATTACGGAATTTACCGAGCGTAACTATATCTTCGCCGGAAAAAAAAAAAAAAAAAAAGAAATTTTTCACAGTTACACCAAACATTCAATGAACAACAACACGATTGAATCTATTAAATACAGATGAAAATTATGAAAAAAATAATTCATTTCCTGATGATGAGCTTAGCTTGAAAATATTTGGAACCTTAATATGAAAAAAAAAGGAAAAAAAAGAAATAAATATGTTTTTTAAACATAAATGTGCATTATTACGCCTTCAAAAAATTTATTATTACATTTTAATTAATGCTTCGAACTCACTATGAAAATAATGACAAAAAAAATCTTTATATATATATTGTATATATATGTATAATATATGTATATATAAATGTATATATATATATATATGTATATATAAATGTTTATATATATATATATTTTTATGTATTATATATATGTATATTATGTATAATATTATATATGTATATATATTATGTGTGTATATATATATATTATATATATTATATGTATATTATATATATTATATTTATTATATATATGTATATATATTAATATATATTATATATATATATATGTGTGTGTGTGTGTGTGTGTGTGTTTAGGGTTATATGTGATCAACACAATGTCAATGAATGGAAGACTAAGGAGGAATGAAGGAAAATAAAAAAATGTTTATTGATAAAACAAGCCCTTTCGTCCGCGGTGCTTTTCAAGTTTTACACCCGGAATCGATTAAAGTCAAGTTGTAAATTAATTATGACATGAATGGATATGGATAATGACTAAGGAATAAGGAATAGGTTTGACAAGAGGGGGGGGGCGAATATAAAGAATCTCAATCAAGTCACACCAGACCCAACCACTCACCTATTAAGAGTGAGTGTTTAGGTGTATTTGTCTGCACAGGTAGGGCGAGAAAGAAAATTAAGTACATTTTGTGGCGGCTTCGTTATTTTTTTTCAATAAACTTTTTTTTTTTCATTCTTCTTTTCGTCTTCCATACATTGTCATTGTGTTGATCACTATGATACCCTAAACATATATAAATTTGCCTTTACCAAAATTAATATTTATATATATATATAATATATAATATTATATTATATATATATATATATATGGTATTATGACGTATCCACTTATCCTGGCCAGACATAAGGTCCCATAATATAGTGCCCCCCGGGACCAACCTCATGAGACGACAGGCACACAAAAAAAAATGCGTGATTCAATCAGCCTTCCTGCTAAGAGTGGGGACCTCAAACACTAAATATAAACCCAGCCCTGTACTTTAAATCAAGGAGGCACGTATTGCCTGGGGATAGCCTGGGACCACGTTGTTAATTTCAGGTGTGTGTGTGGGTGCGCCGCGCGTGTTTCTGTGTTATGTGTGTGCGCGTGTGTGTGTGATTCTTTGTGGTGCATATCATTGGCAAACGTTTTTACATGAACACGTGGCTTAGTCCATTAGTGATATCATAATCTGCTTAGGACACACATTTTGGTGTTGATGCAAACACTTATCGATATATTTTTATTATTATTAATATGCTCTATTTTCCTTTTCTTACCAGGAAACCATTGATATTTACTTTCTCTCATGTTGTTTTCGGTAATTGCTTAATCTATGACCGTTGCTCTAAAATTAATTGATTATAAACAGAAGGACTTGCTTGTCGTTAAAGGTGATTGTATACGAGCGGAGATTTCACTGCATTACATCTTTGCATTTATTTTTATCACTATTATTTTCCTCTTTATCTTTGAAGTAAGCCATTCATTACACAATTAATATTAACTAAATACTTTTCAAACGTAAGAAACTCCTAGGCATGTGTTTGAATAGATC
>CM042158.1:68256410-68341410 GCA_023376005.1 Doryteuthis pealeii
TACCTAAACTATTTGAAATTTATACTAAAACTAAATGTATGTAATCCTTAATATTATTAAGTCATTTAGATTGTCGTTCATTTATGAAATAATTACTATTAATATTCATAATCGAAATATATTTTAAAGTTATTTGGATTGTAGTTTACTTTTAAAACGTAATTGTTTTTCCTTAGTAAGTGTAACATTGCGAGACAAACATATAAATTCTCAAAATTTTCTTAATCATGCTTTTCGTTTTGTTTTGTTTTTATTGTGACATTTTTTCATAATTCACATGGAGGAAGTCTCAAGATAAGAAAACCAAATATAAAGAATCCATTCAAGTTCAAAATCCCTCAGTGACTTCTTGGTCACCCTAAATAATTATTCATTGATTACAAATAGAAAGTTCAATCAAAAAGTTGATTTACAACTTTTACAAAATTTCTGTATATATTTTTGTAATTTCTCGTATTTTTTATAATATGCATCAAATGATTTTCTTTCCTTGAAACCTGAAATACATTTTATGAAATAAAACTAATAAATATCGAACAATCGTTACAGTTTTAAATCTGTCTTTTTCCATTACATAATGTACCTTGATAGAAACATGACATTATTGAGATATTCTCAGAATTCTATCTAAAATAGATTTTATAAATAGGGATTCCACTATGTACACGGAACTTTGATAAAAAAATATAAGACATTTACGTACGCGAAATATCCTGAAACCTTAGGTCGCATCATGAAATATAATTGAGTTTATTCTTGAATATATATAAGAAACCCTTTTTCCGTTCACCGTTCCCATTTCTTGTAATAATTTCAAATGTCAAACGGAAGATATGTAAGCAGAGAAATGTTAATAAATGACTAACCCAACAATGCTTTATGACATATGAAACTGCTCGTGTCAAGCAGATTACAATAACACAACAGAAAGGAAATATTATTGACTGATATAATTTCTATTCTCTCTGATGACTTGATATGGATTATTGTCAAGAAAAGTTAATTTGAGAAATGCTTCAAGGGTAATGACTTAGAAAACAGTTAATATTGCTTACATATAATATATATATATATATATATATATATATATATATTATATATATATATATATATATATATAGGCTGTTAGTATTTCTTTTCTTAGACCTACTCTGTGCAGACAAACACAGAGACACTCCATTTATTTGTTGGAGGCATAACATAACCCTGGTTTAACCTAGGGCACACACACATACCCCTCTTTCCCCATTTTTTTGTCCCCCCACTCTTAACAAATTCTTTACATTTCTGACTTTTAATTGTCAACCGGTGTAAATACTTGAAAAAGTACCGGTCGAAAAGGCCTTCGTATCCCCTTTTATTTTATATGTTATTTCATAATAAAATATCACCTCCCCATTTTACATATGATTCCTCTACTTTTAGTAGTTTTCAAATTTTCATGTACCAAACATCTATATATATATATATGTGTGTGTGTGTGTGTGTGTGTGTGTGTGTGTGTGTGTCTGTGTGTGCGCATGTGTATGTGTGTGTTTCTCTGGAGAACCTCTTTACGAATTTCACTAAAGCTGAGCGAACCCACTTTTGGTACCCTAAGGCTTTTTCACTGTTTAGTTTAATGAGACAAATGTTATACTAAATTATTCCTTACGTCTAGGATTGAAATATGTTTGAAAAAAGCATTTTCATCCTTTTAATTAGTATTAATTGGCAATTTAGTCAAAGTCTGACCAATCTCTTCCTTAACATTGTCCCTATAACTTTCACCTCCTGTATGCATATCTTAAATACCCACCCTCTATATGAATTTAATATCTCTACAGAGCAAAAAGAAAAGTAAGGAAATTCAAAAGTCAGCTGACCCACACTCTCTAACTGATAGATAGAGCTAATGGCTGGTTAGTTACTTAGTACCTCCTACCTAAGCTACAAATTGTCTTAAATTTTAAAAAGTACAATTTTCTCATAACTAAAGCTGATAATTAATTCAAATAAACTTATCTTCTTGTAAAACCCTGATCACTGATGATATTGAATAAAAAAACTGTACTAATTAAATAAAATAAACGCAATACCGTAAAAAGTGTCAGTGAAAACCGTAATGATTTTATCTGATAAATATTACGGGTTGTTCAGTAAGACTTTTTACGATAAGTTATAATGTTTTTAATATATATTTTTATTATATGCCAGTAATGTTAATATATGCTTCTTTAATACAAAATATTTTTTTTTATTATCAGCTTCAGTTATTTGAATTTCTTGGAAAATAACTTCTGACGCTAGTAAATACTGACAATAAGGTTTTAAAAATTTGATCTATTCTTTTACTAAATAAATTGTCTTTTCTTTTAGAAAATCAGTCTGACGCTAATGTTTAATGTTTGTTTTTTTGTTTTTTAAGCATAACTGACCCTTAGGTACCTCCAATTTTCCCTGTGAAATTTACCCTTCCCTTTATTTAACATAATGAAACATTTTGTCCATTCCAAAAAAGAAACATAACAAATAACTCCTTATGATTTTTCTTAATTTCAGCTTACGGAAATAATGTAAGTTATGAACGAAAACAATGTTTACATTTTCGCATCGTTAAATTAACTGAAATTTAACGTAGACCAAATGAGGTCGAAAAAGCTGTCCAGTGCTCCGGATGTCGCACATGGTATTTGCCGAATTGTCTGGTCATGGTAATATAATTCAGTTATCAATATCAATATCAATATCAATATCAATATCAATATATATATATATATATATATATATATATATATATATATATATATATATATATATAATATACAAAGATACATACATAGATATATCGATGGATAGGTAGATAGATAGATAGATGGATAGGTGTGAGTGAGTGAATGAGTGTGTGTGTGTGTGTGTGTGTGTGTGTGTGTTTGTATGTGTGTGTGTGTGTTTATTGGTGCTCTCTGTTGTATAAGAACTCAATTTACGAATTGATGAAAAGCACATTTCTAGTGATTGAAAGCATCCTATCCATAACAGCATTAGTTATAAACTTCCTTCCGAATTAAAGCAATGCTGTTCCTTAATTTTACCGTTCATCGGCTAGATACATATGAATAAAAAGTCTCTTAACTAAAAACAGAAGAACCAAATTGATTTTTGTCTGATTAGGATAATCGGTTCTGCACTAAAAATGATGAAAATCAGCTCATTTTCTTACAAAGGAATATAATGTTGACGAATGTCTTCATAGGCACATCTATGCATACATCACTGAATATATTTACAGTAATTAAATAATGTTACCATATAGTTGATTGAAATAGAGTGCATTTATTTTTTCAGAATAAGATTGCAAGACTCAGAGAGAACACTTGGTTACTTTTGATATATTAGGATTATATGACAGAAGTAAAAGTCACATTTATCTCACAAGTGTAATCCTATGCGTTTCAAATAACAGATTACCTAATCATCTATTTTTTCTGTTCTAAGGTTTCATCAAACCCTTTTGCCGTTGAAACTACGTATTCATTTAAACTGTATCAATATTACAGCAATAAGAATATATATAATATTTATATTTCAAGCGTAAATTAAATTTGAACCAAACGTTTACGTAGTATATGTCTTTACCTCAGTCTTTAAATTTAACCTATATTATCTGAGTATTTTGTTACATTATATTATATATGTAATGAATATTATAGGTGCGCATGTGTTCCATAGAAACTGAATAGAATCTTAGTATATACTGATTAGGTATGTACCTAACGTTATACTTAAAGTTTCAGTAAAAAAAAAATTAATTTGTGCAGCAAAGTATCGTAAGGGTCTGTATCTAAAATATTTTTAAAAAAATGTTTAACTTATTCGTTTCTAGACTTCTAGACTATATATATATATATATATATATAATATAATATATATATATATATTATATATATATAGAGAGAGAGAGAGAGAGAGAGAGAGAGAGAGTTTGCTATATTTACATTATAATATAATAGTGATATATCAGGTTAGGTTAGCGTGGACATGAAGAAAACAGTGCTTGGTAAATGAGAGTTTTTCGACTATATGATTTTCGATCTAGTGAAAATCTTCTAGTTCAGTTATATATATATATATATATATATATATATATATATATATATATATATGTTTGTGCGTATTTGCGTGTATGCCAAACTGGCATATCGTACCGATATTTTATTTGAGGGGGAAATCTCTGGATTAGAAAATAATCGAATATCTAGTTTAGATAGTAAATGGCTCATAATTTGGAAGATTGTACTGAACGACGTTTGTTACCCCTCTTGATACAATACAATACTATGAACTGCTAATTTGAGTTATACTCTAAATAAATATTGCTATAGATCCCTGGTACAACGGGAAAACTAGGGTTTCAAACAGACATGGGTAAATGTAGAAAAGTAAAATATAAACAAAAACTTCCAAACAAACATTGACTTTCTATTGCACTGAAAGGCATCATATTAAACGGATATCTATGATTTCTATACGCAATGATATCGGGATGAGAATAATAAAAACAAATAAAAAGTTTCTTGTTTTCTAAATTTTATATTCCCGCTTTTACTAATGAACATTTATTGGTCATATTTATGACCAATAAATCTTCATTAGTAACATATATCTCGTTCTCTAATTTTCACTGAACTTAGCTCACAGACCATGATAAAGGGTTTCGTTCTTTACTAGGTGATCCATACTTCTTACCTAGTGTACCAGGTGATCCATACTTCTTACATAGTGTACTAGGTGATCCATACTTCTTACATAGTGTACTAGGTGATCCATACTTCTTACCTAGTGTCGAACTCGGCTATTCTTAATAAATTACAATTTAAGACATATATGTTTTTTCAATATGAAGTCAATGCTTCCAGCACATAAAACAGTTTATAGAATTATAACTTTTCGATGTAAGCAAAGTAGGTGGAGTAGTCTATTATATATCAGGCGGATAGCGAGGGAGTCTATCACCTTTTCACCAGCGCTAAACAAGTTATGGCATTTGTTGTTTTAGTTTGGCCACCACACGTACTATCAGCTTCGACTTTACCGCACAGATTCAATCTGTGCTACTCCTGGGCTGAGTGAGCGAGGGTCCCTATTGATTACGGAACCTTGTAGTTCCGAGGCGCTGTTGGATTTAATGTTTTAGTTTATACGGAATTTTGAAGATTCCATTTCCCTATTAGTATGTCGTCTTATCCATGTTGACAGCAATGATATTTAATTTTGTAGATGCATGATATTCATTACTTGAACAGTTGAAATATAATTATCTGTTCAGATTTTACAATATGGCAGACATTATAATTCCGTATTCATGTCTGAGTAAATCATATATCTGTGGGATAATTCTTATTCGAATGGCAGTAATTATATATCTTAATTAAACTGTATGTACGGTTTTTTTTTAGTTTGAACTAATCTATTTGATACAGCTAAAGAATAATTGATTTTATCATATGAATGATATTTACTTTATTTATTTCTCAATGTCTTAAAGGAAAGATGACGTTTCGTATGTCATTTATCATGAGAGTAAATGATTTCATAAAACATGAAAAAATATTACGGCTGAAGATATGGAGCGATTACAAGTTAATGACTATATTTCTTCTTGCTATTTGTATCCCTGATTTGAAATTCCTTCAATCATAGATAAACTATAACTTACTTTTGAAAATAAAATATTGTTTTTTAATTAAGAGAAATTAATTGTTGGAAAGAGAAAAGGAAGTAGTGTATTTTCAAATGACATATTCTATCATTTTTCATTATACTTTCAGTTCTTGTAAAAATATTTACAATTGTTTCGTTGAGGATAATAAATTGAATATAAAACAAAATATTAGGTTGATGCAGAAATAATTAGTCGAAATGAGAATAGTTCGAATCTACGCATTGTTTTCAAGAAGGAACATGTCTTTCCATTTCGGCAGTGAAGATTTAGTCGATTAATTTTTTTTAAGGCGGTTAATCTGGTGCGTGGTGGTTGACGATGTTTCAGGAAAGACTGTGAAAGAGTAATCTAGTAATGTGTCAATCGAGAGATATACTATCCAATTTTACGGAGGCCCTCGTTGTGTAATGGTTATCATCAAAGGAAATGGGCACAGTGACCAGCAGTTCAAATCCTTGATGAAGATGTTCACATTTCCCATAGCGCTTAATCCAAATATTCTACCCCGAGTTTTGAGTAAATAATAGGGCTGAATGGTCTATTCATCTTTACTATGGCAGCCAGACAAGGATAAATAAGCTTTAAATTTAACCCTGTTAACAATACTGCTTTGGTATCCTGCTCATGGTGGAAAGGGTTAGGTAGATAGATATCGTCGAACGTTGAAAAGGAATAAAAATGACTTTATCGATTGACAAATGTTGTTGTAAAACATTACTGATTCTGGTTTATCCATTTGGTTTTTAAGCACTTATCATTTACCCTGCTTTTTGTCAGAATCTAAGCAGTCCTATTTCATTATTCCATTTGACAGCTAAGAAATCATGATGGTGATGTTCTTTAAATGCAGATTTGGTAAGGGAAAGCATTTTTATGTTTAACAAGGCTAAGCTAGAAATGTAACAGAATAGAAATTAAAACATGTCTACTGGACAGAGGAACTGTATGACCCGCCATTATATAGCATAGATAGACTTCAAAACTGCCAAGTTCTAGACAACGTAGAGCCACTGAATTTGGCAGGAAATATCGAGACCGTAGTTCAGTATCTGTGCCAATCTTAACGCACCTAAAGTCCATTTACACACAAGCTGTTCTTTTTGAACGAAAGAAACCACCAAAACCCTTTTCAATGGACGACAGAAGATTTCTTTGCGACAAAAAACCGGGCTCTTTTATCTATAACAAAAGACGCTTCATGAAAGTTACCCACTAATAACTTCCCCTTGGTCAATATTTAGCAATCAAAGGAAATATGAGAAACTTTAAATGTGTCGGTGAGAATGATGGCAATTTATCTGAGGATAAAACAACCAACTATAAAATATGGACATAATATATGAAGTTGTGTCTGTCTGAATTCGTTTCACACGTTAAAATACACGAGCATGTGAAAAGTTATTGGCAAGGAGATTGTTTGTAAATCTCTCTCTCTCTCTCTCTCTCTCTCTCTCTCTCTCTGTCTCTCTCTGTCTCTGTCTCTGTCTCTGTCTCTGTCTCTGTCTCTCTCTCTCTCTCTCTCTCTCTCTCTCTTATACACACACACACACACACACACACACACACACACAATATTGTCTGATGTCATATTAAAATCAAATTCATCATTGAAACAAAAAATATTTAATTTTCAATCTAGATATTTCAGCTATATCTCCAGAATCCTCAGTGGAATTTATACCCAGAAACCTTTTTAATGCGTACCACCCACTATGGAGAACCCGTTGTTTACGGTCAATTCACGCTGCATCGCCGGGTATCGATTGGCCTTATTCAGTACTCAGATGGATAGCCACTTAGCGTACAATATCTGCCCTTTGTCTAGTTCATCATAACTTTCATAGGCAAAGTACGTAAATGGCTTCGCAAATACTGAACATCAAAAAAACAAGCATGGTTTAGCAAAAATATGTATTGCACTCGATACATTTGTGGTAAAGAAGAATCACAAAAAGAATGTTAGATGGAATATATAAATCAGAAATAGCACAGAATATGTGAAAGAAAAAAAGTGAATTCATGTTTAGCTCCGATTGGAGTAAAAGACAAATATAATGTTATCTATAAATATCTATAGAGCAATACATATCCTACAGGAATTTTACTTAGTATAAATTATTTCATTTCATATTAATCAACTGAGTAAATGTAAATTGCATTTATTGTATCATCATTACCAAATCCTAATCTAACTGCGCATAAATGTGGTCAATAAAAGTTGGAAATCTCAGTTTTCTTTTAAGACAAACTTTATGTAGAAAGGCAACAGATTAGCAATAGAATTTCTGTACGATGTTGAAATATTTACCAAGGGAAAGACAAAAACATTTGAATGCAAATTTATTCCTATTTGATCTGATGAGTCATTAAAATTATATCTTTAAAAAATAGAATGAATAGGATATTAAACATGAACATTTTAAGGCATTATAACACATAGTGTCGACTGAAAATACAGAATAAAATCCTGTTATTGCTCTGTTATTATTTAAATATAAGTAAGCCGTCGGGGTGGCATAACGTCGGTATCTACCAGACAGCGAGTGAGTATATCCCCTTTTCACTAGCGTTAGACCAAGGAGATTGTTTTTGAGTCTGAGGTGGTGCGCCACACCTACCATCAGCTCCTTACTTTACCGCACAGATCCCTGTGCTACTCATACGCTGAGTTGGCGAGGGCCGGTATCGAACCAGGAAACTTTTCGGACACTCTACCAAGAATGTATATGGGTGATAATAGTAGTGTCAGTATTGGTGTTAGTGGTAGGGACGGTAGTGGTAACTGACAGGTCCCGTTGCAAGAATGGAAGATTAGCGCCTCGAAAAAATTTACTTTTTGGAGAATTGTCCATTGGCAGGGAAAGGAGAGAAGCGACAAGAGAGATACCAATACACCCTAAAAAAAGAGCCTCAAGTCCTCCGATATCGACCAACGATAGTGGACAGCCCAGACTGTCAACAGACAACAACGGAACGGCTGTAGCCACAGCAACATCTCCAAAGCAACCTCATTCATTGGAAATAGCCGTAAAGCCAGAATATCTACAGTGCTGCAATGGAACCATGGGTTTTTCAGACTTTTCCTTTCATCCTCTATAGCAGGTCCTGACTACTTTGCATAGGCTTCATCAGCCACCATCTTCCTTCTACTTAATCGAAAAGACATTCATGAATCTTCGATCACGAAGTTATGGTCATATATGTAGTAGTAGTAGGAGGATGACGACGACGAGGACGAGGAGAAGGAGGAGGGGGTATAGTTTTATTATCGTATTAACTATTTTCTAGAGTTAAATCGAGTTCAAACATAGACGGTATGAGGTCACGAGGTCTTGGACTTGCCATAACACTGATTTCTGTGCTTGGGTATTTTGTTAATTACTTTTTTATTTATCACCACTGAGATTGGGAATAAATCAAAATCAAAAGACGCTACAAACAGTAATAAAACCTATCTTACTATTACGTAACCAACCGCGTATTGTTATGAGTGGTACAAAGTATGACTCGTGCGTGCTAAATTACACTTAAAACAAATTATTTAGCAGGAACAAACAGTTATAGCGTTTAATTACCCAAAAATGCTAAATGCAAAATAGGTGAAGTTAGATGTTTTTAAATCATTGACACATGTTTCTTTAAAGCTTAATGCCAGAATGCTAGAATACCATGAAGTTAAAAATAAATAGCGGGGAGAGGCAAACATACTGATAAGATAATTGTTTCGTATTTCAGAGACTGATTTCATCTATGATGAAGTGGCTGGTAAAGTTTTCAGACATTAAAATCTGGGAAATGTTTATGCTTGCATAATTCCTTTTTTTTTTTTTTTTTCATGTTTAAAAATCTGATAGAATCTATTAGTGAGACTTTGAAGAACATTCATCAAACTATGTTTTCGAAAGTGGCCAATATTTTCATGAATTGTGCTCTTCGGGATTTGAAGGCAATAAACGTTTGACAAAATATTTTTTTAACTATTGCCTATTAACATTTGTACTTTTTTTTTAATTATAAAGATAATATTTTCTCAAGGTTCTACTAAAAAAAGGCTATAAGGTATTTACCACGCATTCCAATTTTCCGGGTCGGATACAAAGTCCTATTTAAGTAGGACTACCCATGAACCGCAACTCGTGGGATGGAAAGCACAAAAATACGTAGATTCACTCAGAATTCCCCTTCAATGAGGGTAAGGCATCTCAGGCACTGGTAAATAAATCCAGACCTGCCACTTTAAATCAAGGGGGCAGGCGTTGCCTGGGAGGAATGCCCCTGGGTTCACGCCGTAAATTTCCTTATCGGTCCTGGACACAAGTTTCCGAAGAAATTAGGTAAGCATCGAGAAAAATCTCTAATCATTGCAAGGATACTTAGAAATACATGATGCATATTTTTAAAAACACCCTGACATAACCTCACACAGATTCCACATATTTACTTTAAAAACCCGTGGTATTTTTATTATTGAGTATTGATCATGATATAGTTATGATATCTAACAATGTGATTAAAGTATTATTTTTTATAATTCTTAGTACATATTCATCATATGATAAACGTATTCTTGGCGTAATTTTCACGGAAAATCTCACTGAATTTTAATAAAAACACTTTTGCTAAATATTAATGAACTGGGATGTTGCTTCCTTGTTTAATATTTAATATAAGGAAAACAAGATTTTTTTTAATAAATCAAGGTTTGTAAATATTCAAAATTACCATTTATCGTCTTTTTCGATGAAAATGACTTAAAAGATCCCTTATGATTTAAAAAAAAAAGGATCGTTGTATATGGTGAAAATGTATAGGCGAAATGTATTTACATACGTTTCTCTTATGCAATATGCTTCATGTTAATAACAGTTTAATTTGACAACATAGTTTTCATTTTTCAGTCGCGCACAAGAACCCACGTCTCTCTCTCTCTCTCTCTCTCTCTCTCTCTCTCTCTCTCTCTCTCTCTCTCTCTCTCTCTCTCAATCTTTCTCTCCCTCCCTTCTCTTTTGCTTATATATATATATATATATATATATATATATTAAAGTAGTCGGAACGGCCTAATGTTGGTATGAGCCATACAGAGTGGGAGTCTATCCCCCTTTCAATAGCGCTAGACAAAGGAGATTGTGTTTTGCATCTGAGGTGGTGCGCCACACCTACCATCAGCTCCTTACTTTACCGCACAGATCCCTGTGCTACTCATACGCTGAGTTGGCAAGGGCCGGTATCGAACTAAGAACCTTGTGGTTTCTAGCCAAACGCTCTACTGACAGAGCTAACCCGGCCATACACTCAAGCGGGCATTTACATATAGACACTCAAACACGCACACTCAAACACGCACAAACACACATACATACGTATGCACATTCACGCGCGCTCAATCACGCACAGGAATGCACACACACACTCTCTCTCTCTCTCTCTCCCACACGCACACACACACTCTCTCGCGCACGCACACACACACACACACACACAAATATATATATGTATATATATATGCATTAAAGGAATGGATACAATAGAAACTAACTCGAGTTTCACCATAAGGACCTTCAGGGTTAAATCCACTGAATTAATCGAGGTACCGATTAATTGCAGCCGATTACAAGTGTGTTCATTGAATAAGATGTTATGTTTAACATGTTATGTTTAACATCTTATTCAATGAACACACGTGTAATCGGCTGCAATTAATCGATACCTTGATTAATTCAGTGGATTTAACCCTGAAGATCCTTATGGTGAAACTCGAGTAGGTTTATACTGTATTCATTCCTTTAATAAATTTGCTCTACTTTGTATTGAGCACTTTGTATTTGTTTTATCGCGGACTTAACCCCTGGATTCTGCGCACCTCCAACGATCGTGCCCATATTCACCGGTAAGCCACCTTTTATCTATATAAATACAATATATATATATATATATATATATATATATATATATATATATATATATATATATATATGTATGTATAGATAGATAGACAGATAGATAGATACATTTGGTATACAAATAATACTATTGTATTTCTAAATTACACATTAAATGAAAATTCACTTAAAGAAAGCATCATGCATATGAAAGAGATTATTTGCAAAGGTTAAACTACCATTTATTTTTATATCTATAGGAAATCTTAATAAGTCAGAAACACTACTCGATATTACTGAGCAGCAGTCTTGATGTTTTACCCTGCAACTTTCAGGCAATTACTAAATCGAGACAGCGTGCGACTATTTCTTGTTTACTAAAGCCATAAACAGTAAAACCTGAGAATGTGGGAGATTATTGTACGAATGTATATGGTTTGAAGCAGACCGCTACCAGCAAACTTTAATTTTTGAAATTCTTCAAGATTTATTTAGATCTGAGGAACATTGTATTAATCCTGATTTTGAACCATAATTCACCTTAGCATCAAATATTTTCACTAGCAGGGGTGTTATTGTACATGAAAATTGATTTCCATTAGAGAACCAATGTCTGAATAAACTATAAATGAATGTTGGCCAACCAACTCATTGCGAAGGTTCCTACCCAAAACAAAGCACATCACGTTATCGCTGACGCTGAAACTAAACAGGCTACCGTTCCTATTTAAATGCCACGCAATTCGCCAACCATGAGGGCCACACGAGGTCGTACTGCATTCGCCTCTGAATAGCAATTTCTGAAAACAAAATGTCCATATAGTGGTTGACTCTGGTGACATGTTTAACGGGGTTATTTCTCATCAAAGGAGGGCAAAGTTATATTTCCGCCCTATTGTAAATTTCAGCGTACCATTCAATAAAACGATTGCAGCATTCTAACGATATATTCTCGCTGAATTTTAGAAGCTATTTCTCTAGTATTAATCGGGCAGACTTTTCAAATTAATCCACACACACACGCATATATATATATATATATATATATATATATATGTGTGTGTGTGTGTGTGTGTGTGTGTGTGCGTGCGTGCGTGTGTGTGCGTGCACGCGCGTGCGCACACACACATTTAGTAGTTTAAAATTCGACCGCGACATTTAATAACACTATTGTATGATTCTAATATTTTATATACCCTTGAATTTCCAAATCTAGAGATTTCGTGAATTAATCAGTAACACACACACACACACACACACACACACACATACACTTGATAAGTCGAAACACGTGTCTGTGTATAACCCTATATATGCTCCCCATCCCCTAGGGTTGAGCACTCTGGGGGGGGATCTCGCTGACGGCCGCCAACTCAAGCGTAAACGCAGCGCTCTTCTATATAAGGAATGGAGCACTCTGTGACAGCCTTTACACACAAAGTGATGTGTGTATTAAAATAGTTAAAATCCCCTTCCAATTCTGTTAGTGAAGACAGCCTAATGGTTAAGGTGCCGGACTGACACCCAACCGACCGGATTTCAATTCCGGCTGTAGCTAGCTTACAAAATGTCTAGCCACACTGAAGAGACTTGATAAGTCGAAACACGTGTCTGTGGATGACCCTATATATATATATATATATATATATATATATATATATATATATATATATATGGGTGGTCTGTGTCTGTGTGCTCAGTGGTATTTCTCTGAGTATAAGAACCCGTTTTATGAATTGATGAAAAACAGCTTCCCAGTGATTGAAAGGAAGCTATGCCTAACAACATTAGTCATAAGCTTCAATCCGAATTAAAGCAATTCCGTTCCCTTTTTTTACCGTTCATTGGCTATATAGTTACATAGTTATGAATAAAGAAGTCTCTTAACAAAAAACAGAAGAGCCAACGTCCTTTTTCTGATTAGGATAATCGGTTCTGCACTAAAAATGATGAAAACGATCTCATTTCATTCCAAAGGAAGTTAATCACCACGAATGTCTTCATATGCACATTTTGACATATATCACTGAATATATTAACAATAATTAAATAATGTTATCATAATGTTAATTGACGTGGAGTGCATTTATTTTTTTTCAGAAAAAAGATTGCGAGATTTAGTGAGACCCTATCCGTTCTTCTGATATATTTTATTATATGTCTGAAGTAAAAGCCACCTTAATCTCCCAAGTGTAATCCTAACTACTTATTTACTTTTTTTACATTTCCATTTCTAAGGATTCATTCTACCCATTTTGTCGATGGAAAATTGCCTTAATTTAGATAGCACCAGAAATACACGATATATATATATATATATATATATATATATATATATATATATATATATATATATTATATATATGTGTGTGTGTGTGTGTGTGTGTGTGTGTGTGTGTGTGTGTGTGTGACTGCAATATATGCTCTAAAACCCGGTAGAGCTCTTCAGAAAGGAGTTTAGCTGACGGAGACCGTATTTCGCATAAGAGGCTCTCTCTTATTTATGGATATAAGCCCTCTAAGTGACCTTCACATATGAAGCTATGTATGTATTTATCAATTAAAATTCCGCATCTGGGCGGTAGGTGCTGATGGCTGAAGGGTTAGGGAATAGGACTGATGAAAAATCAGTAGAGTTCGGCTCCTGGATGGAGGTACTCTGCTAAGTCTAGCCACAGTTAGACGTTGGAACATGGTGTCTATGGATGACTATTATATATATATATATATATATATATATATATATATATATAATATATATATATATATATATATAATTAAAGAGTAAAGTCGACGGGGCGGCCTAAAATCGGTATCATCCAGTCAGCGAGGGAGTCTATCCCCTATTCAATAGCGCTAGACCAAGGAGATTGTTTTTTTAGCATCTGAGGTGGAGCGCCGCATCTACCATCAGCTCCTTACTTTACCGCACACATCTCTGTGCTACTCATACGCTGAGTTGGCGAGGACCGGTATCGAACTAGGAACCTTGTGGTTTCTAGACGAACGCTGTGTGTGTGTGTGTGTGTGTGTGTGTGTGTGTGTTTGATTATAACATTTCAAATGTAAATGATATTTGAAATGAAGTATTAGGAAATGTTTTATATATTTTTGTGCGACATATTAAACTATACATAGCTAATACGCATTGTCATTACTATTTCGCACATGGTAGACGTTTTTGATCAGAAAAATTAAATTGCATTCTTACCCGGAAGGATATTTAAAATAATAAAATGGCTGCTGTTTACAAAAACATGATTCTAAGCGAAACAAATAAATTTATACTCAATTTAATGCATCGATGACTCTAATAGCCACACACACACACAGACGCACACACACACACACACACACACACATACACATATATATATGTATGTGTGTGACCTTATGTACGTATACATGCACTCATACACAAAGACACACACACACACACACACACACACACACACATATATATATATATATATATATATATATATATATATATATATATATATATAATTACGTATAAACGTTAAAGAATATACGTATGGTTTTGATATGAGAAAATTGTATCCGTTCATGATATATTGATTTATTCGCATGGCCAGCCACAAATAATTGATCATATAAACCTTTTAGCAATTAATTAATACAGTAATTGCTTATTTAGGTATTAATGCTCCGTGCATATGTAACGGACTAATGGCAAATCAATATACCAATACACACGCGATATTATTTTTTTCTTTACAAAAGGCGTAAATGAAATTTATTCTATTTTTGCAAATGATTAGATTTTCGTGTAAATTTCATTACCATAAACTAGTATATTTTGTCATGAATCGCGTTGTATATTAATAGGATTTCCAGGAATCATGTAGAAATTATTTTGAATCAAAAATTAGAGACGATATGCGATTTTATTTAAGGCTAAATAGATTTCAATCTAGATAAATGTGAGCGTTAGTCTCGTTTTCAACAAAGTGATAGTTGGGAAACATTACAATTATAACAAAATGGTTTATTTTTTACAATAGCTGCCAAGCCTGTTTTACGAAAATATATAAATTTAGTATTAATTGTTGTATATTTATCATATTTTCTCCTCTTTAAGATCAGCTACTGATTTTTGTTCTTGGATAGCAATTTCTTAACTGGGGAATAGGTGCATATTTCTACAGTTTTCATTATGTATAGAAGTTGTAAAAAATATGGACATTGTTTATTTTATTATCAAAAGGAAAAATATTATTTCATTCAATGAAACTAAACTAACTAAACATAATTCGCTGGAAGAAAACTTTAATATTATTATTAACGTTTTCGGTTTTTCTATGAGTTCCACTGACATCCAGGATAACATGATCTTAATTTTCAATAACCATCAAATGATTATCTATATAAAAAAGTGTATCGTGTTTAGCAGTATCTAAAATGTAATGAATTGTTTAATATATTTATTTTATAGATACTGAACATATGTGCATATGTCTATGTGTTTAATGCATGTATGGTATGTAACTATGCATGTATGTATGTATGTGTTTAGTATTAATTGTTGTATATTTATCATATTTTCTCCTCTTTAAGATCAGCTACTGATTTTTGTTCTTGGATAGCAATTTCTTAACTGGGGAATAAGTGCATATTTCTACAGTTTTTATTATGTATAGAAGTTGTACAAAATATGGACATTGTTTATTTTATTATTAAAAGGAAAAATATTATTTCATTCAATGAACCTAAACTAACTAAACAGAATTCGCTGGAAGAAAACTTTAATATTATTATTAACGTTTTCGGCTTATTTATTTTATAGATACTGAACATATGTGCATATGTCTATGTGTTTAATGCATGTATGGTATGTGACTATGTATGTATGTATGTATGTATGTATGTATGTATGTATGAGTAACACTGAAAAAGAACAGATCTTACCAAAATTTCATTTGAGGAATACATTTAAAATAATCTCAGTCAAATTTGCAACCAACTGAATGCTAATCATTTCAGGTTAGTTTTCTTAATCCTAAAAATAATGATATGATAAAGGTAACTATGAGTTTCTAATTAGAGTCTCCCGATCATAATTATTACTATATGTCTCTGTTACAACGGGAAAACAACATGTTCAAGACTCATTATATTAATTTTCAGATTAATCATAGAAACCATTAACGTTTATTAATACGTTAATGTTTTCTATGATTAATCTGAAAATTAATATCTCAGAATTACAGATTAAAAAGCAAACATCCACAAAACATTGAAACGCATGATATTAAACACACATTAAGGATTTGTGTACATAAAAATCCTTCCAGACTAAGAGAGAAAAAATATAAAACATTCCCATCCCCATCATTTGCCACAATAAAATAAAGACCCGGTCTTTAGATAAAACGTGCATTAGTAAGACATTAGTTAATATCTATGTTGTACACATTTACTATTTTCCCCATAAAAAAGAAGACAACATATTTAGCTAATATATTTTCGTACTCTGTTGCTTAGTAATCTATTTTTCTGACAATTGTTATTAATTTCAAATTCTATACGTCTTCACCTCGTGTAAAACCCGGATATTCTTAATAAATTTGTCTTAATTAGGTTTGTCTCTGTAAATAGGGAGAATAGAGTTTAAGCACCAGGATGGTTTGGCTAATTTTGGTTTCTTTGTTTAATGGTATATCAACCTTTGTTGGTTATTCAATTCTAATTGTTTCCTAGTAGAAGAACAGAAGTGGTACTATTTAACTCATAGATAGGTTGTATAAGGGATTTCTTAAATTTCACAATACTATTAGCCCGAAAGTGAAAGTAAGAGTGTGACTGGAGTTTATAATCGCTGACTATGATATCGCAGAGACAAGAGGTAAGCCATTACACCATGGGAACTTCCCACACCAGGAAAGGTTACAAGATTAGAAATATTCTATGCAATAAAGTATGATTTGTTGTATTCAGTATTTTCGTCTTTGAGTGAATTTGAAGAGTCTATTTCCTTATCTGATGTATTAATATTCATGTTGACATTAATGATGTTTAATTTTGTAGGTGTATGGTATTCATTACTTGAACTGTTGAATTATAATTATCTGTTCCAATTCCACAATATGGCAGACATTATAATTCCGTATTCATGTCTGAGTAAATCATATATATGTGGGATAATTTTTATTTGAATGACAGTAATTATATATCTTAATTAAACCGTGTAGGTGTTTTTCTTATTGTTTGAACTAATCTATTTGATATAGCCAAAGAATAATTGATTTTTCTCATGTTAATGATATTTACTTTTTTTAGAATTTGAATATCTCAAAGGAAGAATACTATTCGATATATGATTTATATATCATCATCTCGTATAGGTTTTCATAGAACTTGAATAATTACAATCTCTGAGGATATTAACATTTTCTTAATAAAATGACGTTTTGTCCAAATTGTTATCATTGCGTTGCGTTTCCGTATTTAATAGACACAATATCAGCATCAAATTAATGTATAAATATTACTTTAGATTTTAATATATACGATTAAATTTGAAGTTAATCTAATTATTGAACAGAACAAAGCGACATACATTAGAATATTTCAAAATAACACTTCTCATCAATTGTAATTATAAGAGTTTTATCTTGACTATACGTGTTTTATTAAGGGTGATAAATAGAATTGACGTAGAAATATTCCCATTGTTTGACCATTAATTTTAAGCAAACTTATTTTGATGAAGTATTGGTTTGGAAAGTGTTTTTAATGTTTTTACAATTCAATATTAGATTTAAGTATGGCAGCAATTAAAACTTAATGGTTAATAATCTAATCTCATCTAGCATACACGAGCTTCAAATCTTGTTGTGACCCTGACAACGTATCTATTACATGTACATGTACATGTACACTATATGGCCAATGGATGTGGGAGGGTATCTCGTGATCTGGGCTCTGCAAATTTATTTGTTCCTCACTTAAAATATAACCACACAAAATATGTTCTTGCAAATGAAAGTTATCATAAGAGTAATACGGAAAGCGATTTCACAAAACCGTAGATGATTATCTGTTATTTTAAACCGTTTTTTCTATATACAAAATAAAATATGTTTAAGGCAGTTCCCGAAAAATAATTCCTATTTGTTTCAGAAAAGCTTATATTCTTCTGTGGAATATTCCGCGGATATTGACAAAGGGCGTTCTTATATCGATATATTTGACAATGGAAATGAACCATTGCCCCGATATACATAATCTGTCCTTTTTAGTGCTCTCCAATATATTTTCTCTTTATAAGCCCTCTGAATTCAGAACTCTGCTTTTTAAAAATATTTTCTTGAATCAATGACTATGATATCTTTTTCCATTTATATCTAACTGTTTTTAAACCAATGTATGGTAACCGTATAATTTGTGGATCAAGATATTGTTCGTTAGAATAGAAAAATAACCGTCACCTTTCATTTAATATAGACAATACTTTATTGTTTCAAAATAAACTCATTTGAATTAAAACTTATCCCCTTCCGTGTACACCGGAAACCACATTTCTCAAACCAACTTTCAGCTTTTAACAATATAACAATTGATTCAACTACTGTTTGTTTATTCAAAGTCTTTTCTACTCATCATGAATTTTTCTTTTATGATTTCCCTTCCAAATTTTATTCTAATGTGTGTGTATGTCAATGAGTAACTTGTCACATACCTTCTCCCAAAGCACCGCCCTTTACACTTCTCAAACTCTCTGCTTGAGGTGACATTTTTCAATAATATGTTCCCTTCTCTCTCTTCTCTCTCTCTCTCTCTCTCTCTCTCTCTCTCTCTCTCTCTCTTTCTCTCTCTCTCACACACACACACACACACACACACTATCTCTCTCTCACTACCTCTATATCTCTCTCTCTCTCTATGTCGCTATATGTCTCTCTCTCTGTCTCTCTCTCTGTCTATCTGTCTGTCTCTCTCTCTATGTCTCTCTTTCTCTCTCTCTATGTCTCTCTCTATGTCTCTCTATGTCTCTCTATCTCTGTCTCTCTCTATTTGTCTGTCTCTCTGTCTCTCTCTATGTCTCTCTCTGTCTCTCTCTCTATGTCTCTCTCTCTCTCTATGTCTCTCTGTCTCTCTCTTTATCTCTCTCTCTCTCTCTCTCACTCTCTCTCTCTCTCTCTCTCTCTCTCTCTCTCTCTCTCTCTCTCTCTCTCTTTGAAATAATGAAATACGTATAAGGAATAGCAACATGTTCACAGGTCTTTGGGTTACGCGAATTGAACTACTTTACATCTGCTGTATGGCTGGGTTAGTGTTAGCATTTTCTAATAGTTTTTACCTTTCTGGGGAAAAGTTATCAAAATGTTCTGCAGTTAATATGAGGAACCAACATGAATTTTATTCTTTGAAATTGTTCACTACGTGTGCAATCAACTTAAAATAAGCCATGCCTGTTTAGTGTAGAACAACACCAGTTTTACAGACTATACACATATTCATCATAATGTATCCAAATATAATACTTAATGTATTTATAACTATCAAAATAATATAAAAACAACGGAACGTAGACCGGTTCGAATAAAGTTTAGTAAATGACACTTAACTTGTGCATACTGTTTATAAAGAAAATGTAACGACCAATCTTATTTTGTTTTAATTCCTCCATTGCAACATCTACACTCTCTACTTATTCAGAGATTAATCTGTCTCGAAAGATTAGTATTCTTGTCTTTCACGTGATTCTTATATATTTCGTTTAAGTTTAGATATTTGTATAAATTATTGTACTCATGCAATTTTCATGGATTACTAATATATTACAGCAAATTATACTTACCACACGCGCACATTGCTGAATCCCTCACATTAATTAATTGCCTTTAATTGAATGTATATTTTATATTATTCTAATTGTGCATATATATCTTTTTTCGAATTTCTTTCATTGCCCGCTTTTCTTTTTCTTTTTTTAAATCAAACATTATGCTCTGAAGAAGACGACATGTTTACATATAATTTTCTATTATTCATTTTTACTTTTTAAATGATTTTAATTAGAATGTTGTATACGTAAACAAATTCCCGTCGAAACACGTGTCAGCACATAATAAATTTCACCCGTATAAATATATTTATATTTTCCCATTTGTTTTCTTAACACACACACACACACACACACACACACACATATATATATATATATATATATATATATATATATATATATATTATTTGTTGAATTTTAAAAAAATAAAAGTTTTTCATAAGCAACTACCCAGGTTTCAGGTTATTTCCCATCGTCAGGTTGCTAATCTCCTGGTGTTTATTTGAAGAGATTTGTGTTGTTATGTTTATGGACCGCAAATTACAACACCGGGAGATGAGCAGCCTGACGATGGTGAAATAACCTGAAACCTGGGTAGTTGCTTATGAAAAACTTTTATTCTTAAAAAATTCAACAAATAAATAAAAGCTCCTACAAATTTGTGGTTGAGCACTGTGATTTCTTGTTTTCATCCGAAAAAAATTTTTCATATATATATATATATATATATATATATATATATATATATATATATATATATATATTAGCTTTAATTTGTATATTTTCATATAATGTATCTCAAGGGTACTGTTAACAGACGAGCAAACAAGTTTCAACGAAAATAGATATTAATATCTCCATTGCCTGCAGCAATAACGCACCCTATGATTCTTCCTACAAAATCAGATAGATATCAAATTTCATAGCTAAAATCCACCATGGCTACGAAAATTCTAGACATCCAAAAAATGGCGGGCAAAGAATCTGCATAATGATACACCATGTAAGTTTTGATACAGATTAATAATATGTTTAGCTGTGAATGTATGAAAGAGGAAGGTAAATACACTTTAATCTAAGAAAGAAGGCGAAGTATACTTAAAACAACACATTGGTTAAACAACATATCTATTTTGTGAAGTAACTGTAGAACTAGAAGAGAGAATTTAGATGTAAACATTACACTGGAACATCGACAAGGAAAATCAACTGTTAAGGTTTATAAATGATTACTTAGTGCAATGCCCTTGTGGCAATGTGGAAACGTAGACACTGTCTGAAAATGGGGTCAACAAGAAAGTAAAACCCGATTTCGTTTCTAGAGGTGTCTCAAATTCTCAATTATCCCATCCTGTGAGAGTGCAATACTCAATCTAAATAGATAAAAGTGAGAAAGTATGAAAAAAGATAATACCAAACTGGAGAAAAATTGGATACGTACTAAATTGAATTGGGAGGTCGTGTTAAAACAGGCAACATTCCTGATTAAAAAGTGAACAGGAAATAATTCTGTTATTTAATTTCTGCCGGTATTAACATTTGTATCACACGCAGGAATACATATTCTATATGAATATAATCTAGTAATAAGTAATTATTTTTTATAAGTATCAATTCTTTAAAAGCTAATTACATTAATTTATTATCATTATCGAGTAACTGAGAATAAGTGTGATCAAATAAATGTTTGCGCGCTTAGTTTTTGTTCAAGTCATAAATTCTCTCGGGAAATATGTTATATACCCTTCGTTGGGTATACAATAGAGAGTGTGAGATAGTATTACTTCAGAGAGTTCTCGGTGATAGAGAGTGGGGAGAGAGAGAGAGAGAGAGAGAAGAGAGAAAGAGAGAGAATGACAGAGAGAGAGAGAGAGAGAAGAGAGAGAAGACAGAGAGAGAGAGAAAGAGAGAGAGAGAGAGAGAGAGAGAGAGAGAGAGAGAATACAGACAGACAGACAGACAGAGACAAAGATTAAAGACTTACTTGGTTACTGCTTCTGCTAGTTTTTCTGGTAGTCATCTTGTTGTCTTCTAATTGCTTCTTCTTTTTCTTAACTAAGGCCTTCTTTTTCCTGGGTTAGTTTTAGTCATTTCAATTAATCATATGAACTATAAGACTTCTATTTCTTGATCAAGTTTCTTTCTTTAGTCTAGACCATGTTCTTCCGCGTGTATGAGATTTCAACCGCGGCAGAGAGAGAGAGGCGCGTGCTCTCTGTTCCAACTTCATGTTGAATATAATTCTCTTAACTAAGTAATCACGTGACGCGCGAGATTCGAGCCACTAGGGGCCAGAGAGTTATAACCGTTACTGGTAATTTTCCACTCTCTGATTTCAAAGCCAACGGTCCCCATATTCAGCTACAGGGCCTGTCAATATTTATAACACTATGAATAACTATGTAACAAATGCAGCAATTACTAAGAAAACTCCAGACCCTCGTTGAAATATTTAACTAGACAATATAAAGAGCACAATGTAATTTAAAGTGTTGAGTCACTGAAATCATATATTTCACAGATAACATAACCAGAATTAATATGAACGTTTTGTGCATTAAAACAATGGGTGTCACCTTGAAAGACAGAATGGTGAGTTGTTATTGTTCTGATACTATTTGCATTTAGATGATATAGAATATAGTTGGTTGAATTACCAAACTGTTTTACGTTGCCAGACTAGAAGTTCACCATATCAGAAAATTACATTTTTGGAGACCTTCCCAATGGCCACCATGTGAGAGGACCGATTCAAGAGATATTAATACTTCCTAAAAATGGGCTCTCACGCCTGTGATATCGACCACTGAAAGTGGACCGCCTAGGCTTCCAATAGACAACCATAGCAAAACACTATTTTAAAACAGCCGTAGAATAATAATGGAGGAAAATAGACAGCGCCTCAAAATGAATAGGCAGCAACAGAACAAACAGTTCAGTAATAGGCTTGGGCATGTGGAGATCACAGAGTCTTAGTGTTGCGTACTGGCATGAAATCGTATATGTTATATAGCGGCTTCAAATTCACGGCCCTACTTCGTGTATCTGCATACGTATCGGGTATCGTCACTAACCCTAGACGATATATGTAGTAGTCAACTACTACCGACTACTGGACTTCAATAAACAACAGATACGTATGTACAAAGAGAGGACCCTTCTTTATTTTCCTCGGTGTGTGGGTGGTGAAGGCACAGAGCTTACAATGAGTGCCCAAGGGTTGATGATGACTACTACTGCTGCTGAGATGACTAGCGCTGGTGAGGTGGTGGGTCCCACAGCCGTTGGCTGCAATGGACCGTGAGCGTCCGTCGCTCACTTGTTCTCCGTCCGCTATCTCCTGTCTGACTCTCTTTTATTTATCTCAAACGCCTACACGTTTTCTTTGTTACACTTATCAGAGGACAAATCTATTTCCGTTTTTTGCTTCTATGTTCGCTTTGACCGGGAAAAAGTCCTTTCTCATTTTTTTCGTCCCCTCTCTGTTTAATTTAACCGGAAATCCCTATTTCCGTTTGTACAATATACAACATTAGATTCAGGTCAGAATGAGAAAGACCAACATGTTTTCAGGTTACTAGGATGGAGTTGTCCAAGGCACATGTGGCTGTTCCTTGGTTTTATGATAAATCCTGTTCAATTTTTATGTTTTCAGGTTAATTAGTTTATATTTATCACTATTAAAGATGTGAAGAAATAAAAAAAAAGCAGAATACGAATCACATTATAAAAGCCATAGCAAAAACATTATTAATTTTATGTATCGTTCCTCGGATTATTGTCTGGAAATCGGAAGAAAGGAATTGACATAACACCTGTTTCTTTAAAGATATCATTCTTAGAATTACTTACCAAAGAGGAATCCCATATTTACAAGTTACTTGAGAAAAATAATTATAATTATATTTTATATTATACGATGGTTTTCCTGACGTCAACCTTCTTATAAATATATATAAATATACATGTCTGCTGCAGTCTGAGGCCACAATTCTAACCAAATCTATGTGTGGATATCTATAAAATATTTAGAATTTAAAAATTCTTGTTGAATGTGAACAAGGGATATAGTAATAGTATAAAAAGGAGGGTAAAGTCTTTGGGATGGTCTTAAGTCGGTATAAGCCAGACAGCGAGGAAGATTTCCACTAGCGCTAGACCAAGGAGATTGTCTTTGGCGTCTGAGGCGTTGAGCCACACCTACCATCAACTCCAGACTTTACCGCAAAGATCTCGCTGTACTACGCATCCGCTAAGTTGGTGGGGGCCGGTTCGAACTCGGAAAGTATGGTTCCTAGTCGAATGCTCTACTGACTGAGCTAAACCGGTTCTTTAATAGTAGTATAATTATTATCATCATTATCATTATCATTATTTGTTGTTGTCGTTGTTAGTAGTAGTAGTAGTAGTAGTAGCAAATATTTTTTATTACCAATATTAATAGTATTTTATCGTGTTTACTATCTTTATGTCAGTCAAACCAAGTTCACCAAAAAGCTTGGCAGTACTAAGGTCCCCATGTAATGAAGTGTCGTTCCCTTTTTTAATGGCATATCAATCTTGATGAGTTACATAAAACCAAAGTCATACTAGTAGAATAGTGGTATGAAATCACCCAGAGTTGGATGTATAAAGGGATTCATACCTTTCGCAAGGGCATTAGTCATAAAGTAAACGTAATAGTGCGACTAGAGTTCCAATTCGCTTACTTTTTTGCCACAGTTCAGCACTTTAGCCACTACGCCAAGAAGACTCATCTCGTCAGGATGAGGAAACAAATAATTCTTCATTCTATTAAGTTGGTGGATTACGACGGGGAAACCATTGGCTCCTGCCTGGTCAAAGATAAACCAAGTTTAGGTTAATAGCTGTAATTAGTTTATTGTTAGTGCTGTTTCGTTGGCAGCCACATGTCAATGACCTGGTTGGGTTGTCTCCAAGTAGGAAAACGCATTTTTATAACACGTGGTACATTCCCACCTATGTCCGAATAACTGTAACGCTAAAAATATCTGATTTCTGAAGATCTATGAAATGCTCATTCCGTTTGTAATAAAACATTTTCCTCAGTTGATATACTATAATGTAAATGATAATGATCCAATCACAATATATTTCGTCGCATTAAAAATGTAAACATCTTTGGGAAGGGTCGGGTTAGCTCAGTCGGTAGAGCGTTCGGCTAGAAAACATGAGGTTCCTAGTTCGATACCGGTCCTCACCAACTCAGCGTATGAGTAGCACAGGGAAGTAAGGAGGTGATGGTAGGTGTGGCGCTCCACCTCAGACGCAAAAAAAAATCTCCTTGGTCTAGCAATAGTGAAAAGGAGATAGACTCCCTCGCTGTATGGCTCATACCGACATTAGGCCGCCTCGACGAAATAAAATATGATGCTGAAATGCAAGGAACTTCAGCACTCCCAAAATTAGATTAAACTGCATTTGATAGTGAGGTCTGGGTAGTGTGGAGTACCCCTTCATTGATATTACTCCCAAGACCGCTATAATTTGGTCATACTTGTTAGGGTTCCATCTATGCGTCAAATAATTCTGCTTAAACCTTATTCGTATTCAATTGGTCCGTGTGAAAACATCTGTATAAAACAACTGCACAGAAAAATTAAATATGAACGTAAAATGATCTTGATACCAAAAGTTATAAAATTTCATAAAATATATAAAATAAGATAAGTTATAAAAAAAACCTCCTGCAGTCAGAATAAAGAGTGATGTCGGGAGCTGATTGGATAATGCCACCCATGCAGGGTGAAGATGAGAGGGATGTTCTATGCACCCCTATATCAGACTGCTGATTTATTGAATCGCCCTTTCTTTTGGTGACTGGGGTACGAGGAGACAAACGTTAGCATGGGCGACGACTGAGGGAAGAATTAAAATGAGTCATTTCAACATAGAGAAAATTAATTACCACGCATCTTGTGTCCGTTAGCCATTTCCACCGGCTTCCACAGCCCCAGAGACTCAAGGGAGAAAATAAAACAAAGAAGACCTACCGCTTAAACTGAGTTGTGTGTTTTGTATTTCTCCTTCCGCATTGGATAATTAGCCATCACCAACAGAGTAGTCTTCGCTGACTACGCTTCAATTCATGTAGGTCCTTTATTGAAAATATATGGGATTTTCTCTAGTATATAAAATAAAACCACTTTAGCAATCTAAAATTTCGGATTTGATCATTTTTGAGGCCATATTTCTCTGGTAAAGAATTGTTCTTCCGCAGTGATATATCTATTTACCAACCCCTCCGCACGAGCAGGATACGACACAAGGTCAATTTCTTAAACGGAGTTCAACAGGTTTGAATTCAGAGTTTTCCTTCTCCTAGACTGGTTACCTAGCCATGGTTAAAGAACCCAGTCTGCCCTGCTATTTGCCCATAGCTGGAGGTAGAGTAGGATTCATACCATTCCCAAGGGTATTAGCGCTAAGTGAAATGCAATTACCACGTCCAGGATTTGAACTCGCGGCGACGAGTCCATTTCCCATGACTTTAACCATTACACCACGCACTTCCTCCGCAATGATATATGATAGTTATTCATAAGTAAATTTTACGAATTGCCTAGCCAGGTCTATCGCTTTAGGAAACAAATTCTTCCATTATAGAAGGGAATGACTCTTTCGAATTGAATTGTATAAAAATATTGTTTCCCTTCGCATTTATTGCCTTGGAGTATTATAATAAAGCTTTCGTATTTTTCCACTCGTTAACCATCGCCTTAATTTATTGATTAATTTCTCTAAAATTTCTTTCCTATTCCTTCCAATCTGTTTTTGCTGGGGTTGGCTAGAATTGTTTCAGACTTTACTATGAAATATGCCTTGTGGTCTTTGATTGTTATAAATGACTGTCGCTATTTCATTTCCTGGACTCTTTTATCAATTCTTAAACTTGCAGCGATGTTACTGACCTCCTATTTCAATTCTCTTCCGGTGCTTTTGATTATTCTTTGTGACAGCTTCCTCTAACATTTTTTTTAATTCTACAAATTTTATTCGGCAGAACATTCTTGATTTGTTTATTTTGTTTGGATTTATTATTTCATTTTAGTAACTTCCCATGTTATTTTTCAATTCATTTTGAACAGTTTTGAATTTGATCTTTTGACTATTGTAAACATTTCTTTTTTCGCAAATTCTACAATATCTTTTTATTGCGGTGGGCACTTTGTTGATTTGAATCCATACGTGTCTTCTTTTCGCTCTTATTTTCTACCAGATTTTTTTTTTAAATTAGACATTCAATTGACTGGATCAATTTCAATTTGTATTGGTGCGGTTTGTCGCCATGATGTTCTTTTTGCAAATATTGAAGTTTCAGCTCTTGCATTCTAAAACACTGACTTGTATTCTTTATACAAATACACTATTATTAAAGATAGAAGCTTATGTTGTTTTTTTAAAAATCATTCACAATATTTAAAACACGAGTCGAGGCTTAGAATATGCTAACTATATATACTAGAGCAGGGTAATTACACTCCAAAATTGCACCTGATGGTGAGACTCTGGTTCTGGAGATGTGCGGAGTGTGAAGTATCTGTTCATTGTTATTACTCCTATGTCTACTATAACACGAATTCACATTACCTGTTAGCGCCCAATCTATGGATCAAATAGATATGCTTAAAAATGATTCGGATTGGATAGGACCGTCTGCAAAAAGCTCATTCAAAACAATTACATAAAAAATGTAACTATGTACTGACAATGAACGCGATTTCCTAACCCCTAGTAATAAAATAGACCTAGATAAGTAGACATACCGTTAAAATCAATCAATCTATTAAAACTTGCTCAATACCTACGAACAGTGTTAACACAGAAATAGAGTTTATAACGTATTTGCTGTTATTTTGATTTCACACAACTATCATTACAATCATCATAAATATCAGCCTTATTTTCTGTTTGCATACTTTGAATAAATCATATATATATATATATATATATATATATATATATATATATATATATATATATATATATATATATATATATAATTAGAGTAATTCAACAAATAGCGTGAATTGTGTCATAAAGGACATGCTTTATTTTACAATACTTCCTCCATTCTTTAATTCACATACATTTCGCATCGAGAAACAAGCTTTTTTTTATTCCTTTTTACTGAGCCATTTGCTCATGCTGCTTTTCACTCAATTATTGCTTGAAAAACTTTGTTTCACGCAGCAGCTCTTCGAAGGGGCCAACCAAGTGGAAATCAGAGGAAACCAGATGTTGAATGCAAGTAGGATGTGGCAGCTGTTCCCAGTCAAACTGACTGATGGCTTCCACTGTTTTTGATACAATTTCAAGCATTGTGATCTGGTGACAACATTTTGGGGAAACAAGGACAAGCGACTTTACAAAAAGCAAAATCTCTATGAACAATTGTGTGTATTGTTCTCTCAGAAATGTTATTTAGTTATTCAGAAATGCCCTCCATTGTAACTCTTCTGTGAGCCCAAATGAACATTTTAACGGAATTCATAATTTCAACTATGCTTGCTATTGTGATCCTGTCTTCATCTTGAGTAATATTTCAGACTTCTTGAAATATTCTATCCCATTATTATTTTCTTTTTTACTTGAACATGTTTCTCCTGACACATGTGACATTTTCCTGTAAATTACACATGATTTGCATTTCTCTTCTACCAAATATGTCCTGACACACCTCTGTTCAAGGTTAAATCATTTGATTTTATATGCCGCCATTTTGAACAAACTAAAAAATAATACCCCCAGATTTAAAAAAATGCTATGAATTAATTCCAAACAATCAAAAATTTTCAATTAAGAAAAAAATATTTTTACACACACACACACGCACACACACACGCACACACACACACATATATATATATATATATATATATATATAGAGAGAGAGAGAGAGAGAGAGAGAGAAAGAAAGACTGACAGACAGACAGACGGACGAACGGCCAGATGTGGCATATGTTTCTGCCAAGTCTACTGTAAGCATACTTTACCACGTTCTCCAAATTGCCGTTTGAAAATCTCAAGATATTCTGAAACTAGCGAAGACTAACTCAAAAAAAAAGGAAAGGAAAGTAAATAGGCTAAAAATCTCCCTGACGCGACTTATATATTTTTCCAGTTCTGCTAAGAATATCATTTATTGGGTGTTGAAATAAATAAAAAATCATTTAGAATGATAATCAATATATAATATAATGAATTAACATTATATTTTAGGTGTGAGCAAGAGTTATTGAAATTTATTTTTGTAATTTTTTTAATCTCAAAATTTGATTGAAGATTTATATAAAATTTAGCAAATTATAAGGATAAATGACATATAGATTGCTATTTAGACGAAACATAAATTAGTGACTACTGATAATCATCAGTCGTCTCTCTCTCTCTCTCTCTCTCTCTCTCTCTCTCTCTCTCTCTCTCTATATATATATATATATATATATATATATATATATTATATATATATATATATATATAATGTGTGTTTTCCGCTAGTTTATGTGGGAGAGGTATTTTTAATTGACCTTTACATTTAAAATGGTCCACCTGAAATAATATAGCAGTTTTTGCTCCATTTGTGACTGGATAAGTTCAGCTTCCATGTTCAACGAATCTTTTTATTATTTTCATTTATTTAGAAAACGATGATAAATATTAAACGTTAATTAGGATCCATCAGTAAATTGAATAACCTGAGTAATATTTGCTTTCCCTTTCACCAGAACCAAACGGATTCACCGAGTCGTGAAGTATTTATTATAATACAAAAACCATCATGCCTAATTTCTCGTTGAGTGCTGCATGTGACACTATTTGGGAAATGTTTGACAATTTGTTTTTCAATAAGCCTAACGTTCAGAAAAAAAGTCTTATTTCCTGATAAAGATCAAATAGAAGAGACATGGAAGAGACTTTGCAGTAAATTTAAATGTTTACTCTAATCACCAACCATTCATTCACTTCGTACCAAGTGAACCATTGAAATCTCGTTGCATATTCATCCAATGAAATTAGAATTATTAAGTTTAGTAGGCTAATGTATGTGTATCTCGGAAATATAAATGAAGATTATATGTGATCTATAAATCAATTAACAATAGGTTATTGTGGGTTCGTATATGAGGTTTTGTGCGTAAACTCACATCAAATAGAAAATGCTTTACTATTATCTTAATATTGCATAGTAAATAAATATTATTGTAGGTTTTTATAAACGTCGGCACACATCAAAGAATAAAAACACTAAAGTATTATTAGTGTTATTCGGACTATTGTCCCCATCTTCATTGTTATTTGTACAACGTTTTGGCCGATATACCCTCCGGCCTTCTTCAGGTATTTCTTGTCGGACTCGGGAACCTTCTCGGACTCGGGAACCTTCTGAAGAAGGCCGGAGGGTATATCGGCCGAAACGTTGTACAAATAACAATGAAGATGGGAACAATAGTCCGAATAACACTAATAATACTAATCTTCAAGCCTCATCTCAAACATTCAAAGAAATAAAAACATTAAAGTATAACCTTATGTTAATATTAATAACGTAGATATACCAAATACCATTGCGCGTATTATTTCTAATTGTAAATAATATGTTTGTATACCATATCTATACTATATCTATAGTAGTGTATATTCCTTTGCATCCAAAGGTGTTTCAAAAAAATATGTTAAGCTATGTACTTCTTTTTTGGTGGGTAATGAATGCAATTCCCGGTATGTAGTAATTTAGTGTGTGTCAGTATAATATCATATTAATGTAAGTGAATCGGAATGTGTAAGCGTGGTGTGCTTGAAGCAATTGCTTTCTTCGACACTCTTCAATGCCAAATAGGACAGTTCACTAAGAACACAGATCGTATCGATTTGTACTTTGTAAAGTCTTCCTTCATTCCTTAATTAGCAGAGATACCGTTATTAGATTTAAAGGTTTTGCACGCACTGCTGTCTAGGAAATATCATTGTCTAGTGCTAATTATATGTCATCCTTTAGTTTCCAGTGCAGAGTTTCACACGTTTCAGCAGATGTAATACACATCTGAATCCGTTTGAGCTAACCAAATGCATTAGCCGAAAAAACACGTCGGGTTCATTGATTAGCTCCCTTTGATTTTTCAATTGTAAAACGTCTGCGTGGCCGCCATAGATTCACCACTGTATAACTATAGCATATCTAAAGCCAATGCCAGTTGTATTATCTATCTATGTATTAATCCATATATATATATATATATATATATATATATATATATATATATATATATATATATATATATAGAGAGAGAGAGAGAGAGAGAGAGAGAGATACATGCATACATATATGTAATATATATGTTGAAAGGATAAATAAATAAAGGACAGAAAATGTTGAATGGATAAAATTGATTTAATTTGAGTTACCAACACGTGTTTAGGCCAGGTGTTTGTTCATGTACACGTGTATTCTATTTATTATGTATGATATATTATATCATAATCATGTACTATAATACATGAACAAACTCCTGGCCAAAACACGTGTTGGTAAATCAAATTAAATCAAGTTTATCCATTCAACATTTTATTTCCCTTATTTATTCATCCTTTGAACATACCGTCGGATTCATTTCCATTTTCAACTCTCTCTCTGTCTCTCTCTCTCTCTCCCTCTCTCTCTCTCTCTCTCACACACACACACACACACACACACACACACACACACACACACATATATATATATATATATATATATATATATATATAGGATAAAATATATTCGAATTCGCTATTTTGTCAAGTTAGAAGTATGTTTATCCCTTCAACCAATTTCTCCTCGGGATAACGTTACTGGTCTGTTTCGTTTCTATCGTTACACACAGGTAATAATGTGTTTAGACAAATTCCGTTTTTTAGAACCACCAAAATTGAAGCATTTCCCACTGAAATCCGTTTCCCCACATTCTTACAACCTCATCAATCTTCACTTGATCTTCCATATTTTCAAAAATGCCCTAGTACCTTAAGACACAAGACTTTTAAACCGAACTCCACAAGGCGTGTTTTCCAAAATCATGCGATTTTGAGCTCTTTCATTTTAGTGTTATTAAGAATTGCATTGGTCCTTCATATGATAGATACAACAATTCTCTTATTTCCCAGTGAGCATTCCACTATTTTGTGAAATTATTAGTATCTAAATCACCAAATATTTTCCCTCTTCCATATGTATCACTAACATTTTCGAGTTGATATCCTACCGCCGGCATCACTCACGTTCCAACATATCCTATGATATTATGGGGGGAAAATCAAAGAATCACAAATAATATCAAAGGGTATTGGTTTAACTGCAGATATCCACAATAACAAATATATTTGACATTTTTTTCTGACTAGAAACGTCCCGCATTTTGTCAGAAATGTATTTGTTGTTTTTCATCACTTGTTGCCAGTTTAACGATATTCAAGAAAACTATGTTTTTAGATTTTTAGTTGACTTGTATTCTAATTATGATAGACGTAATACTATACATAATAATAATAATAATAATAATAATAATAATAATAATAATAATAATAATAATCACCATTACTCTTTATTATTGCAATGATGCCGCTAAACCATATACTGAAAAAATGTACCGGGGGATACAAATTTAGTAATTCACAAGAAAAGATCAACCACCTTATGTACATGGATGACATTAAAATTTTTGCAAAAAATGAAAAAGAATTGGAGAGCCTAGTACAAACTATTAGAATATATAGCCAGGACATAGGGATGGAATTTGGAATCGAAAAATGTGCTATGCTTGTAATAAAAAGGGGTGAAAGAAAACTATTAAATGGAATACAACTACCAAATCAGGAAACTATAAAATCTCTTGATGAAAATGAAAGCTACAAATACTTAGGAATTTAGAAGCGGACAATATCATGCAAGCAGAAATGAAAGGAAAAGTTAAAAAAGAATATCTCAGGAGAACTAGAAAACTTCTAGAAACGAAACTTAACAGCAGAAATCTGATCAAAGGAATTAATACCTGGGCTGTCCCCATTATAAGATACGCAGGACCATTCTTAAAATGGACAAAAGAAGAACTCAGACAGATAGACCAAAGACGAGAAAATTAATGACCATGCACAAGGCTCTCCACTCTAGAGATGATAGAGATAGATTGTATGTGTCAAGAAAGGAAGGGGGAAGAGGTCTTGCCAACATAGAGGAATGCGTAGAAACACAATCCAACAACTTGAAGATTACACAAGGAAGAGCAAAGACAAATTACTTATGGCGACCAACAATAGTAGAAACGGCAGATGGACAAACAGAAAACGACAAAGACTAGAAAACAAAAATGGGAAGAAAAACAATTATATGGACGCTTCAAACGACAAATAGATGAGGTTGCACATGGAAAGACTTGGACATGGTTAAGAAAGGGAAACCTCAAAAGAGAAACAGAATCACTTATAATTGCTGCACAAAATAATGCCATAAGGACAAACTACATCAAAGCGAAAATTGATAAGACCCAACAAAATAGTAAATGTAGACTTTGCGGTAATAGAGATGAGACTGTTAACCATATACTCTGCGAATGTAGCAAACTAGCACAACGAGAATACAAAACTAGACACGACTGGGTTGGGAAGGTGATCCACTGGGAATTATGCAAGAAATTAAATTTTGACCACACAACAAAATGGTATATGCCTAAACCAGAATCTGTTCTTGAGAACGAAACGCACAAAATTCTCTGGGACTTTGAAATTAAAACGGATCACCTTATCCCAGCAAGAAGACCAGACCTAGTGTTGATTAACAAAAAAAAAAAGAACTTGTCAACTGGTGGATTTTGCAGTGCCAGCGGATCACAGGGTGAAGTTAAAGGAAAATGAAAAAATTGACAAATATCTGGACCTTGCCAGAGAACTGAAAAAGTTATGGAATATGAAAGTGAAAGTTATACCAATTGTAGTTGGTGCACTTGGAACAGTCCCAAAAGGATTAGAAAAGGGTTTGGAAAGTTTGGATATCAAAGGAAGGATTGAAACCATTCAGAACACTGCAATTCTGCAATCTGCCAGAATACTCAGAAGAGTCCTGGAGACCTGAGGAGACTTGCTGTCACTCAGACTCCAGTGAAAGACCATCAGCTAACACTGATGTGAAAACTCAAAAGGAGCAAATAATAATAATAATAATAATAATATTAAATCCCACCCTTTTTTTAAGTTTGGAATTTATTGTGTTTTTTAATTTTGAAATCTATTTTTTTTAGAATTCTATTTTTGAATCATTTTTGAATCTATTTTGCTTTTTTTTTTCTAGTTAATCTTAGTTAAATTTTGTTTATTTTCAGATCATTAAAATGGAATGTCAAATTAAGAAAAATGAGCATTTTCGACACCTTTTGTTGCTTTTAATCAAGGTTGTCAGGCATAAGCTGTTCGCAACATTTGTGCTCTGTATGAAGAAGGGGACATAGCTGAAATAATCGCTCGTGATTGGTATTCCAAGTTCACCAATGGAAATTTTGACTTCAAAGACGCACCTTGTTCTGGCCGTCCAGTTTGATGAAGAGAGATGAAACAAGCTTTTGTAGGAAAATTCTGTCAAAAGACCAGAGAACTGACAGAGAAAATGGAATGATCCCACATTGCTATAGAGAAGCATCTTAAATCAATGGGAAAGGTTCAGAAATATGTAGCATTGTTTCCGCATTCTTTAAGTGACAACAACAAAAATCAAGGAAAAAAACGACGGGAACTCAGTTGCCAACCCAATTGTATAGCATATACATGATAATATATTATTATGTCATAAGCCGACGTGAAACAGTCCCAAACAAAGTGCATAAATATTATTAGATACAAGCAAGACACAACACAGAGAGAATCAAAGCAGTCATCAAAGGTAGGCGGAACCCTGCTATTAGACAAAAAAGAATGAAAGAAAAGATAACACGAAACCAATGTCTACAGCCGAAATCTCCTCACGGGAATAAACATCTGGGCTAACCACCTTGTAAGATACTATCACCCAGACTTGAAAGGACAAGGAAGGAATTCCGACAAATCGACCAAGGGGCAAGGAAACTAATGACCATGCACAAGACATTACAACCGAGAGATATATAAATACCATAGAAAAGAAAAGGAGAAAGAGGTATCGCTAACAATTCGTGATATCGAAGAATGCACAAAAGAGCGCAACAAACTGAAGAGATTGCACATGAGCTAGACATAGTTAAGAAAACCGCAAGAATCACTCATAATTGCAACACAAGACAATGTCAAAAGAGCCAACTATATCAATGCGAAAATAGATAAGACGCAGCGGAATACCAAATGTGAGATATGTGGAAATAAACACGACAAAATTATCATACATGTTGTTAAATATTTTCTAGTAAATATCTTGCCCATCAAAATTTTACAAAATGCGAGACGTTTCTAGCCTAAAAAATCGTCCAAGTTATTTGTTCTTGCGTCTATTTGAGACTAACCTAAATCATATAGATATTATTAAAGTGATTCTTAAAAAATATTTTCTATAATAAGAATGGTGGTGGTTTTGGTTAATTCAGCTGATGAACATTTAACCAGTAGATTTCTTTCAACATCACATATATTATGATTTGTGTATACACTAATAGTCAGTCAACGGGGCAGCCTAAAGTCGGTATCAGCCAGTCAGCGAGGGAGTCTATTTGTGTATACACTAATATTACTCGTATAAAACTCTCATATGTCTATAGTCTCCGGCTGTTTACCTTCTCTCATTAAGTCAACATTAAAAAAGATGAAATATAGGTCTAAGTCTGACGTTACATTGAACTGCATAGATTTAAAATCGTTAAAAATCCTCATATCTTCAAGATGACGGCAGACAGCCTTGAATTTCTATCAAGGCACTCGTGTATATATATATATATATATTACAAAATAAAAAATAGAAATAAAAATTATATATTACAATAAATAAAAAATAGAAATAAAAATTTGTACCGACACTAAAACACCTACCATTAAAAGGAGATGAATCAGGTGTTCGTTTCACACATATACAGAACCGGAGATCACAGAGAAGGAATATATCCAAGAAAAGTCCACCAATGAAAACGTTGCCAAAAATATAATCTCTGATTCCGCCCCCTAGTACGAAAACTGAGCCAAAAATTTTGCCTAGCCAGAGTAAACAATTCAGTCGGAAGTGAGTGAGAACTAAAGCCAAGTTTTCGATCTTATCTGACACATTCTCACTGATCACCCATCTGATGTCTACAGTTTCCGTCACTTCGGTATTAACCGATTTTCAAATGTTCTTTTCAATGAAACCGACTGCTGGGTTAGTTTTCTATCAAGGAAACCCGAACAAAACTTTGTATTCTTATATTAGATACCATGTTATACCTACCTCTATCTATGTCGGTCGGTCTGTCTGTATGTATGTCTGTCTGTCTATGTCTATGTCTCTGTCTCTGCCTGTATGTCTGTCTGTCTCTCCCTCTTCCACTCAGTCTCTGTCTGTCTGTCTGTCTGTCTCTGTCTGTCTGTCTGTCTCTCTCTCTCTCTCTCTCTCTCTCTCTCTCTATATATATATATATATATATTATATATATATATATAATCCAAAATCCAGGGAAGAAATCTTCCTTACAACACAATAGTTTTATTTAAAAAAAACTGTCGCGGTTTGAGAGCTCAATGTGTGCTCTTAATGTTAGAGTCACAGAGCAAATATATAAGTAAAGAAATAACAAAAGACTTCTCTGAAATAGACTATAATGCTCAATCTCTAAGTCTTTTGTTATTTCTTTACTATATATATATATATATATATATATATATATATATATATGAAAATATATATATATATATATCTAAATGGAGCAATTTCAAAACTTTGTCGGCATTAAATTACCCACTGAGGTAAAAAAACAACAAAAAAAAACAAAACAAACAAACAAACAAACAAACAAACAAATGGGGCTATTTCGAAAGTTTTTGAAAATGTTAAAGATATATTCAAAATTATTTTGAGTTTGTGTAAACGCACAATCGCTTTGAACATATCTTTAACATTTTAAAAATCTTTCGCTACCCGAGGATTGCTCAATGTAAACAATAAAGATTAAATTGCATGAAACCAATGGGAGCAGGCTTGTTTCCATACAAATGAATATATACAGAATACATATATATTTATTATTACTAATAATAACACCGCTCTATCACTGATATTGAGCATTCTCCCAATCATACTATATGTTGGTTTACTAGAGTCTCTTCAAATGTGATAGCGTTAACCATACAATTATATATATATATATAATATATATATATATATATATATTATATATATGTATGTGTGTGTGTGTGTGTGTGTGTGTGTGTGTAGCGTGTGTTTAAAATGTATCAGTATGGAAGTGGCATAGATGATGACTTGAATACATAAAGGTAAGTAAAGTAAAGTCGACGGGGCGGCCTAAAGTCGGTATCAGCCAGTCAGCGAGGGAGTCTATCCACTTTTCAATAGTGCTAGACCAAGGAGATTGTTTTTAGCATCTGAGGTGGAGCGCCACACCTACCATCAGCGCCTTACTTTACCGCACAGATCACTGTGCTACTCATACGCTGAGTTGGCGAGGACCGGTATCGAACTAGGAACCTTGTGGTTTCTAGCCGAACGCTCTACCGACTGAGCTAACCCGAAAGATAAACAGATTAATTTACTACTAAATAAATAGTGCACTTGACATTCAACCGAATTATTCCAACGATTAGTCAATGTTTTTCCTTTGATAGGGTATAAAGCACAGCTAGAGTCTTATTGTCTTTTCTCTCCTCAAATCTTACCGTTAGGATAAATTTTCAATTTATGAAAAAAGAAACACATTTTAATGGATATTGTTATGGTTAATATGATGGTTAATGTACTCGTAATTTATTTTTACATCTTACTCAACTGTGCATACATTTAATTTTGAATTATAATTTTTTTTAAATATAGTTAAATCTTCACTCTCGATTTTTCTTGATCGCACACACACACACACACACACACACACACACACACACACAATATATATATATATATATATATATATATATATATATATATATATATCGAGAGAGAGTGATATATATATAGCGAGAAATAGTGATATATATATAGCGAGAAATAGTGATATATATATATATATATATATATATATATATATATATATATATATATATAGAGAGAGAGAGAGAGAGACATATATATATATATATATATATATATATATATATATAGAGAGAGAGAGAGAGAGAGACAATGATTTACATAAGAAGGAGTTTAGGGCTTATGAAGGAGTACCGTATTCCCAGAAGAAGAATATAAATGTAAAACAATGACATTAAGTATTTAAAGATGTGTCTGGATATTTTTTTACTTCACGCCTTCAAAGCTTAGAAAGATATTTTTTTCTCAGATAACTTAATTTTATGTCTTAAGCCATCTCTAATACAAATTATAATAACTTTAGTATTTTTCGAGTGCCAAATATGTTATTTCCACACCTAAATATAAATATATATATATATATATATATATATATATATATATATATATATATATATATATATATATATATTTAAGAAATTTGAAAAAACAAGTGTTCCAAAAATGATATGATTTTCTTTATCGACGCTTAAACGTTACGGTTTCTTTAAACCTTCATCAGGATGTATTAAGGGGTGAAGAAATTGATGGATGTTTCATAGATGACAGGAGATAAAAAATAATATTTTTTTATCTCCTGTCATCAATAAAACATCCATTAATTTCTTCACCCCTTAATACATCCTGATGAAGGTTTCAAGAAACCGAAACGTTTAAGCGTCGATAAATAATTTCATGTCATTTTTGGAACTCTTGTTTTTTTTCAAATTTCTTAATATTGTCGGATTTATTTCCATATTTACTCGCATATATATATATTATATATATATATATATATATATATATATATATATATATATAGAGAGAGAGAGAGAGAGAGAGAGAGAGAGAGAGAGAAAGAGAGAGAGAAAGATATTATATATATTCTGTGTTTTGTGTATATAAAAATATTATACCTCATACAATCTTGCACGCCTTCTTGCATAATAGTAGAAATAGCTATTGAAGGAGAAACATAATTGTCCCTAAATTGGTCAACCTCACTCTATTCTTATTATTATTGCACTAATGGTAACATTCTTGACCCCCTTTAGTCGTGAGTAATTATTTGAATAGCTTCAAGGCCCCTTATCATCAGGCTGTTTTTACGTGTCCCTTCCTCAGGCAGCACTCTTACCGTTGTACAAAAAGCGGTACGTCCAGAGACAACTAAAGATGTTCATGGTGCCCCAATACGCTAAAAAGGATTAACTATTTTCCGCAATTCTGTCTCTTTCCTGTGAGTGTCCCTCATTAATTTAGCTCATGTCATACCTTACCACAGCGCGGACTAAGGCGTGTAATTATACACTACTACTACTGCTACTACTACTACTACTACTACTACTACTAATAATAATAATAATAATAATAATAATAATCTCCACCCTAGAGACGATAGAGATAGATTATATGTGTCAAGAAAGGAAGGGGAAAGGTCTTGCCAACATAGAGGACTGCGTAGAAACCACAGTCCAACAACTTGAAAATTATACAAGAAAGAGCAAAAACAGATTATTTATGTCGGCCAACAATAGTAGAAGTGACAAACGGAAAAACAACAAAAACTAGAAAAACAAATGGGAAGAAAACAATTATATGGACACTTCAAACGACAAATCGAAGAGGTTGCACATGAAAAGACTTGGATATGCTAAAGAAAAAGAAACCTCAAAAGAGAAACTGAATCATTAATAATTGCTGCACAAAATAATGCCATAAGGACAAACTATATCAAAGCGAAAATTGATAAGACCCAACAAAATAGTGAATGTAGACTTTGCTGTAATAGAGATGAGACTGTTAACCATGTACTCTGCGAATGTAGCAAACTAGCACAGCGGGAGTACAAAACTAGACCCGACTGGATTGGGAAGGTGATCCACTGGGAATTATGCAAAAAAATTAATTTTGACCATACAACAACATGGTATATGCATAAACCAGAATCTGTTCTTGAGAACGAAACACATAAAATTCACTGGGACTTTGAAATAAAAACGTATCACCTTATCCCAGCAAGAAGACCAGGCCTAGTGCCGATAAACAAAAAAGAAAGAACTTGTCAACTGATGGATTTTGCAGTTCCAGCAGATCACAAGGTGAAGCTAAAGGAAAATGAAAAAATGGACAAATATCTGGACCTTGCTAGAGAACTGAAAAAGGTATGGAATATGAAAGTGAAAGTGATACCAATTGTAGTTGGTGCACTTGGAACGATCCCAAAAGGATTGGAAAAGGGTTTGGAAAGTTTGGAAATCAAAGGAAGGATTGAAACCATTCAGAACACCGCACTGCTGCAATCTGCCAGAATAATCAGAAGATTCCTGGAGACCTGAGGAGACTTGCTGTCACTCAGACTCCACTGAAAGACCATCAGCTAATGCTGATGTGAAAACTCAAAAGGAGTAAATAATGATAATACAGATTTACTGTTACTTCCTAAAATTATCGTAATGTTTAATATGATACGCATAAAAATAAGTCAATGATATACGACATAAAAAGAAACATTTGTCAAGTACGCTTAAACTTTATTAGTGTACCATAATCCTCATGCTCCATTTTGTATTTCAGTCAAATAGCCAAAAGCATTTTGTTGGCATTCTAACTCAAATAGTTAATGCACATAGCTAAATGCAGAGCCAAGCAGGAAGTGCCTATCCATATTGACATTTAAACAGAGCCGTGGTTTAGAGGCCAGCAGCATATTCAATTGCCATTTTACGTCAATCAGATCTAGATGCAAACAAAAGGTATCGGAAAGCAGAATGAAAAGAGCACTGCTCGCCCCGGATAAGTAAGCTACTTCCTGTTTACGCCTAGTAAACATAAAGGAAGTAAATCTGTGCTAAGGGCACACCTCGAACAAAATCTGGCACAGAGTGTTCGACTAGATTTTATGGAATTATTGATAATGTTCTAACATCTACAGGGAAATAAATAATTAAAGAAAGCAGTGAATATGTAGATTACGTCCTTTGTCTTTACATATTGCGGCATTCTGTTCTATATATGGGTCTATCACTACAGGATTTTATTATTTTCATACACTCACACGCTTACACACACACACACACATACACACACACACACACACACACACACACACACACACATATATATATATATATATATATATATATACATTTTTGGTATGTACGTGTCGACGTATAAGTTCAAAACGGAAGATCAATCTGATTCGAAATATTGCATACATATTAATATTCTTCTAACTAAGAAACACGCCAAATTTGGTTATTGATTTTTACTGATTAAGAGATACAGTTAATTAATTAACCCAATTTGCGAAACTGTCCATATACCAAACCCTGCTGATCATAAGATATTGTCCCCTGCCTGTCTTTTTGTTACAGCGATTACCAGCAATGGAATTCAATTTTAGAGAATTCATTTCGCAGTCTTAAGCCGTTCAGCTCGGAATTTATCGTCTATTTATAGTCCAATCTTAAAAATATCCATATGGTTGGAAAGAAGAGAAAACAATCTTTCTGAATATATAATGTGTATGAGTCTTTATCCATTGAATTATTATCTATAGCGAGTCAGAAAAAATGATTTTGCTTCGGACAGCAAAAGTATGTTTTAACGAAAAATCAAATCTTATTCATATCGCAATATTTTTATTCCTGTCTTTAAAATATTAATTTAGTTACAAATGAAATGAAATAATCTATCTTACAAATATTTATTTGGTAAGAAAAATGTGGTTTTATCGATTGAATTATTTTTTAAGCTAAGTAAATAATAATAATAAGCGAAAACATTTAATAATAACTCAACTTTATTTTTAATCAGTATTTAATTTATTCGTATATACAAAAGAGTTTTAGAAAAAAAAAGCCTTTTACAAAATTAGGTAGTTAAATCAGATAACTATTTATTTCATAAATTAGTAAACATATAGTTGTAATAACAATAACACAATTTTAAAAAGTAAAAATACGATGTATTTGAATAAATTATATGAAGAAGTTTAACTTAACATTTCGTATATATATAGTGTTTGAAATGGTAATTAATTTTTGTTTCTTTCGTGTTTATTAAACACTAACACTTAACAAACATAAAATAAAAATGATTCTAATGTACGTAACTTGAATAAGAAAATTTGATAAATAAATAGGCAGGTTTTTTAAAAATTAAGTCACCACCTCCTTTTTTTTCTCTTTACTTTTTTTAATAAAAACCGTCAAAAATGGTCTTTTGAACTTATCTGGTCTGAACTTGAAAAACGGTCGGAAAATTAGCGTGACCCAGAAAAAACAGAACCCACTCATTTTGTAAAAAAATGTTAATTTTAACTAGGGGGTTTAGGTTTAGGGTTAGGGTTTGGGTTGGGGTTAGTTCAATTGGAAAATAAATGAATATTGTGGGTTCTGTTTTTTCTGGGTCACCTGTATACAGGGAGACCCAGAAAAAACAGAACCCACAAATTTTGTAATAAAACTGTTAATTTTAACTAGGGGGTTTAGGGTTAATATTAGGGTTAGGGGTTAGGGTTAAGGTTTGGGTTTGAGTTTAGGGTTAGTTTAATGGGAAAATAAATAAATAATGTGGGTTCTGTTTTTTCTGTGTCATCTTAATTTTCCGACCGTTTTTCAAGTTCAGCCCTTATCTAGAGACTTTTTTAAAACCATTTATTAACATTTTTTTTTAAACTTTAGAAGTTACTTTAATTCATTCATATTAGTGTCGTCTCGAATATAACATTTATTTCGACTATTTAATAATTAAACAATTCTCGGCGATTTTTTTTAAATTGATAAATAATTATCTGTGAAATTTACCCCCCCCCCCCCTATATTTAACACAATGAAACTTGCATATGAAAATTAATATTACCTTTAAAAATAAATTTTCATTCAAAAGAACAAACATTAAACAAACTCTGATGATTTTTTTTTAATTTTCAGCTGACGGAAATAATGAAAATTATGATTGAAAAACAATGTTTTCACTTTTCCAACGTTAAATCAACTGAAATTTAACGTAGTCAAAAACAACTTACGACAAGAGGATTTTTAAAAAAATATTCTATGAAAAATCAATTAATGGTCCGATTTTCACGAAAATATAATGGGGGAAATATTTTTTTTACGAGTTCTTCCCCCCCCCCATTCCCTATTTTATTTTATGAGATATTTTTAAAAATGAACCGAAATTGGGTATACCTATCTCTTATTTTCTCCCCACTCTCTCTTTGGTGTTCCTATTTTTTTTAGTCTGGTCATGGACCGGGTACTTTAGCTAGTATATATATATATATATATATATATATATATATATATATATATATATATATATATATATAATGTGCGTGTGACGGAGAATGAAAGTGTGTGTGGGTGTGTGTCAGAGAGAGAAAGAGAAAGAGAGAGAGAGAGAAGCTGAATGTATCTTTAAAATAAAATAAAAAAACATTTTCTTACCGAGAATTTGACATAAGAGACCACGTTTTGAAGTCCAATAGTTATGTAGCATTATCTGACAGGATTTGAGTTTTTTTTCGTAACACTTTATTGGGTTTTCAACACATACGACCGCGTTCATCAATTGTATTGAAGTTGCTTTATTTTTACTAAAACATATCTAAAAATCAAAAACGATATTAGAAAATTTATTTTTAGCATTCCACGTAAATAGCTGTCGTTGTAGCTTGTAGGTCCAGTAGGTATTTAGTCGAGTTTTCAGTCACCAATAGCCTATATTAGCATTGGTATATCCGTCATATGTTAACAATGTACCTGACGGAAGGAAATACGATACATTCATATAACTTATAAAGTTGACGTTGGATATAAGCTGCGAAATTCATACACAGGGATAGGATGAGTGTTTTAACATTTTTGTGTGCGCTGGAAACACGCTGAAAATAATATCTCCAAAAATAATAACATGTTACCCCTGTGACATGTGCACAGATTATAATCAAACCTTTTGTAAGGTTTAGCCTCAAATAATACTGGTGAAAGTGACCAAATTAAACCAAGTTAACTAGGGACTCAGATAACTCAGGTTTTCTCTCAATGGTCAACATGGGGACACTGTCGTTATTTTGTTGGCTATTCTCATTCCAGATACTTAAACAAGAAGAACGCAAGAAGCCCTTTGGTTGCCAGTGCAATACTACCTCCTGGGAACAGAACAAGGAATGAAATAGAGGAGATAGCAAGGTTGTACTAAACTGCTATTTTAAACGTAACTCCAAACAAAGGACCAATATAAAAAGAGAGAACTCAGCCAAATTTTACACTTAAACCCAAACATTTGTGTATTAAGAAAAAATGATTCCAAGGAAAAAGGACGATTTCCGGAGTTTAATATAAGTAGACGATCATTCTCGATGTTTAATATAGGTGGATAGTGAAGAAAATAAAAAATGATTAACTCCACAGACAATGCGAAAAAAATGAAAAAATCAGCAAAATAACCACTTAAAAAACTAATAATAGAGGAAAGAAAGAAATTCAATAAGATAACGAAAATAATGACTGAAGAGAAAAAAATATTACCATTGCTAATTCATTAAGACTGAATAGTTTTAGTCCACGGTAGAATTCAAGCCTCCTATAAGGTTTATAAAGGAATCATAAGTGTTAACCTCGGATGCTAGCAATTTAAGATCTGTCGGCTACTGACTGAATCCTTTTCAAAATTCCTCAATTCTCGAGTGAACGTTTCTCGCAGTTACCACGAGAGTTCTCATTGTTGATACATTATTAGCGGTCAAACAAAGATCATGCGTTCACAGTGTGTGGGAAGGTTGTTACCAGGTTCACTGGCGTTGATGAAATTACATAATGCATTTTAGTTTTAGGGAGTATGAGTCGACAGAATGTGGACGAGGACAATCCTAGCTGACTTGTTAAACTATTAAGTTAGAAAATGAGACAAAAGTATTAATCAAAGATTGATGATATGTATAAAATAAGATTTTAATCGACAGGTGTCCAGATAATCTTAGTAAGGACATGGGGCATAATATTCGCACAACCATTTCTAAAGGACCTATCACTGTGTGAAGGAGTTTTATGTGTTTTTTTTTCTTCTGTCGAAGACAGCCGTTATTAAATCGTTAAAAACATTTTTTTAAATCAAGTTCGAATTCTAAATGTCGACACAAGGCTTTTAGCATCAGTGTTAGTTTTACGAGCGATCAATAAACTCTGTACAGAACACGTGCATATATATATATATATATATATATATATATATATATATATATATATATATATATGTGTGTGTGTGTGTGTGTGTGTGTGTGTGTGTACAATAAAATATGTTATACCCTTCATTATTCATTGCATTGTTCTGAGGTCATATTTGACCTGGAAACAATACAAGAAATATTCAATAAATAGGCGAATACTTTTGAAGTAGCACTTAAAATTTGAAATCTGGTAAATAGAATTTACACAATGACTATGCCCCTTGTTCAAAATACAAACAACATATATATTCCTTGTGCATCTGAATGATTTATTTAGAGAATTTTATAGAAAAAATTATATATTCTTTTCATGTTTCTTTTTCGGTGTTTAGGTGTAAACATTGAAATTAGCATATTTTTTTTCTTATATATTAAAACAGGTTTCAATTGAAAATCACTTAGCGTAGTAATCAAATGTCCGCCCGGGCTGGCTGTATGAGAAACGAGTTTGCCGGTTTCGTGGACAGAAATTGTGATTAAAAATCTTGATTAAAACCATTATTGTCTAGACGCTAAATACACACAACAGATGATTACAGCTACATTGAACAGAAAAAATATCGATGAAAATTAGACAGCACAGCTTCACAGTAACAAACAGTATTAAAGTTGAGTCTATATATATATATATATATATATATATATATATATATATATATATATATGTGTGTGTGTGTGTGTGTGTGTGTGTGGTGTGTGTGTGTGTGTGTGTGTGTGTGTGTGTGTGCGTGTGTATGTGTGTTGTGTTAAAGAAAAAAGGCTTAAATTTTGCTTATATTGTTAGTTATAGACCTACCCATATGTAAATGTATATACATATATATATATATATATATATATATATATATATATATATATATATATATATATATATATATACATATGGTTTCAGTTTTTTATATTTGCCTACCAATTAGGTAGGTAATCAAGTATGAGACGGTTATCTTTATGGGTAGGTTCGCTAGAGGTTGTCCATCTCATAAAAATCTCATTTAAATGAATGAGTTACCCTCCCACTAATATATTGGCCTATAAAAAATTATTTATTATTGAGCTTACAACTTCAAGCAGACAAACTTTAACATTGCATTTTTAAAAAGACCCACCTTCGAATCTTCATATATAGATATATAGATAAATAAATGTTTCGTTGATAGGATGCAGCCAAAATTGAGAACTCAAACGTACTTAAAAAAGATTGTGCATATATTTTGACATATACCACGTATTATAACTAAAGGAATACATGGGTGCCTTAGTGTAGATATATATTTAGATTTATTTCGACGTTTCTTTGTCTCGTCAGTCTGATCTTTGTCAAATCCGGTCTCAATTGTGTGATCTTCTCGAAAACTAAGGAAAACGGGAAGTTCACGCCAGTAAGACCGGGCATGAGGTCTTCAACAAAGATCAGACTGACGAGTCAAAGAAATGTCGAAATAAATCTATCGATATAAAGTATCCATTTATTCATTAAGCACCTGCACAAAACAAACAAACGCGTAATGGCTAAAAAAGAAGAAAGGCGGTCATTGAGTGAAACTGTTCCTATACCACCCAACAAGGTCACAGATGATTCCATCAACATCAATAAAGAGTATATATTGAAGCCATATCGAACAGATCAGCCAGTCAAATTGGTTCCGAAGAAGGGGCAATAACATGCCCGAAAATTTAACAAAATAAAATGAAACTTTCATTCAAAAAATAGTTTCCTATATTTCCACCTAATGCTTCATACTAAATCCAAACAATATATATATAGACATATATATATATATATATATATATATATATATATATATATATATATATATATATATTATATATATATATATATTATTACTAATATTAACATTCATTTATATATATTAATGATCATATATATATATATATATATATATATATATATATATATATATATATATATATATATATATATATATATATATATATATATATATATAAGCGAAGCATACGTGAACCCCACTACATTTTATCAAAACAAAATTAACATCAAATAAAAAGTAAAAAATAATATAATCTGTATTTAAAAAAGAACAAATCAACTAATATTAACTATTTATTTAATGTTTGGAGTGAATGTTAACATGTTTCAAATATATGATTGACTTTTTTTCAAAGATTAAAATTTGCATAACCGTATAAGTTGAAATAGATATATAGATAGATATGTTTCTTTGATAGGATGCAACCAGAAGTGAGAACTCCAACCTATAAGTCATTATCTGCCTAAGATCATTAGCAGGTGATGAAACAATTTATTTAATGTTTTAAAATGTTTCAGAGAACATTTTCTGAATTTCAAACTGACAATTAATACAACTTAATCGTAGTTAATTACCACCGATGGTCGAAGCGCCACTAACTGAGACTAAATGATAAGTTTGTAATTTTGATAAAAATCTACAGCATTGCACTAGCCGATATTTACTGTCTCTCACTGATCATGTAACCTATGTTTGATAGAGATAGAGCTACACATACCTCTTCAGGCTTACAACTGGTTTGAAATCAAACTTTTCCTATTCCTACACCAGTTGTCATAACAATGATGAAGATACCAGTCCGCTCTACTATTTGCTCATTGGTCGTGGGAGAATAGTTGGATTCATACTTGTCCCAATGTCGTTAGCGCTATGCGAAACAAATTTAAACAGGACTTAAACTTTAGTAGCCGAGTCTACTACTCGATGATAAACGTGACATCATGAGCTAATGAGTAACAGTTAATAAAATCTATACAAGATGAAAACAAAGAAAAAAATAATCCCAATTTGTCATGTTAAATAAGGATATCTATCTATTTATCTATTAACATGCACACACACATATAGATACACACACATTACACACACACATATGTGTCAATGCAAGCGTGTAGCAGAAGGAAAAATCTAAGATATAACCTGTAGCAGCTGCTGCAGTCAGTGATGTCGACTTGTTCTTCTTCATCGTTCAGTGTGACAGTCGCTCAGAGAGTAGGATTGGTTCTGTGCTAAGGCTTAAAATAAAGCTTCAGGCACAGCACAGGCATTGCTTAATATGCAAAACATATCTTACCATTTACATGCTCTTGATAACACAATGGCTGTCTATACTCTAAAACGGTGAAACAAACATTTAATGAAGGCTAATAAAGAGACTTTAGCTGAGCTAAAAAGCCACGTTCGTGCAGCTCAAGGTTGTGCTGTTTTCTTCCAGTATACTTTATCAAGCAATGGCAATACTCGAACATGAGTTTGTTGCCATTATATGTGTATGTATATATGTACTTTAAAGTGTCGTCGTACATTACTTTGATAATAATATAACGGCATCATAATCTATCTTCATGGATGAGAATACCTGGGCTTAAAGAGAACGTGTGGTTAGAGAATTTAGCAATGCACAATGCCGTTGACTCTCTTCTATGGCCGTGATAATATCGCTATAATACATTTAGGATGATTCTGTGTCGTTAAGTGCGAACTATAGATCCTTCTCAAGCCACTCCAAGAAGGATAAGGCTATATTCCGTAATGCTAATCCGAAGGTTTATAAGCAGTATGAAAAAAAAATTAGAAAAGTGCCATTCGTTCGAAAGGAGGTTATAAAAAACACTGACGTCAACTTCGTATACCAAAAACTCAATAATATGATTGTGTTTTTATCTTCATTGCTTTGTTTTAATAATTGTTATGTGCAGTATAATCAGAAGCACACTCGCTTCAGATAAATAATGTGTCATATCTTACCCAGCTAAACGTGTTAGGTGTTACACATTTCCCAAATGTCATCGATTTATTTTTCATTTATCTGCACGCGCAATATCAAAGCATATTGAATTTGGTTTTAAAATATCATTTTGTGCGTCAGGTCTGCATTGAATGTAGCAGAAAAAAATGGGTTGCTTAAATTAGTATATATATATATATATATATATATATATATATATATATATATATATTAGCTTGAAGAATTGATTGAAAATATAGGATGATATATCAATGTACGTTATTTTAAATTGATAATCCCTGGAACCGCAATTTACACGTTCCTCTATTTTATTCTAAAGGCTTATTGTTTATTTTATTACTTATATCCGTGTATTTTACCCTCTTTTGCAAACTTTCCTCAATTATCCTTCCCTTTTTAGTCATCATATTGCGTCTTTCTATTACAGTGGTGTATTTTTTTCTTTTAAGTCAATTCTACTTTGATAATGTTGAACGTCACTGCCATCACAGTGTTGTTTTTCAATTTAGATTATTTGAGTATTTTCCAATACGTCTTTTCAATTACATAAACATTTCCTTTGAAATTGTAGTGACTAAAGGTGTTTCTGATGGCAGCTTATTGAAGAAAAATCCGTGAGTTGCATTCTGTTTTGGCGAAATCCTGCGTTGACTTTAGTTTCAGAAAATATTCTTGTCTAAGTATTGACAAGTAATTTACCAAATCGGTGTCAGCATCATATGTTCCCGAGATTGCCAGCCTGTCTTCATTGGAAGTTAAAGTATAATTATTTCGGATTCTTCACTTCTGTCTTTTTAGAAACTATGTACAGCCAATCATATATTTTGGGTCGTTTGCTAGAATTATGCATATACGAGGGTTATTCAATAAATATATTCAAAATGCTTTTATTCTTTCAGAAATATGTTTCAATGAATGTAATTTGTATTGTTTGGAATTGGTTTACGCAAAAATTATTTCAATCTCGCAAAGATATTTGTTTTGAGGCTAAACAAAAACCTCTTAAAATCAAACAGAATGCAAAAGGCTTTAACAAAGGTATGTTATCAAATTTTTGGAGGCTAAGAATTGAAAAACAGGTGAAATTTACAGAAGAAGATCTAATGAGTACGGCGTAGCATGTTTTAGTTAAATAAATTTTTACAAATAAGCTAAATTCTTCTAAGTAAATTGTTGTAGGTGACTCACCTATGACACGAACATGTACTTACCCAAAGAGTATATATTTAACAGAGTAAAGCTACTCAAACGAGAAGTAGCAGATACCTGCTTTCCGTGTAACTGTAACAAGGAAACTCTTCCATTGTACGATGATATATATTGCTGAATACAATCTGTTCCCTACATTTTATACCCGTGCTGAGTTATTATTTATTGACCCTTAAACAGGTCATAACAGAAATTTTAATTAATATACAACAGGAACACATGTCAGGCAGACCCAAAATGATGAGCATATCCGAAATGGGGGATTCAGTTAATGCACTAATTTTGTCTGAAAAATAGTTACAAAATAACACCGTTCGGAACAACTAATAATTTTTGTGCGTACAGCCCACATACCTCTACATGATGACCGTACATTTTCTAAGGTCAGTCGTCGTTGCATTACACAAGAACAATGCAAAAATAGTCGAAAACATAATCAGTTTTTTAACAGCTGATCCATTCTCCTTATCGACAACCTCTGAGTTCCACTTGTTTCTAAAAGAATTTCTGAGCAACAAAGTTTTTTTAGCAATGATGATGTGAAAAAAACACACACACACACACACACACACACACACACACACACACACATATATATATATATATGTGTGTGTGTGTGTGTGTGTGTGTGTGTGTTTACCAGCCCTTCCGCACGAGCAGAGTGTGACACAATGTCAATTTCTTAAGCGAAGTTTGACAGGTTTGAATTCAGAGTTTTCTTTTACCTAGACTGGTTACATAGCAATTGGTAAAGAGTCCATATTTTGATAGGCATTAACATACAAACGTTAAGGGAAATACTCCCAAAATTACTTATAGCGATGTTAACCAAATTTATTTTGTTCTGTAAATACCAGTATTAGATATCGAAACCCATACCATGCTTACTCTATCGTTACTAATATCAATACCTTCTGAGAAATTAAACAAATGTTGTATTGGTTTTAAATGAAAATAACCACACTGTAAACTTGCTTAACAATAAGCTATTGTTTAAATTCAAATGAGTTTTTGGTTCAAGGACACTTGCAATTGTTCTACATTTAGTTACATATAAGTGGCTATCAAACTGAAGGAAATATATGTACCATTGTTTGCTTGGGTGTTTTAAAATGTTTACAGTTTTGCATTTCTGTACAAATATCAATTATATTTAGTTTCGGATTTCGTGATAAAGATAAGAAATACAAATTATTCAAACATGGGGCAACGCAGTAAAGTCAATTTACAGAAAAAACAATGCTGTTCAGTTAGGTTCATCGATAATATCTAACTGAGTTGGAAATAATCAATCCCAGAATCACCCTATGTCAAGGTGTATTACGTATGAGAATACTGGGCACTGTCATTCACCCCTTTATCTTTTCTGATATAATATGACGTAACTCTACACGAAATATCTAATTAATGAATCACGTATATGGTATTCATTTAATCATGTGAAATTGCTCACATATCCTATTGAACTAATCCATGAAAATTATTTCAAGGGAATGAAATATAAACAAAACAGAAAAGGTAAACATGAGAATGAAATGTTTAGTATGTATTTGTTTTTTTTTTTTTCTAATTAATTCTGCCTGAAAGCCTTCAAAGTGTGATCCGTCAGGTTCTGGAGTGAAAACCTAAAATTAAAATATTCTTGTGGACATAGTAATATTTCGCTATTTTCAGGTGATTACCCACGCAAGTTGGGGGGCTTCTTGCAACTTATTTACTGGGAATGCTTTTATTTTATTTTTATTAGTGTATTTGTATACGCACTTATGGCCCTAGGTACACATATTTATGTCCAATAATGCGTATGGATGAGGGTGTTAGCGTATCTTTGTGAGCTTGTATGCTTATAGGCGTAGTTTATGCATGTGCGTAAAAAATATATGTATGGGTGCATGTTGACATATGGCGTAGTATACACACACACACACACACACACACACACACACACACACTTCTCAGAGTGCGTAGACATAGCAGACTACTTCCTAAACCCCAACCGATTCATAATCAGAGTTCCTAACCACTTGGCTATCAGGACCCCTTAAAAATGGGGTCGTTTTTAAATATTTGTAATAAACAGAAATCATAGGCACTAGTATGGTCAGAGGACAGTAGACAAATATCTCGTTTTGTAGTTCTATGGGGTTCACAACAGAAGTGATTTTAGTTACTGAATCAGGGCCTCATATATTCATGGGATCAGTAAGAAGTTAGACACAGAAGAGTTGGACTGAGTAGTGGCGGTTAGATTGACCGTTGGACGACTGAGGTCACTTCCCATCCCTCCATTTATTGGTAAGTACAGTAGCATTCTGAGTGTAGGTAAATCACAAAGAACGGTAAAAAAGGGTCGTTAGACACAGAGCGAGAACAAAAAACTGACCAGTGCGGAAATGCATACCCCAAAGAAGAAAAACAAGAATAAGCGAGAAATGTGAATGAAAACGGTAACCCATTTTTATTCAGGAATTTTTTTTATTTTTATTTTTATTTGCTTATGCAATTTTGACCAAAACTATTTGACTGATTTTTTAAAAAAAATCAAGCTCAACATAGGATTGAGGTGGTTGGGGATGCTCCCCCATTTCGATATTTTTCGAACATTAGTCTGAAATTATACAATGAAACAATCCCTAGAGGGAATTAATCTTCGTGGGTTACCCCCATTTTTATTTTTAAAAGTGTATATTTTAATCACATCAAATAGATTGAATGGAATTTAAGAAAAAAAACATAGAAAAAGTTATAAAACTTTTACACAATTCAATATTTCCAATGCTAACACTCTGTACTAAATGATGGATTGTCTGTTGCATGTTGTAATATCTTACTATTAGCTGCATCAATAAAAAAAAACTTGATTAACATAAAACTATAATTTTGTGAGGACTTTTCACATGAGTGTTGGTAGAATGGTCCATAGGCTGGCCAGGAAACTCTCATGGAATCCGACGAAATGATGCTTATTTTTTCAACATGACTCTTCCATGGGTGTTACAGTGCTTGCAGCCCACTGATTAAAAAGGCATAAACAGATGTGATCATAGAGACCTTTCAGACCATCTCTTGCACACACCGACGTAAAGTGACCGAAAAGCCATAGAAAATCCTTTCAGCTACATGATTACTTTATGTAGTTTGATAAAAAAAAAAGGTTAGAAAATCGATTAAGATAACGTGAAGAACACAAAGTTAGTACTCAATCTAGAATTATATTTACCTTGTAAATAAATAAAAACTTTTCTAAGATCTTACCAAATCATGTGTTAATGTTTAAAAAAACACTAACAGTCTCCAGGGCCCATAAGATGAGAGACAAAAAAGAATAAAAATAGTTAAATAATAGTAAACCTTGAAGAAATTCATGTGTTCTGTCATTAAACATATACTCTCTTAAAAAGTAACGCTCTATCGTTGAATTGTTTTTATAATGCTCACAGCAATGATGTTGTTTATTGTTTCAACCAGACAAAATATCTCAAACACATAGAAGAGAATGAACCAAGAAAAAAATGAGGTTCAATAAAAAAAATCGATAATACAAATCAAGGTAACATATCTTGTGCGACAGTTAATTGTCAATGTATTTTTCTCAAATTCTTATCGTCTGGGTTGAAATAATTATTTTCAAAGTGTAGTAAATTAGTTTAATTTGAACGTCCTTTCTTGATGTTAAAATTCGTCTGCATTGAATTCCATGCATCGTTTTGGGAATAAACATGTAAGTGTTTGTTCTTTAGGATTAAAATCAGAATCTATTTCAATCAGGATTTTGATTGTGTGCCACTAGTGTTTTTAAATTACAACATACGTTAGTGAGGATTTCTTGACTCAGATAAAAAATATTTCATTTTATCAAGTAGGTTATTTTCTATTAAAGAGAATATGAGTTGATTCATCGGGTGAATTTTCGAGCAGATTTTCTCCCGTGAAACACCCAGATGTACATTGATTGATTTAAATGTCATCTCGTCGGGGGTTATTTTATGCCTACGTATTAGGCAATTGTATACGTTGTACGTTTGTATTTACATTTTGCGTATATTCTTAAGTGGTTTTGCACATATGACGTAATCCTATCTAATGCAAATAATTTTAAACAGATCTATTTTACCTATAGATGGGGCGATCACAAGTAATACCACACTGAATTTGAGTCTACTGATACAGAATGAAATTATAACAAGGTGATAGATCTGGTGAGTGGACAAAGGAATATTTCCATATAGTCAAAAATGTACTGCATGATTTTTTTCATAATGATACAGTTTTAACCACATATAGATATACCTTTAATTTCTCATATTCTCTCAGCTTCACTCTCTCTCTCTCTCTCTCTCTCACACACACACACACACACACACTCTCTCTCTCTCTCTCTATATATATATATATATATATATATATATATATATATATATATATATATATATATATATATATATATATCTTCTCTTCTCTTCTCTTTCTCTCTGCTCTCTGCCTCTCTGTATCTGTCCTCTATCTGTATGTGTCTCTATCTGTTTCTCTGTCTCTCTGTTGCACTCTTCTCTCTCTCTCTCTCTTCTCTCTCTCTCTCCTCTCTCTCTCTCTCTCCTGTATCTATATCTCTCTCTTCTCTTCTCTTTCTCTCTACCCCCTGTCTCTCTGTATCTGTCACTTTCTCTGTATATGTCTCTATCTATCTGTTTCTCTGTCTCTCTGTTGCACCCCACTCTCTCTCTCTCTCTCTCTCTCTCTCTCTCTCTATATATATATATATATATATATATATATATATATATACTGTTATGCATCTGTAATGGTCTCCTTCTCAAATAATACCCCGAATCTCACTCACATGATGCAATAATACAGATAATTGTATGCATATATTTATGTATGCATTTACATACTCTCTACCGTGGATAAAATGTGATGGAAAACTAATTTTAAGCGGGATAATGTCGGTTTGAATTCAGTTTTCCTTTTCCCAAATTGGGTGCCTAAATATACCCTAAAGAACACACTGAGCATTAGAGCAAAATTGAAACCTAAACTACTTCATCCAGGATATAAACCCGGGTCACTGATTCAATTTTCTTCGAAGATACCTGTTCGTGACAATATATATCTAACTATATGCACATATTGTAAATGCATATATAGAGAACTACATACACACATGTACACAAAACATACACACACACACAACATATATATATATATATATATATATATATATATATATATATATATATATATATATATTCTGTCCATATTAAAGCTTTTGGCTCGCACTTCATATTGAAATGTACTGCTCGTTCACTTTTAGATTTGTTTTTTTTTCCTTTGGTATAGATTCTTTCTGATCCAAGTCGTGAACTGAACTCTTTACACCCTTCCTTAAAAGATCATAGAGCAAAGTTATTTAAAATTCCTACGTGGGGTAACTTTACTTTCCTCCTATACTGCCTGAAACATTTTAGTGGCATTAAGCAAAGACCTTACGTCTGACAAAGGGCATCCTGAGATAAATATGGACAGACTCTTATATACCCAGGTCTAGTCATAAGGTAACATTTATTATTTTCTGAACTGGATTAGATTTTATCATATTTCTTTAATATCTTGACTTTGCAAAAGTAAAATCCATCGATGTTAAAATACAAGATAATCAATAATACTTATAGCAGAATCATTTCAGATTTATGTTATTCATAAAACAAAACAAGTAATTTGATGCATCCTTCAGGACTTAACATTGAAAGGAAAAAGTAGAATAATGTCTTTGGCTTTTACACCTGGAAAAGGCTCAATAATATATTAATCAAAATCTGTGAGAACAAAACAGAATTATGAATGAGGAGATTAAATGTTTTAAAATAATCATGGTACATTAATAACAATTCTCATAATTATTGACATTATAATGGGTAAAATTTTGAAGCGAAATACAATGTGTTATATTTTTTTCGAACCGAAATAAAATGGGTTATACATTTCGAACGGAAATAAAACTATGGTAACAAAATTGAGATGGCAACAATTCTTGCAATGGAGGTCTATTTTTTTATTAATAAAAATAACTAAACGAAGTAGGCAAATAAAGATGAATGACTATGACAGAATTTGTATTATGAACTGAAAGAGTTTTCAACCCTATTTCCATTTTACAAAATAGTTTAGTCAGTCATGTATAACAATTATCGTCGTAGGAAATGGACGCGCCATCCGACTTTAAATACTGAACGAGACTGATGTCATTTCACATACCGCTTATACCCTTGGCTAATGAATGCATCCAACAATTCATCTTTCAGATATGGTTAAATAATAAGACATATGTATGGTAGTTGCACTAGAAGAAAACAGAATTCGAACCTTACAAACTTCACATAGAAATTGATTTCTTGTTGAATCCTGTTCATTGCAAAAGTATTTGAGTAAATACATAAAAAAGCATCTGGGGTGTAGCCTAGTGGGATTATATAACATCGAGGTTGCAATATTTGCTATGAAAATAGTTCTACAGACATAAGATGAGGTGAGGTAAAATAAAAAGTGAACAAAAATAATGACTCAAACAAGTCCAAGTAGGAGAGAAATATTTCGTCCTTCTGACGCGAATAACATCCTCAGTCTGACGTTATTCAAAACAAAATATGTACATTTGTTTTATAGAAGAGAAAGAGAGTTAGTGGTGGAATTGAGGGGTAGGGAGGTTAGGGAGGATTTGATTGAAGTGAGAATAACATCATATAAAGTGGAGGGGGAGTTCAGAGGATGCTGGTAAGATGAGAAGATGGGGTTGCTAGGTGCTTGTTGGGAAAGGGGGTGGTTGGGAGAAGTGGGTAAAATTCATGGTCAGGGAGACATAATATGCATTTGAAATGTCCAAATTTCATTCATATTTTCGTGGATATTCTTAAAAATATCGACTCATAGAAATTACACTAAAACATTTTCATTTTTTTTTCTTTTTGTTTGTTGATGGAGTTCCAAAACATTGATAATATTAAACGAATCTCAGTTAAACGGAATTCCAGTTTATATTTCCACTTAATATATATATTTGCTGAATCAATCCAAAAGTGGTCTTCTTTAAATCAGAATAAGTTAAGAATGCCCGAGTGTTATGCAAAAGGTTTTTGCATTGTTATTGCCTATCACACAGCAAAAAAAAATCAACCAGTATCATCGAACTGTTAATTTAACAAATCAATAAGATGATGATCAGACATTCACAGTAGAGCCCATCATGTTTTACAAGTAACACCGAGACTACACTAGCTATTATGGAATAAAAAACCCTAGAAAATGTTATCAACCAATTAGTATTGTTTAGGATTTCGTAGGCTTTATTTTTATGAAAAAAATGTCCGAAATTTTATCCCTTGCAGCTTTCCACCTTCATTAGAATTTTTCTTGTTTATGAGAAAGTTGTTATTCTTGCTATAACATTTATTTAAACTTTTATTTGTAATAGCTGAGATATTTTCCGTCTACAGTGCAGAGATATTGAATGTATGTAGTCGTACCATAATATTTTGCAACGACAGAAGTTTTAAAATTAGAACCTTATGTTTGAATGACTATATTTACGCAGTTAGGTGTTAAGTGGTCATATATATATATATATATATATATATATATATATATATATATATATATATATATATATATATATATATATATATATATATATATATATATATATATATATATATTCAAGCCGTCGTTATTTCAAGCAACCTACTAAAGATATTTATCAGCAGCACCTCGAAATATTATATAATATAAACGGAAAAAAGAATATGATGATAATATGGTATTCAGTCTGGGAATATGTATACAACGTAAGAAATCTTGTAAAATGACAAGAAAAAATCAATAGAATGAATTGTTAAAAAGAACATTGTGTGGTTTTAACAAAACATACTGAAAACAGAGAGAGAGAGAGAGAGAGAGAGAGAGAGAGAGAGAGAGAGAGAAAGGGAGAGATGGAGAGAGAGAGACAGAGAGACAGAGAGACAGAGAAAGAACCAGAGACAGAGACAGACAGACACACACACACACATATACACAAATATACACATATAAGTGTGTCAACAAAATTATGTTATTCTGTATACCGACACCGGCGCATATATATATATATATATATATATATATATATATATATGTGTGTGTGTGTGTGTGTGTGTGCGTGTGTGTGTGTGTGTGCAAAACAGTTGCCTAAACATATATCTGATATAAAATCTTCTTAGATAAATTTGTTTGGACACTGTAGGAATTACATTGTTCTTATTTCTCACTCACTTTTACCCCCGTCTCTTTCTCTATTTCTCTCTTTCTCTTTCTCTCTCTCTCTCTCTCTCTCTCTCTCTCTCTCTCTCTCTCTCAATATATATATATATATATATATATATGGGTGTGTGTATATGTGTGTGTTTATGTAAGTGTGTTTTTGTGGGTGTCTTGCAGTGTTCATATACGTACGCGAGTCTTTACACACATAAATTTACAGTGCTATATACACTTATGAGGGCATAAGTCAGTAATGCTTAGATCGCGGCTCTGTGTAGACGCGCCTCTCATCTCATCATCCGTGAAAACCTAGTTACCGGCATATTGAAATGAACTTGTCAATTCTGACGCCGGTTCACTTAGAATGAATCGAACGTGGAAGCAGACCGGGGATTGACCAGCGGAAGAGTGAGCTTTCAGATATACAAAATGTATACACGTTCTTCAGACTTCCCTTTACATACACACACAGACAGAGGAATTCTCACACGTGACTCATACACAAAAACGCACGCACGGACACAAACACAAATACACACACACACACACACACACACACACACACACACACATATATATATATATATATATATATATATATATGTATTGAGAGACAAAAGGCAAAAGAAACAGGTGTGTGAATAGGCTACCTAATGAAATATTTCACCTTCAAAATGATCGTAATATCGGCCATGATATCAGTGAAAAGAGGAAATGCTTCAAATACAAGAAATATCAGCCAAAGAAAGAAAAGAAAGGATATTGGTGTCATGGTTTTACAAATGAGATTAAAAATAACTGTTCTGACAAAAGAAATACTGATATTTGTAAGTAATCAATTCATATTTGTTTTATTTTGTTTTTATATTTATTTTGTGCTTTATTCATGGTGTTCTATACTATAAGTCGGACCATATTACCTTTAGGTACCCTTTTTTATCTCGATTAAAAAGGACATGTTTTTTTTATTTGCACCGTCAATATCCGGTTCTTTGTTAGGGGTTAGTTTTATCATTTTTTTTAATCTAAAAAATCGTCTGTTAAAACAACTGGATATTGACGTTGTAAATAGAGAGAGAAAGACAGAGAGGCGGGGGTAAAAGTGAGTGAGAACATAAGAACAATATAATTCCTAGAGTGTCCTTTCTTAATCGAGATCAAAAACGGGTGCCTAAAGGTCATATGGTCCTATAAGTCTTGTAAGAACCAAAACTGGGGTCTATATGAAAGTTTTTAGAGCGAAGCATTCATTTTGCGGTATCACCTGTTTTGTTGTATACCCCAATCAAACATCGGGTATATAAACGAGAGAGTAAGATAGAGTTCTCAGGTGATAGAGAGAAAGACAGACAGACAGACAGACAGACATACTAGAGACTTACGTGGCTGCCATCTTGTTGTCTAGTTGCTGACTGATTCTTCTAACTAAGGGCTGGTTTCATCTTACTAAGGGCGGATTTTGTTCACTGTAATTAAAACAACTAAGAAAACTTTTTGTTGCTTGATCAAGTTTATTTATTTAGCCCATGGTTTTCCGTGCGGCGAGCTCGACCTCAGAGCACGTCTGCTCTACTTAAAAGGATCTAAATTTCTAAAATAAATCCCGTGTGAGATTTTGCCTCTAAGGGTCAATGGTTATAAACAGTCAGTGGTAAATTTCTGCTGGCTCCCTTGACTCTAAAATGAGAGACCTGTTTTTAATTTCTAGCTTACAGGGCCTGCTAACAATTCATGACACCCATAAATTGTAACAGTTTGCTGTTGTAGCTGGCTTAAGTATTTCGAAGAAAGTTTTGATTTTACTCTTGGAATTAATTTTACCATTATTTGAAGTAAGTATAAGATCATCGGACTTAACTATATTATTTTATATTTATTGTAAAAACAACTATTTTTGGTTCGAAATTCACTACTAAAAAGTAAAATATCCAAATAAACTTCCCCAAGGATCAGATGGTACCTATTTCATTAGTGTTCAGTAATGTATTGAAAGCTACATAACAAGCAGACATCTTAGATCGGCCTGTCCAAAATTTGCCAGTGAATGTGACATGCGTGGCCATATATATTAGTGGGCCATTCTGATATTTATTTCATGAATGTTCAGCAATGTATGTAAAAGTTCCATATCCAGCAGACACATCTTTCCTTTTAAATCAAAATGTAAATATTGATCCTTTTGCTGTTAAGACAAGCCATCAGTATATATCTTGTGTTAGCAAACTTTGAAAGGAAGGGTCAGAAATATTTTGATAATATTGAAAATTACGAATCATCTCTTTTTGCTGAAATAAATGACTCTTGATTACATATCTGAATAGGTGCTTAATTGGAGTCGTACCTAATTGTTGAAAATTAATTAATTAATAATGAATTAGGCGGGAATTGTCGGCAAAAAAGCCATTCCAAACATACCTTGTTTACAACTTATCATATCTGAATAGGTTACAAGAAAATAATATCACTTAGTGAATGTGAAACAAATTTTTAATATGAATACTGTGGAAAATGTATCATATCAATTCTGAACACACACTTGGCAATTATTATTTCTCTGTTTTATACTTCTTCATAGAATTATGGAAAAGGTGTGTCGTAAATCGTTGAGTGACATTTTCATGTTTGTTCAGGTTTTATTTTGTCAACATGAAATGAAACCATGCTAACATTAGTGCAAATATTTTTTACAAACTGTTGGAAACATTACACCACCAGATAATAAAAAAGAACCAGTCCTAAAACTTTTGAATTATGGATGTAAAAGAAATATTTGTGTTTAATGAAATTCTAACCTTCGGGGATTATATAATTTAACAATAAATTTAACTTGGTTTAATATTTGCTACTACTCATGAAAAAAATAACCGATCTATTTTCATTTATTTAACATTTGACATGTTCTTATACTCACGTATCAGCCTCTGTGTGAACTCAGATATTTGTTTGAAAGAAGACGGAGACATCCCCACAGTGAGTGGCAAGCCTTTGAAATTAGGAGACCAGTTCACATACCGAGCTAGCATTATCTCATCTACAGAAAGTGATGTCAATATACGCATAAGAAAGGCATAGGCTGATATAGACAGTATATACGGAAATCTGATCTCTTTAATAAGATAAAGCGTTCTGCGTTTAAATACATCAAATTGTAGATTCGCCATAGGTAGGATGTGACACAAGGTCACAAGTACGGTGTATCCAGTGAGGATCAAACTCACTTTTCAGTAGTAATGGATCTACGAGTTTAGCTTGCTAACAATTACACCAGAATGCTCAAATGGTATAGACTTGTTGATGCCTTCCTTTTTTATGGCCTGTATATGTACAAATATAGATTTATGATACATCATAGTAACATTGACAAAGAAAGAGAAAAATATAGATGACGAAGAGGTAAGAAATAGTTTTGTAGTTTAGACAAACTAAATGGATAAAATTATCGATGAAAATTATAATCAGAACACTTGTTATATTTATGATTGTTTTTTTTAGTTTTTTTTTTATTCTTTCTCAAATTATTTGAAAACATTTTAATATCTCTTGTAATTCATTATATAAAATGATAAGCTTTATCTGATTGTCTTATTATTAGAAGATGTTCCTCAACCTCCACACACACAACCGTTCCGTCGGCTGTGGCTGTAGAATACAGCGGTGCACCTCTGCAGAGGGGTAAAATCTCCCGAATGGGGCCATCTGTTGGCCGTGTGTGGTGACCCGTATTGTTTAAGAACGGAAACCTTGAAGTCCATGACATGCAACACTCCACTCCAGATAGACAGTTCAAGAAACCGACTCTAATCAATCAGTTACACTGTATAGCTGGATTACTTGGATTTAACGAAATGATTGGGAAAAGACAAATGACAACTACACGCTGTCTTGAAAAATCCTGTATGCCTCAACCTACAAAATGGCATCTGTACAGCAACTTACTTCCTATCACTGAAATAATCCAAGTACGACGAACAAGATATGAGGCTCACTACAGGGGAAGTAAAAACAAACGCATAAGTGGAATTTTCCCATTGTTGGCTGCCTAACAAAAACTTACATTTATCAGGTCTGTACATGCACTAGATGCTGTGCTAAGGACTTGCTAGGAGCAATTCCAGATAGGAACTATTGGTAAGAGATTCATGGGAATCCGTTCTTTAAACATAACTTAATGAGTATGATATTGATGATGATGGGTTAAAATGACATTGTTAAGGATTTTAAAAAGTTGATTTCTCTACTAATGTTTTGGAAATTCAGTATCTTTTTAAAAGGGACCTCTAGTTCCAGCAAGAAACAGTACCAAGTCAACGCCATATTTTTCAATTTACATACTAATCTGTACGTGCAGACAATTATAGAAGAGATATTTATTGGTATATTATTGACACATAATTCTGAAGGACATTTTAGATTTGAACAAAAACTCGTAACAATTTTGAGTGCATTAAACATCCTCAGATATTATTGAATGAACAGAAGATTAAACTTGTTTCGCTATATGATCATCAGGAACAGACGTTTATATATATATATATATATAATATATATTATATATATATATATTATATTTAGAATAGCATAGGTATTTTTTTTCCTTTTCTTCTTTATTTTTTTTCTTTTCCTTTGTTTTTCAGTAAGAAAGAGATTCAGAGGAATTACAAACCATGAGGGGGGGGCTCCAAAATTTCCCACCATACACACACACACACACACACACACACACACACACATATATATATATATATATATATATATATATATATATATATACCGTTTGACTCATCTGAAGATTGCATAAGCAGGAAACTTAAAGCTATGAGTTTTAAATCATCCATAATACCATTACTATTGATTATATATATATATATATATATATATATATATATATATATATTATATATAGCATGCTATTATTTACATATGAGTAAGAGGATGAGAACAATGTTTTTGGCCTCGGGATTTGTTGTGAAGGCAGTTTAGATATGAGAAGCTTAGTGCAATTTCCACCCACATAGCACAAGTTTTCTTACACAGGTCAGAAAGTGATATATAACTTAGGCAATTATGCCCCCTTTACCACAATATCTGCCCTACTCGAAATTTCTACACTACGCTGTTTCTTTTATTGTTGTGAAATACTAAATAATATGACCAATAACTAAGTGTTCCATGAAACTTTATTTCCATAGAATTTAACCATGATTCTGAAGCAAACATGACCTTTTTAAGCTGCGATACAATACTGAGACAGTTAGAGATGGAGGATTTGCAATGCCAGTCAAGGAAATAGCAAAACATAATGACAAATTCTCAAGATTATCTATCGACAGTATTATAACTGAAAATAAAAAATAAAAATTCAGAGCCAAAAATTACGCTTATGAAGGATTTTGTGTATCATGAACTTTTAAATGAATGATATATCATTTGATATTTGATACAATATATATTTGATATTTGATATATTATTTGAATTATGCATTTAAATAATTATTGAATATATTATTTATATTTAATTATTACTATATCATTTACCATTTTAGCATAGTATTTTTTAAAAAATAATCTAAACTGAATTACTTTTCTGCGAAATGTTTAGGTTTATATATATATATATATATATATATATATATATATATATATATATATATATATATATTATATATGTATATATGTATTCACCCAAGTCTATCTAATTTGAACCAATAAATATGACCTCAGAACAAGTCATGTGTCCTTGATTTTGTTTGAACGTTTGACTCGAGATATCCTGAATAATTATTTTATCTCACTTTTTATATCGCTATCTGAAAATGATGATAAATCTGGCTGGTAGTATTCATAAGAATATTTGAATTAACAAAAAACATAAATTTGCTAGTTATTTTCCAACAATAAATATCACACGTAAAAATGAGAAATCTTTCTAATAACATGAAAACTTCAAGCTTTGCCGACATCACGTATTTCTATGACTCTTTCTCGTATTATATTATGTCTATACAATACGTTGCATAATCGAATAATCATGTCACCAAATTCCCTTGTCTTATATACTTCGAGAGTTATTTCGTTGAGTCTTGCTGATTTTCTTCTTTTTATGTTTTGGGTGACTTCTCTCTCGTAAAATGATGTCTTGTTGGCAATTTAACAATTTATTTAGTATTGTTATCTTGGATTTCATGATGGTTTTGCAGCAGTATACTGAAATGTTCTTTCCACATCAGAACTCTATTTTCTTGGCTGGGTGCTTTTAGCTCTGATCTCGGGGTGCTTCGAATGGCATTAACTTAATTTACTCCATTGTCTGCCATATTAATTGGGATTGTCTATGTTCTACAGTATTTCTGATTCTATATATTTGCTTTGGAAGTATTATATTTGTTTGTTTTTTTAAAGTTTGAACTAGTTATATCTGGGTTTTCATAAGTTTTTTCACATTGTTGTCAGCTGGGTTTGTTTTATTATGTAGGGATGATTTTTATATCATTTCTCTTTTCTCTAAATGCTTTTGTGTTCCAGGGAGCTGTGTATTTTGTTCTGTCCACGCTTACAAAGTTTTCAGTACATCATTTGGATGTCTCCCGGAAATTATCAAACTTCTTTCTTAATGTAACCGGATAGTGATCGCATATATCATTGTTGGCAAGTTAGGACCAGTCATATAGTACAGATTTACCGGTTTTTATCTTATTTCTGCGCATACACAGACATAAACTGACTGAAACGATTATGTGATCGGTGGATACTCCTTTAAAAGAGGAGCATATTTCCCAGTTCATAGTCCTTTTCATTAAGATCTTTCTGTGTCTTTGAGATATTTGGCTAGGTGAAAGTCCACAGTTTACCCTTTCATTTATTGTATTGTGTGCTTAAATACACAGGCCTGTTCTCCTTACAAATCATTTCAAAATGTTCACTAATTCTTTTGAGGCTCTTGAAAATATAATCTATTATTTTCTTCTTTGTCTATATGAGCATTCATTTCTCCAGCAATGATTAGGAGATTGTGTTTAGGTAAGATAGCTCATTGTAAAATGTGGTGATGTTCGTTGTGGCACGAGATGATAGTTGGGCAGGGGTTGTCATTAAACATGGTACATTATTATCGGTAGGATTGTCTCTATGTTTAGTGATTCTAAAGAACAAGGACTGAAAAGCTTTCCTACACATCCGATGTAGAAGTTACGGTAAGTTAGTGTAGCAATTATATTAAGTAAGCTTTATTTATAAATGAAGCTAATTATAGTATATATATATATATATATATATATATATATATATATATATATATATATATTATAATTAGCTTCATTTATAAAAGTCACTAGAAGAGGAATATTAACCTACTCTAAACAAATCGTAAAATCTAGGAAGTCCGTTTGGTGTAGGGGTTGTGTATCGGCCTGTCAGCTTGGCAGTCCGGTTTCAAATCACGCACAGGGCGTCTTCCTATCTATAGCTCTGCTGATGAGGCCTAATAGGCCGAAATGTACATAAATGTGTGTGTGTGTGTGTGTGTGTGTCCTTAAACTAAATAGAAACAACAATTAGATCAGAAAACAATGTATATACTGATTTATTTGAGGGTGTTTTTTTTTCAGGGACAGTTCTATACAAATATTCATGATAATATAAAAGATTGTAAAATGTTTGTTTATTCCAAACAAAGCAAAAAATAAATATTATGTGTTAGAAACTCTTTAGGTGAAAAGAACATTTGAATTCATAATGAAAAAATGCTTGGAATTTGTAAAAGAAGAAACGTTCACCAGAATGTTTGTATAATTAGTTAAGATTAGAGAAAACATTTTTTACCCTCATCTGAACTTGAAATATATTTTATTGAAAAGTTGTTTCCGCTTCGTAAAACCAGAAAGCTTTATTGATTTGTATGGGTAGTTTTGTAGGGAAAAATATTATATAAAAACCTACCAAATATGAACTAATTATTAGGGTTTTAATTACGTTTAACTAATTTCGATAGCTAAACAAATATTTATATTTCAAACATTTTTTTAAAAGAATATTGCGCATATTATATATATATATATATATTATATATTATATATATTATATATATAATATTTGCATATATGTATATTTTCATATATATATATATATATATATATATATATATATATATATATATATATATATACATATGTAAATGTTCTACACGTACACGAGTAGGGTGCGATACACGTTCACTTTCTTAAGTATTGTACAGATTTGGATTCAGAAATTAAAACCCGTAAAACACTTAAGAAATTGAACGTGTATCTTCCTTCCCATACACTGTTTGGCTAATCAAGGTTGATGAGACCAGGTCGTAGTAACTGGTAATCGCTTTTCTTTGGCTCAAACAGAACTGTTTAGAATTATTCCTATTTAACACGCTGTGTGCAAGAATATCAAAAAACAATGTTAAAGTACAATGAACAGGATTCCCTAACCTCAAGTCGTAACCGCTAACATCAATCAATCAATATGACCATATTTATTTTTTTTATCTTGAGCTCACTCATATAGTTAAAAATAAAATAAAATGTCATTATCTTCTCATGATCAGAAAAATGTAGAATAAGCAGTTGTTGTTAACCTGTACGATTTGTAATATGCAATATACAAATATCCCTTTTTTTGTGAGTATTTTAAAAGAAAATATTTACAGATGACCATAACATTAAATCAACGCTTTTATTCCAGTAGTCTCTATGGAACAGCATATGCTCATAATATTTTCCAGAAATTAACCATTGTGATGAATGTGGGAAACAGCATTTTCTTCTTAATGTCTGTAGGCAATTTCAAATTTTTTAAAAAATATATATACATTTTGCAATGTTACAACATGTAATTCAAAAGAGACAAATCCAAGTTTTATTTTTTTACAGTGCATCAGGTTTTTCAGATATTGCAATTTGCCATATAATGGCAATTTATTTACCAGACCAAGGAGAGTCACTTAGCTATTAGATGAAGCCAATTCACTTATAGCTAGTCTACAGCAATTCATTTACTTACCCAACCAAGGGAATACACTTATTACCAGTTCAAGTCAATTACCTTATTACCATACAAACGAACTTCATTTACGTACCAGACAAAGGCGTCTACTTACTTATCCTAGTAAGGCGGTTAACTGACTCACCAGACCAAATTAGTTCATTTAATTAGTATAACAAGACATTTCTCTAACATACCATACCACGTCAAATGAAATACCTAAACAATAAGGAGAATAACTGTTTAATAAAGTAGATATGAAAGATCCCATTTCAATTCTTTGTATTATGCTTGGGTTTATACTATCATTTAAATGTAATTAAATTAAAAAGTTTTAATTACATTTGGTAGCATTTATTAAATTACGTCCTGTCTGTGGGACTTAGAATACACTCACTGCAGAGTAGAATACCCTGAGGAGGGGTAAGTTCGCCTAAAATGGGCGTCCTCTGGTATGACAAAAGTGCATCTAATTATGAGGCTACAGTTATGTAGATCAGGGGAGTGTGAAGAACCCCTTCATTGTCCTCACAACCAGGTCAACTCTGAGCAGGAGTTTGTAGTACCTGATATGGGCCCTTATTTGGTCCACATAAATGAATTCAAAATATATTCGTATTCGATACGACCATGTGCAAATACATTCTTCTGAAGAAATAACTATTCAAAAATGTAAATATGAACGTAGAATGAAAGCACAGAGTTAACCTATAGAAATAGAATTAATCAACAATCATTTATTAATTTTTTTTTTTTCTTTGATAACTTCCTGTAATTTATCCGTAAGGATTTTCTATCTCCTGCAAAAATATTAAGGTGTACTTCATCTGCAATCAATGATAGAACTAATATGTTTTTTTATCTGTGTCCGTTTTGTTTGCAACAATATACTTGATAATCCAAGTGTAATACAGCTATTCATACAGTGACAAGGATTGTGAATTTCTAGATTCTGACTATAGTTTCTTTTCTAATCTTTATGTTTTAAATGGCTAAAATATTAAAAGGACAACCGAATACCTCTGTGTTCTTTCTCCTACCTGGAGTAGTCTAGTAATGTTTTGGTTAAAAAAAGTAAAGTTTTCTTTAATTTTGCTTTTTTTATTATATTCTTGAATAGAATGATAAAGAAGAAAATTGTGTTTGTTTTTTTTAATTCTAAGAATCTTTTTGAAAAATTATATCCTAAATGGCATTCCTCAAATATCTCTTCGTTTAACTTGGATCTTATTGTTTATTATACATTTGATGGTCACTGGATATGCACAACTTATTGTCAACAGGAGAAATATATAAATGTATCAGAGAATGCGTGCGCAGCTAGAAAATGACAATTTGACAGGTGTTCTAATTCAGCTTGTAAATATAGAAAAGGCACAAATGTCGGAAACACAATGGCGATATTCCAAAAATAAGCATCTGAGTGGAGAGGTATTTTTCTTTTATCTGATTATGATGCGCTGTGGGTGGACTTTAGAATAAACATCTCAGATCAAGAACATTCCCAAATGATATGTTGTGGTGAATTTCGGACAATATACTTGTTTTTACTAGATGTAAAATCATATACTTACGCTCTTAGGATATAAAATGAATATAACTTTTATTTACATAAATTGAATAATTGCACAATTTATTCCAAGTGTATAATAAAAAACGGCCCTGATTTTTTTATATTTTACCTGCACAATGAATAAGCTTTAAATATAGAACACCATTCCTGCTAGATGACACTCGTTGAATGCAAAGAAAGCGAAAGAGATTTGCCCTGATGAGTACTGGGGGGAGTATGACTCAAGGACACTTTATCTACGAAGGTGATACGTCATTGGTGGATAGGAATCATGAAGTTAGAATCGCAGAGGGGAAACTGACGGGCGAACTATACGTTTAAACCAGAGGAAATATGAAACGCTGAAAAATAAAATCTTGAGCAAAAATATAGCGATAGACAGATTTTTTTCTGCTTTCAAAACCCATGACTTGTAAACTCACATCGGCAGGTTCAACCCCGTAAAATGAACGAAATTGTGGTAATAAGTATAAAAAGGACATTCATGTACGGGTAATTACATATCAAATCACCGAGCCTATGTCACGTACCCGCTTCAATTTTGGAGAAATTTTGTAAAGGTGTGGATTATTTCAAAGCTAGATAATCTCCAAACTTTGAGCTTCCAATTCCAAAAATTGGCGGAATTATGTCGATTTTAATCTCTCCAATTTTTAGGGGATTAGCGAAAAATGGTGACCATTTTAGCCCACGAAATCCATGAATGCTCTATAATGAAGTCTTAAAGTTAACCGATTTTAAGTTATTAATGATTTCTGATTTTCAAAATTCTTAACTGATGTTGTAGCTTCGGTTCTGGGAAAAAAGAAACTATTTTGGTACAAATGATTTTGAATACATGTCAAATAATAATAGAAAAACAATTTTTTCATAGATGCAGTGCCACATCGGGATATTGATGTTGCAATGAAAAAATCAGAAATCATCAATAACTTAAAATTGGTTGACTTTAAGACTTGTTTGATATAAATCTTTAATTCCTTAGTCGAAAATGCTTTTATAAACCAATTTTTGATAGTAGGGAAGATCTAGAACTCATTTTACAGAAAAATAGGTTACAAAACGTCGCCATTTTTCGCGAACCTCATCAAATTTGGAGAGCTAAATTTCGACATAACTCCGCCAATTTTTGGTATTAGAAGCTCAAAGTTTGGGGCTTGTTTAACGTTATCAAAGTCCACACCTGGTAAAAATTCCAGAAATTTTAAAGATATTCGGTGACAATTTTACTTTTTTCTGAATGATTTGACATGGAATTACCTGTACGTCTTATCTGGGCGGAGTAAGTTCTACTAGTTTAATACGACAATTCATAAATTCCTTCCCGGGAAATAGTTTATACATTCATCAACGCAACAGCAAAACTAGCCAAAAGTTTTATCAGCTTTACACATTTCTTTATCTAAATTTAAAATTTGAAAATTAAAAACACGCGTCGCGGTGTCTTCGTATCATATCTAGTATCTTTAGTAATGCACTAAAATAGTATTTTAATTTTTAATTGAAATTTGAGAGGACGATTACATTTACGCTGAAAGAAGAAGAGTAGTGAAGCAGATCCTAATTTTTTCAGAAATTAATAATATATTCGTTCAAGGATTTGCTTGTTGTTTAATGGTTGAATTTCATTTGAAAAGGGCTCGAAGAAACGAGGTCAAATACTGAACAATGCAGTTCGTGTTTCACATAATACTCATAGCTTGGGGAAAGGTATGAATCTAACTACTCCACCAGATATGGCAAAATAGAATTGTACGCTAAGCAAATTATGTAGAAGAGAAAAACCCTGAATTCAAACATGTTGTAATCTACTTAAGAATTGATATTGGGGTTAAGGAAATACACATCTTTGTTGTTAGTGTATCGGTATTTGAAGGTTAGCTTTATTTTACATTTCTTTATCTCTTCTCCAATGAATATTTGATGTTTGATTTGAAATAAGCGGACGACATTTTAGAATACAGAACGTTATTCGGCACTCATTATACACTGAACTTCCAGTTCAATTTACATCTACATCAGTTCTTTTAGTTAATGGTTTCTAGAAAAGGTTTTGTAAATATATTCACTTGCTTCTGAAATTCACTAATTTTCGCGTAATTATGATATTTTTAAAAGTGAAATGACTTAGCATAAAGTTTAACTTTAACTTTCCGATGTATTTAAGAGAGCAATAATTAAAACTATTTAAATAGCCTGATGCTACATCATTAATGTCGTATTAAATATCAGTTGGCAACGTTAATGATTTTTATATCTATAACAACATATTCGTGATTAGACAACAACGGCTAATTAACCAATATTCATATCGCTATGCTTGCCTGATTATACATTGAAAATTATTTCCCAATTTAAATATGAATTCGATATATTAATAAGTTGATTATGTACATATGTGTCTGTAGATGTGTATTCTATGTGTGTACACTTCAGTTTAATGAACGTTGATATTATTTAAATCAAATTAAAATTGATAGAAATACACTTTGTTTTATTCAATTTAATATGAGTTATTGTCTTTCCTCTCTGTCGTTTGCATTTTGACGTTTATTCTATACACACTACAATCGAAGTTAAGTTATTGGATATAAGGACACAGGAACATTTTTCTTAATTTCTACTTAGGTCTATTTGCTCGTTTCTTTGCCCATTTACCATTGTAATCATACACGAGAAACACTCTTTCTTTATATATATAATATTATATATATATATATATATATATATATATATATATAGTATGAGTAATTACCGATTATCTAAATAAAATTTTAGACGATGCACGTTTTCTATGCCTACAATCCATTCTTTTATGTTTTCTTATTGAAAGAACAAAAACGTACAAGGAAAAATCGATGTGATGGAGGAGACTTTGTAAAACATAGGTATGTAATAACTTAATATTTTAAGTGGAAGAAGAAAAATAATTAGAAAAGACCGGAATAAGAGATAAGCAAAGCCTCGAAGTAGAAGGGCAGTTAAGTTAATGAACAGAAAGGAGAAAAAATAACTGGCAAGAGCGTGTTCAGTTGAAATTGAGCTTAAGAACGACGAATTGATTTATTTATGTATATTTTTCTGTAGGGAAAAAGGAAACAATTTTAATTGAATTCCGTTTCAGAAAGAAAAAAAATCCTTTTCGATAAACATCTACACTACCTTTAACACACAGTGAACACAAGCACATACACATATGTATACATATATGTAATTTTGGAAATACCTACACGCATATATATATATATATATATATATATATATATATATATATATATATATATATATATACAGAGTGAGAGTGAGAAAGAAATGGAAAGAGAGAGAGAGAGTGAGTGAGAGAGTGTGTGAGAGTGAGCTACATGAACATATTCTGTACGAAAATGTTTTCTTAAACATAGCTATTTATATTTCATACCCTTACATAATTCCATCACCAATATTGTTTAGTAAGACAACTCAAATAATGCACATACTAATCAAGAAGACGACATCCGCTCATTTCTCCGATGTTGACATACAAATGGGTATATACCATAGAGGTATATGATCTTCGATTTATATACGAAAGAAAATAAAATTATATATATATATATATATATATATATATATATATATAAAACAATCAGAAACTAAATGGATTCTAAAATTAGAAACACACATGAAGGGATTGAACGCAGACATCGGAATTTTCCGTTATTATAAATATTTCACAGACGCTGCCCCTGTCGATAACAACAGAGACAAAAAAGCCGATAAACAGGAATAACATTCATTTGATAAAGGGTATCTAACGAACCTGAACATTTATGACAAAAAATAATAATAAAAAAATAAGTGAATCCAATACTCCATAATATGGAGTTCATTCATTCATATATTTTTAATGGGGCGAATAGCTGACACGGATTAATGGTATTTCAGTTTATTTCAATGGGAAAAATGATTTGGTACACGAGGAAATTGCGTTAACAGCGGAACGAATTAGACTCATAGGTCCAGCAACCACAGCCTCTCTCTCTCTCTCTCTCTCTCTCTCTCTCTCTCTCTCTCTCTCTCTCTCTCTCACTCTCTCTCTCTCTCTTATATATATATATGTGTGTGTGTATGTGTGTGTATGTGTGTGTGGTATATATATATATATATATATATCAAAAAATAAATGTTCACTCTGATGAAGGTCGATTCTTGTATGTGTGCGAAATATTTTCACACACATAAACTGACCGAAACACATGTGTAAGTGATATCGATTAATGTGATATCGATTAAATTCATTTATCCATTTACTTTTCTTTTCTTTTCTTTACTCATTTTTCCTCATATATATATATATATATATATATATATATATATATATATATATATATATATATATATATATATATATATATATATATATATATATATATATATAAGGGACGTGACTGTCCTGAAAATTCACCGCTCGTCTAAATAAGATAAACTAAAAAAAAATCTATTTATTTCTTAACTAACATATTATGGTAACAACATTAGCATAATATAGTACGTTAATGCTTCACACCTATGCCCAAACCTGGTATATGTATTTCCAACAACGGAAACAAATACTGAAATACATCTCAAATATATATATATATATATATATATATATATATATATATATATATTTATATATATATATATATATAATTGTTAGTGTCTAAACTCCCTACATTTTTTAAAAGTCGTAATATGTAAATGCTTTCAAAGTTTCTAAGTTTTAGAGGGTAATTAAAAAAGGGACTCGGCTTTAATATTATGACATCAGACGTTTTATTTAACACTTACGTAAAGAATCAAATTTACAAATTAATTTCACATGTACTGTTCTTCTAGGTAATAAATAAATACAAATTAATTGTACTAAAATTAGGAACAGGAATGAGTATTTGTCATCACGAATTTGAAATAACGTATTCAGGCAAATTGCCCATGAAAGCTTTTCAGGTTCTAGTTATTGAAATACACATCAAATAAAACTACCTCTGTATGTGTGTCTGTGTGTCTGTCTGTCTGTCTGTCTCTTTCTCTTGCTTTCTTCTCTATCTCGCTCTCTATCTTTTTCTCTCCTTTTTACTCCCCTTATATCTCTCTATCTCTCTGTTTATCTGTCTTTGTCTCTGTCTCTGTCTATCTGTCTCCCCCATCTCTCTATCTCTCACTCTATCTCTCTCTGTCTCTGTCTCTCTCTCTCTCACACACACAGACACAGACACAGACATACACACACACACATATATGTATAATATATATATATATATATATATATATATATATATATATATATATATATATGTAAACAACTTTTAGCTATTTTCAGCCGACAGTATATTTGGGAGAAAAAAAAATTAAAAAGCACATATTCTCCCATATATATATATATATAATATTATATATATATATATATGTGTGTGTGTGTGTGTGTGTGTGTGTGTGTGTGTGTGTGTGTGTGTGTGTGTGTGTGTGTGTGAGTTTACTTTCGTCTTTAGAAGGCAATCATGACAGAAATCCAATGATTAAATCGTGTCTTTTATCTTATCTAATACATATATAATACTAAAGGATAAATCGGCTTCTCTATGAAAGTACAATAGCTCCAGACTTGCCTATATTGTATTCTACCTCAAAACAAATCACTCCAGGGGAAAAAAACACTCCTATGATATGGTTTAACGGCAGTAGTATCTTATTATATTTAGCCTGAGGACAAATCTGTTTATTTTTGTTTAATATATATTATTTGTAGAACCGTAAATATCAATTGTGTTTATATATTGTGAGTTAAATATTCAGTTAAATGCCTCCATAAAAGTGATCATCAAGAATTCGTTAATTTACATTTAAATTTGAAACGTATACTTACGTTTTTAGTTCTAAAAATAAACGTATTTTTTATCTTCATATTATGGGAGAAATGGGATACTCTATGTAACCTATTATAACCCAATACCAACCATGCTGAAACAATGTATTCATATTTAAGTATATACTTTAGATTACGTAACAAATTCGCTTCTAGTGAGCAGTGTAAGTAAAAAAATAACGAAAAATATGACTTTTTGTAATTGAAATATTTGTAATTTTAGTTAAATCTTTCCTGGGTTATTTATTAAAAGGAAAAGTATAATAATTGTTTTCAATCAGTGACATGACTCGAAAGCAATTATTTAAGGTATCACAATACTAGAAATAATTATCACTCATCAATTATCAATCTAAAAAATATAATGTAATGATTGTATTTGTATCACATAAATTATAGATTGCACGAATGGTTTACTTGTACATAATTTTTCATGCATATTTTTATATAAATGTTAAATGTTAAGGATATCGAATAAAATACTTGCACTGCTCATAAGCTATTACTGAAGTAACGGCGCTGTCTCAACTCTCAATCTTTCTTGTGTTCACAAAAATAACCTTGAAGCGATGTTTCGAAGACATACTCTCCAAGGTGTCAGTTCTTAATCCTCCTGTGTTGCACAACCCGACTTTTGGCAAACTAGGTGTCAGTATATGACGAGGCTCGACGGCTCAGACGCACAGACCACGTCGAAAGAGAGGACTTAATTGAGCGGTCATCAAAGAGTACGTTTCTTATTGATGTCTACTATGAAAACCCTTGGGATTGATTCGTATTTCTACAGGCCACGCATGCCAACAGTGTCTCAAAGTTGAAAAGGTCTGTGCAGACTATAAGTCAAATATTATGGTGAACCAATCACATCTTTAATATCTAGATTCCAGACGGAAAAGTTATTTTGAATGTAGAGTTTTTCGACCATTTCTTCACAGGGTTACTGTTCAAGACATCATTTAATTGGAATATATGTTATATTTTCTACATACTGTATGGCTTCCTAGAACACCGTGGTCGTTTAAATTATGAGAAATATATTTGAAGAAAGTGTCTGTCTTCAGAAGTTCCTAGGAGGTAAAATATGTTTGATGTTATATCTTTCTCATAGGATGTTGTTTCTACGATTTGTTTATTATCATGCGCAACATACTTGTGCAGTTACCATATAACTTATTCTCTAAAGGGCTTTGTTATGGTCCAAGTGGAGTATCCATACAGTAACACTGATAAAACTATGACATGGAAGAATTGATGCTTTAAATTTTCAGTGGTATCAGATTTCCATATGACTCATAATATGTGTATGGCACATCAAGCCTTTACTATACGTGCATTACCATCACTTTTTATGAATAAAATATTACAATTTAGATACTTGAATTCTTCCATCGATTTTTAGAACCTTACCTTCGAGTGCAGAAAGGCCTCCTTTATTTTTAAATTGGTGAACTCTGATTTATCAGAGTTCATATAGAGGCCAATCTTCTTTACTGCAACTGCAGACTATGTAGCTGGGATTCGTCTTGTACAGAATTTGCAAGAAGTGCCAGATCATCGGCATAGTCTGTGCGGGATATCGCCAGCTTCTTGCCTTTTTTAGTGAGACCTTTTTCTTTATAAGATCTAATGATGTTAGAAGTAAATAGTCTATGCATATTATGAATATATATGCTGCTAACATATCTCCTTATAGGACTCCAGCGATAATGTCAGAGAAATCTGTGTTGCCATCAGGTGAGCATAACATTAATTTAGTGCCTTTATATGTATGTATATCCCTACGCTTATACATACATATATACATATATGTACATATATTCATAAATACAAATATAAATAGATAAATGAAAACTTTTGGGTAATAAGACATACATTTACTTCGGCTGTTTCGCTACATCAAATCCCAATTCAAAATGGATAAGTAGGATAGATCGGCTGGATTTGTAATAATTTAGCAATGGATAGCCCGGGCCATGTTATTAGATACAGATGTGTTGTTTTGTAACGATCGTTTTGTTTAATTCTACATTTTTGGCGCTTGTTACGTCGTACATATGGACAAAACACACCCATCCACGTAACAATCAAATTTTAGAATTCATTTTTAATGGTATTTATGTATGTGTGTGTTTTTATATGTTGCATATTGATAAGATTTCAGAATAAAGTGACAGGGATGTTAGGGGTTTAAAGAGGTAAGGAAAGGTTTATTTATTTCCTTATTTAAAAATTTTTTTTTTTTTTTTTGGGGGGGGAGGGTAACAAGATGGCTTCTTTTGTTGGCGTCAACTAATTTTTAACGAAAAAGGAAAAGTGTAGAATACTTTTTTGTGTTAGTGTCATTGGGTTTGTTTAGGTGCAAAAAGCAAAAATCCAAAATATCAAGTACATTTTTGGTTTTGCATATTGTTTATATATACAGGAAATGTTGTAGTGTTAACATTAACAGATTTGACATGGCAGTCAGATCAAAAGGGTGACCTTGGGGTTCACACTTAGTTCACCTTAGTCCGATGACACAGATATAGATACAATTGTTTATATCAAAATAATTCTCGTTTTTAAAAAGGCGAGCAGACGGTCAGGAAGTAGAGACCGAACGTAGAAACCGACACGTAGAGACTGACACAAGCAGTCGGGCCCCGGGGATGGTCAAGTTTGGATCGAAAAACGAAATTTGTCACTGGAAATTTGTTGCGAGAAATTCTTAATTAAGAGGGTTGCAACTAGAAAAACTGACTTTTGCTGCTAAAATCGATTCCAGAATTTCGCATAAAACAAAACGCCAACCGAAGCTCATCGTGTTTTTATTTATCCTATATTATTCCTATTCATTATATATGAATAAAAACAGTTGTTATTGTTGATGGTGTGTTGATTGATTTTTTTAGAGTTGCCAGCTAACCTGGCAGTTTATATCAACTAATTTCTCAACCCGTCACATAGACACACCGACTGAGTTGCGTCGATCCCAGTTCTACAGAGGGTATTGAAAGAGCAGCTGACCGGAGGCTCATCTGGTTGTCACAGAAATAATTCATACCGTTACCACAGCATAATATCCCCGGGGCCCAATACGGTGTGATATCCAGGAACCAATACGGTGTGATATTTGGGTGCCGTGTCAGGATGTTTACATTTGCTGCCGTGCCAGGATCTTATGTTATAGGGATATATAGACAGATATCCGTAAATTTCAAGTTACAGAATTAAAATCTTTTTTGCATAATCATATATATAATCGTGCGTGCATGTATGTTATGTTTTGATTTGAGATGTTACATGTACATACATACCCGCACGCGCGTAAAGAGATGTTTTATCTAAGTCTAAAGTTACTTTTATATCTGTACCTGAAAATAACATCGTTTCCTTGATTAAGTACTTTATTTTCTGTCCTTATACTTGATTACTGATATGTGTCTTCTAGGTATGTTTCCTGAAAATAGTTAGAGTTGTCGATTTTATGACAATTTTAAAATCGGGTTTCGGGTTTCCTTCCCTTAGTTTCCAAAAGTGCCTCGATAATACAGTTTGGTTCATGAGTTTGGGAATGATTGTATGTGATAATTCTATCTCAGCATCCAGCAAATACCCAAGATTAACCATATTACGATATATGGCAATTCATGATTCCATATTCGTCTTCCTTTTCTCATATTCACAGACGTGAATGTGCTGGCTTTATATATTTATAATGTTCACTCGATCTGGCAGTTCCAACCGTCCCTAATATTTTCGTAAAATAAAAGAAAAGCATTTCATACATTCCATTAGGTTCATACAGAACAAACTTTCATAATAAGTATAGACAGGTTTTTATATGCTATTTCTCTTCCATTTTGTCGGAATATGGTATGTATATATTCACTCACACACGCATATTTATCTATCTATCTATCTATCTATCTATCTATCTATATATCCCTCCTCTCTGTCTCTCTGTCTCTCTCTCTCTCTCTGTCTCTCTCTCTCTCTACACACACACACACACACATATATATATGTGTGTGTGTGTGTGTGTGTGTGTGCCTGCGTGTGTGTGTGTGTGTGTGTGTGTGTGTGTGTGTGTGTGTACAGAGTGTTTGCCGTGAGTACCTGGGTAAATCTAGCATCAAATCAGAAAGAATAGCGTAAGACATGTTTCGATAGAATAAAAAGGTTTGAAAAAATAGATTGAAACATCTGGATCAACTCCGTCAATATTTGAAGCAAAAACAATTTATTCCCGCTTTAGAAAATATCATCTCTCAGTGTGGTTTCGTATCTCGCAGTAAGGCTAGTATCACACTCGAGAAAACACAAACTGTATTCTTGATAGCCTTCACAACGTGGAGGAAACGAATCACTCTCTAGTGACCGTCATTTATCGTATACGATAGGAGAGTCCACCCTATATAGAGTGTATCATAAACAATAGGGACCTCAAGGCAAGTGTGTAAAATTCAAACGCACATAAATTGATTCATAAAACTACACAAATTCTGAAGTCTATGCGTACCCGTTTCAGAACGGTTAAATGTGATATTAATACTTCAATTTAAAAACGATCAAAGCTTTTAATTAACATTACCTTGTTTTCTGAAACATTGCAAAATTAACAACCTGAACAGAAAATTACTTTATTCTCAAAGTTATTGTGTACTGATTTTATTGCTATAATAAAGACTTTGTTTTTCTTAAGAGTTTTTTTTTTTTCTGTTGGATACAGAAATATACCAATACGTTAAGAAAAAAAACACAGACAGACAGACAGACAGACAGACAGACCACACACACACACACACACACACACACACACCACACACAATATATATATATATATATATATATAATATATATATATATATATATATGTATGAATGAGAAGTAAATACACACGCGGTGTGTTTATGATATGGCTTTTTTTAGTGTGTTTTTAGTGTGTTTTTAGTGTGTTTATGATTTAGCTTTTTTTCACTATAAGAGGAATAGGAACCTACTTCTAAACAAAACGAAAAATCTAAGAAAGTTCGGTTAGTGTAGAGGTTACGATACTCGCCTGTCAGCTTGACAGTCGTGTTTCGAATCACGCACAGGGCGGTCTTTCTATCTATAGCACTGCTGATGATGCCTAATAAGCCGAAATGTACATACAGAGATTGATTTTTTCTCGATTTGTTTAGCCTTACATTCAAATAGGTATGCCCACTAATCAATTAATTATTAATCAATTAACTTTCAAATTAGGCACGACTTCAATTAAGCACATATATATATAATATATATTATATATATATATATATATATAACACACACACACACACACACACAACATTATATATATATATATATATATATATATATATATATATATGTGTATGTGTGTGTGTGTGTGTGTGTGTGTGTGTATGTGTATGTGTGCGTGTTTGTGTATGAAATAAGTGTTCTATGCGCCACCCACAATCGAACATCAATCCATTTGCCTTGTTTCAGCCATACAAAGGTTAGAGCCCAATGTGTCCTACTATTTACACATAGCTTGAGAGAGACGATTTAGATTCATACCTTTCCCAAGGTTATTAGCACTGTATGAAATGCAAATGGCCCCATGTAAATTTCCTGGAATTGAAATTAGTTAGCCGAATACATTTACTATAATTACAATCAATACACTCGAGCACCCCTTGATGCCATATAAATTATTTGTATTAAGAAGTTATAGTTGTTTTCTAACGATTATAATGAGTTACTTGAAATTATATAACTTCGCAAACAAATAGCTATCATGAAATAGAAATAATTAATTAAAATCTTATAATACTAAGTAATAGATTGGAATAGCTGAAAACATACAATTATTCGTAACTGTGTTTTATCAGAGAGCAATACGTGATGTCATATAATATGTTAAAATGTTTTTCGATGCTTTTGCTCAAATGTATTAATTACGGAACAAAGGACCTGATATAGGAAACACAAAACAGTAGAAATTGCTGATATAACATAGGCTACTACAATCAGGTGGTCTAAAATTCTTTGATATATGGTGTGTTGGTTTATTTTAAGATTTGGTTATTTAATCCAAAAGTCAGCCATTTTTTGGAACTAATTATATATTTTTTCAATTAATAGATGATAATTTCTAAAGAATAATATGTTTGTATGACTATCAATACAAAGTAATTTCACACAATTATATGCTTTACATTGTTATCTAATACTAATAGTTATATACAATTTTATGGATTAAATAATCTATTCTATTTAATAATAATAATAATAATAATAATAATAATAATAATAATAATAATAATAATAATAATAATAATAATTATAATGGACACCTAAAACTGGATGCAATTTAATGTCATGACCAGAATTTATAAACAGTTAATTTTATTCTAAATCATTGATAATAGGATTATATATATATATATATATATATATATATATATATATATATGTGTGTGTGTGTGTGTGTGTGTGTGTGTGTGTGTGTGTGTGTGTGTGTGTGTGAGTGTGTGTATAAATCTATTATCATGATTTAGAATAAAATTAAAGTTAATTAATTAATTATTGATAATAGGATATATATATATATATATATATATATATATATATATATATATATATATATATATATATATATATATAATATATATATATATATATATATATATATATATATATATATATATATATATATATATATATATATATATATATATATATATATATATATAATCTATTATCAATGATCTAGAAAAAATTAACTGTTTATAAATTCTGGTTGCTATATATCTATATTTTTCCAATTTTAATGCCTAATATCATTTGTGAATTTGTGAATCCGTCTATATTTCTACAGGAAGCATCCAGGGCATATTTTGTCCATTGTTGTACAATGTATGCTGGAATGAAGAAATATTGACAGACGTTTTAAGGATGCTGCTAAGAAATATCTTCCTTAGATAACAACATTTTACAAGTCAACTTACTTAAGAGGTGTTTGTTTTACTTTTGATTTTAAATTGGTGTGCTTCCTCAAATGTGCAGTTTACCTTAGAGGTAATATATGATGCTTGTCAGCGACGTATTTTTTCGTTTTTACTTGTTTAATTTTGTGTTTGTTCAAAGTTGAAAATATCATGATGGAATAAAAAAAGGAATAATGATAATGATAAAATGATAATATCGCTGAAATAATAATATCATTTCATAGACATGTATTTCACACATTTTCTCTTTACCACCCAATAAAGCATTTTGAATATTTCGTTGTCCGTACCTATTAATTAAAGAATAAATAGATTTGCCAGGGAGATAGGAATTTTCTTTTAAGTATGAAAACCGCTCCTTCGATATGGTCTTACATATTGAGAAATTTAAAGACTTTACTTTATTTTCCTGACAACTGATTTGAATAATGGTTCAGAGATTTTTGAAATTATAAAAGCTAATAGAAAAACTGATCTGATAATACATCGCGAAGATCAATCTCATATTAATATCAAACATGGAATATTATCAAAATTGTTTATCTTGGTTTTCTTTTGTTATTTTTTAAGGGGTTATAAAGGCAACTTTTTCTATGAGGAATATTTTTGGTGTAATCAAAGATCACCTCTAGCGCAAGAGATATTATTCCTATTGGGGTTCACTTGTTACTTAAGCTCAGAACTTAAGTGAACCATAGGCAAGAATCACACGGACAGTGAGAAAACTTAATGTAATCCTTCGCCCCGTTGAGCCAAGCAGCCGGTTACGATTCAAATATTAGGTGTAGGCTTCCGAGTGTTACAATTCTCCCTAAAAAGAATCAGACCAATCCGAGCTGTAATCCAGCGTGATTAAAACATACATGAGTTTTTATTGGGATAATGCCGTAGTTACAATAGGGACACTTTCTCATATTTTCTATTGATGAAGCTCCCGCTGGATTTTCCGTGTTGACCAATACAGACAAGAATCATTTACAATTTTGACCAATACGAAACACCAGAAACGTTGAGAAATCAGATGGCAATGCTTTCGATGGTGTGCTGGAGTACGTTCACATAGAGACGAGCAAATATTGAATGGTTGAGAGTGGAAATGTATGTCTATTCATGTTTTATTGATCATATATACATCGTATTTTAATCTATATAATCATAAAGTCAACGCGGATGGTCAGGCACATTTCTACATAAACAGGTTTTTTTCAGACGGGAATCAAGTAGATGGTGTTGCTTCAAAATATATTAGCAGTAACTAAGTAAGAAATATTAGAACCTTATATGATTTGTATTTGGAGTATTTACGTCAAGTTATGATAATATTGCATGTATGTTGATTAGAATAAGAAATATGTGCATAGTTATAGTCTATGTCATTTATATTTGCCTATAAATAAATAGTATAAACCAATAAATGTTTAAATCATTCTTACTCTGATACTAGCGAGTGTCCCACAAAGTAATTAAAACGCTTGTGTTCAATACGAATACTCATTATTACGACAATATCGATGGAGAACCATATAAATTACATTGATTAATTGATTGTCCTATATTTTTTCACTTTAATTAATGTTCGAATCAGCTATTGTATTCGTATTATTTGAAATGTTTCAGTTCTCTTTTAAATGAGATAATGTCAATTATGTTTAGATATTTCAAAAGAGAAATTGCAGTTTTTATGAGATTCGTTACATTTAACGAGTTGTAAAAGTTGGCACCCAGACGCATATATACACACATATATGTATAGCCACAACCTCTCTTTGTCTAACAGCATTAATTAATGGCACACACCTTCAGACGATACATTTACAAAGTCTTTTAAAAAGTATCAAGATTGAACTGTATCAACCAAAACGAAATTGAAAAGAATATGGAACGTTAATTTCCTTCAGAAAGTTAAATTGGCATTCAGCACAATTTTGCAAGCGAATGTTCTACTGGTCAAAATAATAATAATAATATAATATAATAATAATAATAATAATAATAGCATTATCTGCGTTATTCGGATTATTGTCCCCATCTTCATTGTTATTTGTACAACGTTTCGACCGATATACCCTCCGGCCTTCTTCAGTTATTTCTTGTCAGACTCGGGAACCTTCTCGGACTCGGGAACCTTCTTTTCGAACTCGGGAACTTTATTGTCGTATTCGGGAGCCATCACGGAACTTTGAACCTAACCCTTTATTTATTCCACGGGGGTATCCTGTTCTCATTCCGCTAACCATAGCTGGGATAGGAGTTGTGTTAATTAATTATTTTTCTAACTGCTTTCTCTCAGGATTGAAGTCGGGTACCAGAGATAACTGGCACTTAGAACTGTTTTAACCTAACTGCCTAATCCACTCGGCCATGTGTTCAATTGGATACTAATACCTTTTTTATATATTGTGTGAAGATGCGATGTTGTATTTTTTATATCTTCAGTGTCCTCAA
>CM042158.1:68343910-68373910 GCA_023376005.1 Doryteuthis pealeii
CTAAGGTAGATAGCAATAATACATCAAGAAAGATAAGAACATACTACAAACAAGTGGATAGAAACCATTATTTGATCACTTTTTCTTTTTAAATGTACCTGTCTTTTCTTATGAAGCTTTTAGGGAAACATTTTTATTGTAGAATTGTTGTTTTATTTATTTTTCCTTTTTAAAACATGATATTTCTTATTGGTGTCAGAATAGTATGATGTATTTTCCGAGATTTATCATGTGTAATCACGTAGAATATTAGGGGGTTTGTTTCAATTACAAATCCTTTAAACAGCAATAAACAGCGAATGTAGAAGAATAAAATATTGAATTCGTTTCACCTTAGTTGAATATTATGCAAGAAAAAAAAACAGAAAGACAATTTTGAATAACTGAAAGAGCAGACAAACTTTGGATTATAGAGTTTTTCTTTAAATTCCATATCTTGTTCCTATCAATGAGACCTTCCCAGAAACAGACGATGTGTTTTTACTGTTGTTTTCCTTCGTTCATTTATATTTCCGGCCCGGAACTGTCCGTCGGCGCCACAACTTTTAATAGCAAGTGGATATCCGGCGACGTACCACTGACTGTTCAGAAAAGTTTTCCTTTCTTTTTCCATGATTAATTTATTTCATCAACTTGTTCGATTGTTTTCATGGAACTCGACCAGTGACAATAAAAAAAAATATCTGTCTAAAAACACATCCTGCAAAACCCGTTTTAATAAAATATTGAAACAAACAGAAAAACAAAAAGAAAACAGTCTAAAACGGAAGTCAGAATAAGAAGATACAAAACTCATTTGGTATTTATTTAGTTATTTGTATTATATATATATATATATATATATATATATATATATATATATATATATATAAAGAGAGTGAGAGAGAGAGAGAGAGAGAGAGAGAGAGAGAGAGATTTATATTTTTAAGCATCTTAAGCAGACCTTATTTGTAACAAAATATTAAAACTTCTAACACGTGCAAAAACACACACACACACACACACACATATATATATACATATATATAATATATATATATATATATATATATATATATATATATATATATATATTGGGAGAAATATAGAAAGAGAGAGAGAGAGAGAGAGAGAAGAAGAAGAAGAAGAAGAAGAAGAAGAAGAAGAAGAAGAAGAAGAAGAAGAAGAAGAGAAGAAGAAGAAGAAGAAGAAGAAGAAGAAGTGTGTTCAAAAGGTATCGATATTGACAGTGTATTTCCCAACAGACAAGTGGACAATTATGTAAAAATTTGGTAAGCAATGCAATTTGTACAGTGAGTTTTCCATTCATCTAAGGTCCTTTGAAAATACTCTTTTTATAAAGGCTTAAGCTGTGCCATTGTATTTTCCCTCACATCTGTTTAAGAAAAAAGTTGCATTGTGCACTGGTGGCTATGGAAAGTGCTGATTTTAATCCTTTTTTACACTTAGAATATTTCGTCTAAAAGGTATTGAGACTGGATCCATTTTACTATTTGCACGGACACTTCCATACAATGTCTAGATGTCTAGTCAACGTTCTAGGCCTGAATACATTATAACATGTTTTTAGGTCTTGAATAAATCTTCAAAATAAATCTTTAAACAAATGTAAATGAGCATTCTTAATCAATTTCATCACATCTACATATCTATCTATCTATGTTGGCTGTCAACTCGTGCTCGATAAAGAATATTCATATTCTTTCTCTTTTTTTTTAAATTTGCAAGCACCCGACAGGTTGCGAGCACGAAGATGACTATTCTGTTCACTGAGACTCCAGAAATATCTACTACACAGTAAACTACATAGTAAACAAACATGACTGCCAAGAACATTTGACTTTATATCCTTATGTATCTATCTATACACACACGCGGACACACATACACACACACCCAGACACCCACCCACACACACCCATGTATATATATATATATATATATATATATATATATATATATATATATATATATATATATAAATGGGTGTGTGTGGAATCTCTCGCCAACCTTCCTCTGTCCTGCATCCAGTATCTGCGCAGAGATGGTCAATGTATGTCCTGGCCGGTCGGCCCACGTTGACTTGCATATGTGATGGCTTACACAGAAGATCGTCACTTATAAGTTCGTCCATGCTTCTCCAGCAGTGTCCAGCAAGTCTCGTTCGCCTTACACGGATGGTTTGTGTGTTATGTGGAAGGTGGCTGTACAGCTGTTTTCTCCTGGGGTGCTGTTTCCACGCTTGTTTAAGACTGAACACAGCATTATTTTGTCTAATTTATTCTACAGTCGCTTTATTAGGGTCCAGGTGGTGCAGCCTTACAGTACCACTGATACAACTAAGGCCTAGAAGAAATGTCGCTTGAAATTATGAGTGAGGTCAGACTTAAATACGACTGGCAATCTGTTTATAGCAGACCATGCCTTTCATATGCGTATCCCGCAGAAACGATCACGGATGCGGACTACAGAGATGATCTAGCATTTCTTACAAATACTCCTGCACAGGCCGAATCCATGTGACATAGCATAGAAAGGGCAGCACGGAACATCGGCCTATACATGAACACCGATAAAACGGAGTACATGTGTTTTAAAACTAAAGGAGACATCTCCACACTCGATGGCAAAAACCTAAACTCGGTAAAATAATTCACATACCTAGGCAGTAATATCTCATCAACGGAAGTGATGTTTATATATATATATATATATATATATATATATATATTATATATATATATATTGACTCATCTGAAGATTGCGTAAGCATTATAATATCCATAATATCAATATTATTGTATATATATATATATATATATATATATATATATATATAGTGCGGCTTAAATTAATGTACAAATTTCAACTGTCACTATATATATATATATATATATATATATATATATATATATATATATATATATATATATACGAATTGATTTTGAAACTGTCCTTTACAAGTTCGTAATGGGTAATTGCAAATTTTCAACAGTTTTCAAATATCGAACACAGAGCTGGCTTTTGATTTGTGGGAGGTGAAAATAGTCACACGAACATAGATCAGTTGGTAAGGGACTTTTAGTCCAGCAGGGATATCCTTTTTCTCTAAGATCTTTTTTGATAGAAAGCGTGTCTAGAATGTAATGAATTTGATATTTTTTCAGGCCGTCAACTTTGGAAAATTTGTTGATCAACGTTGTCACTAATCATTTTCCCCATGAAAAAATGATCGTATCAGACGCATTCCTCTTTTTTTTCGAATTCTCCACCGCACAAAATTGACCTGTCGATCAGAAAGGGTTCATCTATCGGTTGTTCAAAAATGGGTTGTTTCGCGTAATAACATGTAACCGAAATATAATTGCATTGCCGAGAGATTGGGTTAACTCGGTAATTATGGCCGTCGTATTGCCTTAAGATTTAGATTGAATTTGCGTGCCATTTTCGGGACAGTGTTAAACAAGTAATAACCCTGGTTAGTAAAGATTCTTTTTTTATATATATCAACACGTCAATTCATTGGCAGAGGAAGAGAGCCAGAGACAGGCAGAGATACATGTAGAAACTGAGCGGCAGAAAGAGGGGGTTAGAGAGAGAGAAGAGAGAGAGAGAGAGAGAGAGAGAGAGAGAGAGAGAGAGAGAGGCGGGAGATAGAGGGGGAGAGACGGGAGAGGCAGACATGTGCAAACGAATTATGAGATAAACCTGTCCATTCTCTTCGGTCTTGTTTGATATTTGCGTAATTTATTTTACACGAATCAACAGGACCTTCAATGAACTGAGAGTAAAATATCCAGGGTTTTGTCGTATATATTGAATTCTTTTTCAATTTTCCAAGGTTTAACAACGAATTCCTTTCAATATACATATACTCTCTCTCGTTCTTCCCCTCTGTCCCTGTCGGTCTGTCTGTCTGTCTGTCTCTGTGTCTCTCTGTCTCTGTCTGTCTGTCTCTGTCTCTGTCTCTGTCTCTCTCTCTGTGCGTGCGTGTGTGTGTGTATGTGTGTGGGATTCACTCTGGAGTCAATTTGACTATGTCTAATCTCCTATAGGTTTCACTTCATTTCCAGTTCCGTGTCCCAGTTTATAATGTGTATTGGGCTTTAGACATTTATCTTTCAATGTACAGATAATACAGAGTTTTATAAATTTTGAAAGTTAACATAACCCTGCTGATACACACAATAACGCCCTCATATTACCATATATATATATCACTCAGGTATTGTCAAGGAGCCGTAAGTTTTGTTATTTAAGAAGTTATATATATATATATATATATATATATATATATATATATATATATATAGAGAGAGAGAGAGAGAGAGAGACAGACAGACAGACAGACAGACAGAGAGAGAGAGAGAGAGAGAGAGAGGGGGGGGTAGGATGTATCTTTGTGCAAACGTGCGTATACCTTTTGTATGTTGTGTACGTCGACACGGTACAATTGTAAATGGGCTCTCCAGAAATGCTGAAATACGCGGCATGCAATTTGATTTATTTTCTAAATTACTTTAGCGATTAGAGATCTACGAGCTACCACCGATGGGAACAGAGTAAACAGAACGATTATTCAGAACGAATAAGAAAAAGTTGCCGAGGTGACTCACCTGAATGGCTATCCTGTCATCAGACATTGCAAGATCAATATTAGGAGTACCGGTCATGCCTTGTTTAAATATGTTTGTCACAAGAGGCAATTTATTTTATATTCTACATAATGAGATAGGCTCAAATTGTATCCTCACCTTGTTGGTGGGCGTAGAATACGCTGAGTATATCGCGTGTTTTGAGGGTATACCCCCTCTAAAGGAGATGACCTGGATATGACACTTCATTGCATCTATATATATATATATATATATATATATATATATATATGAAGAAAGAAATGTCACTAAACATTCTAATATAAAAGTTGCATGAAAGCGATTCCTTAACCTCTAGATCTCAAATACTCCTAGATAGGTTTTTATGTCATTAAAATAAATAAAGCAAAAATGAATCACTCACATTTTAAATCTGAAGCCAGCAATAGCATAAATTCAGTATTTTTGTCTAATTGTGATTGATACCATGACACAAGTAATAATTCATTAAAACTAGAACGTCCAAAATCGGTTCCCAAAGAAAAACAAGAAGATAAACGTAAAGAGTTGAAATTGCATCATTTCAAGATACCATATACTGATTTGAAACCTAAAATTAATAGATTCCTTAATACAAAATGGCAACAACACTGGAATAACAACATCCACAATAAACTCTTACCAATCAAACCCACTTTGGGAGGCTGGAGACCAACTTTAAGGAAGTCTAGAAAAGAACAAGTAATTGTGTCCCGGTTACGCATTGGTCATACAAGACTAACGCTCTCCTATATACTCGAACAAGAACAAAAACCACAATGTGGAACATGTCAAATACCTTTGACAGTTAAACACTTATTCATGGAATGCAGGTTTTTGCTCACGTCAGAAACCGTCATTTTAAAGCAAACATTATGAAATTTCTGTTTGAAAACGTCAACATGGAGGATATTCTCTCTTTGTTGAGGGAAATAAAATTATACCAGAGAATATAGACATGAAACAAATCAATACCATACAACATAATCCCCAATAATGCTAACACATTATTAAAACCAATTACTAAAATGTATAGATATAAATACAGGATATGTATCACTTCCTAACCGTTGGGCATGACATAACCCCAGACGGGTCGATATGCCGTTAAAATTAATAAACAAACACATAATTTCAGCTCAGAGAAGAAAGATTTTCGGATCAGGTATAATCCAGATGAAAACTTCCAGATTAAGATATTTCAGGACACTAATTTTGCTTTTCTCATCTCCCGTTATGAAGATCTAAAGGGTTCATACATCCATATTATTAAGCAGCTAATTTAAAACGTACAATATATGTGTGGCTACTAACAAGAATACCAAAAGTTTTGCTACTATAGTGTAATTTTATGTGCGTAAACAATATTCCGAAAGCATTTTTTGATTGTGAAACATTATCGAATTTTTTCTATTACGTTGCGGTTTATCTCTTGGCATCTGATTTCGAAGATAGTCTTGTATTTCCAACAAGAATCGCATTGACTAGCAAATGTCCATTTATAGACAGTGTGTGTCCAGTTTTTTTATTTATCTGTTCGCTTAAATAAAAAATGTTCATATTGGGAAGCGAAGGGTCTCTTTTTCATAGGGTATAAAATGTGCGCATATGCATAATTGATAAAATCTCGAATGTTGTAAGACGTGAATGTAAAAGAAACAAACTGGTCATGTAATAGTCGAGTTGGGGTACCAAAATGCAAAAATGTAAATCCTGATTATCTGGTGTTGCTTATCCGTAGAATTATTATTTCCTATGAGTTTCGTCACCTCTGCTAAATAATGGACCATTCCGTTTTTATTATAAAGAAAGGGAAAGAAAAGGGATATGCTACACAAAAAATATAAGAAAGAAAGAAAGAAAGAAAGTAGGGGAAAGATAGAGGACATATAGGTGACCCTATTAAGGAGGGTCTTTCTCTTCTGCAGAGGTGCAGTCGGTGTATTCTTATGTCCTTATGTCCCAGTTTGATTGATAGATCGGTAGAAAAGAGCCATTTTAGATGTTGAACTTGGAAGAGGATAAAAATGAGGTAATTTTGGGGTGATTTATTTTTTGTAGTAACATGTTCACAAGTTAAACCAGGGTTTCTCAAAGTGGTCTACATAAACCCCCTGAGGTCTATACAACAACGAAGGGCGTCTGTGAGTATTTGGTGGTCTACAAGCGGTCTATGGAAACTACTAAGCCTTCTTCGTAATATGGATTTAGAAGTGAAGTAATTATTTACTAGAAGCGGATTTGTACTTTGTGGAACAGTGAATTAGGGACCAAGAGATATGCAAAAATATTTTAAGTGGAAACATGGCTGCACAGACCCCAGTCCACTATCTTGGCAATCCCGCAGTTAGTCCAGTGGTAGGGGACACTCCGAGACGACTGGGCTGCCGAGCTGCTGCAGGGTATTGTCGCAAGTAGTATTGAGTCACTTCACGAGAGGCAAGCCTCCCCGGGAGCCCCAGCGCTTGCACCCAAGCGCCAGTTTGTGTTTGGTATGTATGTGAGTAGTAAGTACTCAAAACCTGCTACAACTTTTTGCAACTACGATTTGCATTCAGTAATCGTTTGAATCCCATTTTGATATAGACCACAATGATGATATTGAACAAAAGAGTTGGAACATATTCGGAAATTTTAGGATTTATACTTCTTGAAGAAATCTTTCGAATACGAAGAGAAGGAATCGTATCTAACATTGATATTTTTATTTTATTTTATAGTATCCTAAATAACGCTGTTCACGAGTATACATTGTATTCTTTGATTCTAAGCATAGGTGAGAGGTTCGCGACCTTTCAATTACTTATAAGAGTGCGCATATACTACAATAAAATCCATAAATTAATTATCATTACATTTTTACATGTACTGTATTGGTACATATACGCAACACACGTCCCCCACACACATATATTACACTCTCATATATATATATATATATATATATATATATATATATATACTTCAGCATGTCTCTCTCTCTCTCTCTCTCTCTCTCTCTCTTCTCTCTCTCTCTCTCTCTCTCTCTCTCTGTGTGTCTATGTATGTATGTGTGTAAGTATGTTCATTTGCGTGTATCGTCGTATGTTTCTAAATATGCGTATGTAAAGGTTTTAACAACCATTACCAATGATATATACATACAAATTACTTATCTCAAATAATATTGTAGACTGTTATAATTCATCTTTCATACAGACCCTATTTATTGGCGTCTGTCTTACTCTATCCACTGCAATATATATATATATATATATATATATATATATATATATATATATATATATGTCTCTCTATTTGGCTGGCTGGCTACCTGGCGAGCTGCATGTGTGTGCGTTTGTGTGTGGAGGATGAACTCATGCATGTGAGTGTATATACTTGTATTTATGTACCCGCAGGTGGGTATTTGACTCTGTATTTATCTGTATGTATATGCCTATGTCTGAGCTTGTAGGCCTGTGTGAGCAAAAGCACACAGATGTATGTGTGTGTGTGTGTGTGTGTGTGTGTGTGTGTGTCTGTGTCTGTGTCTGTGTGTCTGTGTGTCTGTGTGTGTTCATGGTTATGTGTATGCTTGCGTTCGTGTGCCAATAAGTATTTGTTGTCAGTCATCATATACTCTTACTCATGTGTCATCGCACTTTGTTAAACACTTTCACTCGCACAAATTACTATTGAGCAGTAACTTAGATCCTCACTATGTGTCCTAATATTGCAACTGAATGTCCATTCTAAGACGTACACAGTTTAAAAGGTTTGCCAATATAACCCTTATTAATAAGTTCATTCCTCATGGTGTGCTCTATGACCTTGTGCAGAACTGATATAAGCTTACTAAACGTCTCGACAACATTAAAGAATAACTAAAGAATGTTTACCTTATAACAAAAAAAATAGGAAATATATTTACTTTGAAAGTCAGGATTAAATAATGTTCAGTTGGGAATTAGCAAAATCAATCAATATACTTGGAAATGAATTCTCAGAAAACAATCTCCCTTTTTATTGCCTCATTTCTATCTTAATTCTTAATGAAATCCCCAAAGATTTTCGGTCGTCGCTGTTTTCCCATTTTAGTGTTTTATTTAATAAAGCTACGTCTTTCAAATGAAATTCTGAATTTCGAATGATCCTCGAACTAAAGTCATCATGATAACGGAAGAGAAATGCGTATGTAAATATTTACAAAATATATACGTTCGTATTTTGCTCAGACTATGTGTACCATGTGTTATTCATGTATATATGAAAATTACACCTGTGCTTTTCGCCAGAAATGGCTCGGTTATCGAGCAGATATGCGCAAAAGCGATCATAAAAATTCTCGATATGTTGTTCATTTTTAAAGCAATAAGGCTTATAATAACACAGTTATTTAAAAATGCGTCTTCATATAATGCTCATAGCATATATTTGAAATAATATAAAAAGCTAAAATTATATATATATATATATATATATATATATATATATGTATATATATATATATAGGTCTCTAAAGAAGTATATTTGTGTCAGTCACTAGATGTGTGCTTGCGAGTATGTGCGTGTTTAGTGTGTATGTGTGTATCTGCATGTGTGCACGGGCTTATGGGTGTATATATGTGTTTTCATATGTATGTGTGTATGTGTGTGAGCACATGAGACGTTATGAATTGGAGTTGCCCATTGTTCACTCTATTTAATAATGGAGCCGAATACAATTCAAGACCGGTAAAGGTTAAATTTGTGTTTCGCTATGATTATTAGTCGACTAGTGACGCATGACGTTGAACACCGGATGTTACATTAGCCCACATTTCTGAAGCGCTATGGCGTACGTCCGGACCAACACTGGGTCTAACAACTTCGCGCCAAACTTGACCAGCCAAGCGGTACGCGCGGGAAAATACAATGTTGGGAAAATGGGGGCATGTGTTAACGTTCATCGACTTGTGCTCCATCATTCATTTCCTGTGGTAATTTGAAATATTTTTTGTTCGAAGATATTCTGGGAGATATTTTTTTGGTCTGACGAGATGTTGTATGAATGCATTTTTGTGTAGTGACTGGCTAGAAGGATATTGTTTGACTCAGGAATGTTCAATTTTTATCGATAATAATATTTCAAATTTGCTCTTTAGATTATGATTAACCTTTTAATTGTATATTATTGACGATGCATTTGTAGTTGATTATTAATATATTTTTTGTTAATGTACAATTGTTTTATATATTGGTAAATTCACAAAATGAAAAAACATGTATTTTCATTATAGTTTTTACTGAATGTATTGTTGGATCTTAGTATAATCGACGGCGTTTGCATCAATATATTTCCGTGATATATGAATAATTTAGTATTGTATTCAGTGTACAATCCTTTGATACGTTTTATCCTTTAGGTAAAGCAATGAGAACTGTTGATTACTTCAATTTATCAGGAAAGAAAAATCTTTAGATTTTTGTTAAGATATATACATGACTTTATTTAATGATCGTTTATTCAATGTTAATTCACTGTAATAATTTTTTCAATTTTAATCCAATCAGACGGCAGGGATTAGAATACGCTGGATGTTTCCTCTGAAGAGGAACAAGACCCCTCCCCGCCACAAAAACAAGGGGTGTCATGGGTATGGCACTAAACTGTACATGGTGGTAAGAATCTAATTTTTGAGCACCAGAGAGTGGTTCTCCTGTATTGCCATACCCTTGTCTATTAACCAATATTGTTATTACTTCTTAACGTGCTGGATGGCTTTCTGATATATGACTTCCTAAATATACTCAATAAGATATATTGAGATTTTTGTCTGGTCATTTTCTCTTACAAGGCCAAATCTAGCGCTCAGGTTATGTCGCTTAGTTGTGATATTACATAGTAACATGATGTTATGATAATGGCAAAACGTTGGGATTTGTTCACCTAAGGAATTCTACAGGTGATGATATGCTTAATGATAATTTAGGACTCCTATTTTCCGTCCTAAAAGTAATTAAAAATGCATAGATGTACGTTAGAGGATACAACTAATTCCCTTAATAATTTTACTTGTTTGAAAAGCTTTCGGTATGTTAATTTTCCCTCTTATATTTATCGACCGTTTTGACAATCAATTTTTGAAATGCAAAATAAAGATCCTATTTATTAGTAAGATTCATCACTAATGAGCTAAGGAAAACATTTGAAATAATTGGGTATTTTAAAAGCATTTAAAGTCAGTAATACATTCCTATCACTTTTCATTTTTACAACTGTGATAACAGATTACCTCTATTTTCATACTGGCAGTACACAAGCCCGAGAATGGTTAGTCAGAAACTTTATGTTGACAAAGAACAATTCTCAAAGGAAAACTATAATAATTTTCTCTTGTATTCTAATTAGCCATACTCTAAGGAATATGATATACTTTACTAAAATTAAGTTTACCTTATTCGGATGCATGGGTAATCTTATCCTCCGTCATATTCCAAAAGCTCTAAAAATCAGCATAGAAAATATTGATTATGAATTGCTTTCGAACTCTAACGTTGGTATTGTTTATAAATACACATCCTCAAGCCATGTCTTTTTTATTTTGAAAACTTTGTGTATAAAATTTCAAGTCAATTATATTTATAGAACGACTGGTTACAATTTGTTGTCACATTCATTGTTAACGAATCTAATCTAGCCATACTCTCAATGCACTTAAATAATAGAAGCAACATTTACTTTTCTTTATTAGATTCACTTCTAAATAACACAGGCATGAACCTTGAGCAGCTTACGACATTGCCATTGGTAAAATTTAAACGCCTTTGATATATTTCCCCCACTTATTTTTTAGAACACTGTAGTGATTTACTTTAATTTGGCACGAGACCAGAAGTATTTGGCATCTTCTTAGTATCGAACTATTAATGGTTTGTAGCTTAGCTCGCTAATCATTACCCCATGTGAACTGTTCAACTCTGTAGGATACCAGTCAGCAACAAAACTATTTGTCTGTACTCAAGAAAAATGCTTTTTAATTAGACTAAATTTATATTCAGAGTTGTCCCAGAAAGCCATCTTCTTTTTCTTCAGATATGTATGAGGATATATATTAACAATGTATTAGAGTGTGAATGAAAAATTAAAACACACAAATCATGATAGAATTATTTATACCATTGATGATCAAAATCAGTTTCGGCCTTAGCAATCATTATGAGGGGGGGTATTTAATTTTCAAAATTAACAGAATTACTATTGATCTGAAATTAACATTCACGTAGGTAATGAATCCTTTAAAAATGTTGTTATTTTTAAATATTTTCAAATTTGAATATAATATTAATTTTACCGTGAATTTAACAATGAAAATCAGACTACTGCAGCAGGGATTATAAGATTATGATTATAACTATAATATTATTGATGGAAATGATTATATTAATGATATATTAGAAATAGATGCATTATGATTTTGTTAAAGACACATTGTATATTAACACATAATTTATATCTTCAGAGAAAATGTATATTACTAAATACGTAGAAAATACTTTATTTCGTCTATATTCATAATTTTAAAAATATAAGTTGCACACATGGGTTAGGCTGAATGCTTGATGGAAAATGTGCCTAGTCAACTAGGGTTACTTTATTCATTATATATATATATATATATATATATATATATATATATATATGTGTGTGTGTGTGTGTGTGTGTGTGTGTGTGTGTGTGTGTGTGTGTATGTGTGTGTGTGCGTGTGTGTTTGTTGTGAAAGATCAATTTGAAACATACATGGGAACCCTAAACGTTGCTACCACTCCGAATCAGAGTAGACCTTGGAGAAATGACAATAACGGACTACTCCACACTCCACAGATCTTCATATCCATTTTAGTGTCCTAGGAAACACAGTTTTATGGGTATCTTATACCACTGTAGGGGATACAATCTGCTGTATGAATAAGCCCCGCTGACAGGTCAGCGTTAGGCTAGTTTTTTGCTGCTATGTTTAGTTTTAACCTATTTTAATATTTCAGAATGCGCGTTTCTAGTTCAGAAAAAAATCCCAGTGTAATCTCTGAATATAATCATTCGTTATGATATCTAGATCCATCAGAATATATTCGAAATGAGAACGCAAGAAATACATTTTAAGCTATATACTGCATCCTATTTTTTGCTGTTTATTTAATAACCATAATTCATATCCCTATGGTCTCCAAGAAAGTTCAATACCACTAAAACATGAGCCTCCAGCTGAAATAGATTCCATTTATATTTGAATTTGCTAACAGATGGCAGTTTGTTTTATTTTGAATCTAGAAATACCTTTGCTCTCGGTTTTTGCATCACTTTTCTCTAAGATAATTGTTAATATATGAAACTGGAATCAACAAAAAATATGTTTCATTGCTTTTACAAAGTTCTTCAAGAGACGGTATTTAATTTGAAGAAGTAGAACCCAGATATCCTATCAGTCTACCCGCCTTGCTAAAGCAATTCTGAATACGGATTCGGAATTAGCAAACACGATTTATTCTAAAACACACGAATTCCCCGCAGTAGCAAAATCTTTGTTTAATCAAAGCCAAAAATACCTATGTACAGTCCGCTCTCTAACCATTAGTGTTTTTGGCACAAAAATCAAAGTTGTATTTAAAGATCATTTGTAATTCACCAAGAAATATTAACGTGTAAATATGTATACATCTCTTTTAATTTTCTATACGTTTCTTAAGTCATCAATATATTGTCTGTATGGATTGTGTTTGAACACTTATCTATATGTGTTTGCCACGATGTATGTATAAAACCGGTCGATATTCTGATTATTTTACTATGGTGTATTGTCAGTGATTTTTTTCAACTGTGTCTGAACTTATATTACGAGCATTGTTTCTTTGTTTTGTAAAATCTAATAAATATTATTTCCTCTCTTTGAAAACTCAAACACGCCAAAAGCTCTTGGGTATCTGCCACTGGGGTTGGCACGCATTGGCGAATTTGCATAAAACAGTACATTTCCCTTAAATTCCTTTGTATGAAAATAATCATAAGTAAACTCGGTTGTGTTTGCTTATTTGTGATTGTTTAACAGATATAGAGCAATATCATTTTCTTTGAATACCATCAACTAATGATGTTTGTGTATGATCTTTTATATTTCAGATTATGTAGTCATACAAATATTTACTTACGATTAAAACATGAGTGTGCATACAAGACCAACTTCATAATTTTAGAAATAAATACAGTACTGTTAATGAAAGTAAAAATAAGATATTCACGGCCGGAAAAGAAGAAATTTGTCATCTCTGAAAAATCTTTGCTTTCATCTTATTCTCTTAAAAAAAATCTCAAGTATTGTTTATAATATTTCCACTCATTATCAACTTATACATACTAATATTTCATAAACTGGATATGGACATTTCTCCTATTATGTGATATCTTAAAATTCGATTTTCATTAATTGCAGCGCTGAAAGCTTGATGACCAATGAAATCTTTTGAAGAAACAATTTGAATAATGGTAATAAATACAGATTTCACATCCCTTTATAATCAGAATAATGATTTGCAAAAAAGAATTAAAATTACAGTTAAGGGTGATCGTTGTAGTGTATATCCCTGCGGTTTTCAACGATCATATTGTCTTACTAAACTCCTATTTCATCAGCATTGGAAATCTACCACTATACAATTTTTCATTCGAAGTATATAATGAGCCGTCGTCCAATGGCATTTCATATTGTAACCATTTTTCAACTTCTTGAATAATTGTCATCTTTTCAGTTGCCTTACAAACGTCTATTAATATATACCAACAGTTACAACCAATTTAAATGGTGTCCAAGTTAGACCCCCAACAAAAGTGCCATTTACTGATACATTTCAAATTAGTGCTGTCTTGCTCTGCCGGTAAATAAATTCACGTTTCTTTAATTTATAGCCCATTCACCACACATACTGATTCGGACTTAATTATCTCAAAATTATTAATCCATTTCTGTTATTACTTTATTCAACTTGAAAAATAACAGCGTGCAGGATTATATCTAATGTATATCTTAACTTATTTCATTGACATTGAATAGTTTAACCTCTGAAAAAAGTAAACAAAAATGACATTTAATTGTGTATTTAGCTTCCATCAAATTCCACTAGGGATTTATATTACATAATTATTGGATCCCTAATGCTTTTATAAGGTATTGTAGAAATCATAATGGCGATTAGTATAGCTGATGGCCTTGAGAGTGAGTGACAGCGTTTGACCTCATTCTGACCTTGATTTCTGGGGATAGACCGTGAGAACCGGAACCCCGATAGAAAGCCCTCTTCCGGTTTAAGGATACTAAGTAAGTAAGAGTCAGTTAGAACTTAGAAGCCGAGCTAGCAACATGTAAGCCTCATCTGCGCAGATTGTCTGGGTGGGGATTTGGAATAAAGTAAAATCAACGTAAATCGAAGTCTTGTGTTTATTACTAAAAACCAACAATAACACAGGGCTTCTGATAAGGAATGATCCCCAACAGAAACCAGACCCGGAATCCTCAATAGAAGACCAGACGAGACCTTAGAATATATACCAGACCAGGATAGATGATAGACGATCAGATAGCAAAGCCGGCCAGAAGAATAGACGACAGAGTAAGAAGTAAGAAGGGTATATACGTTATATAGATTTGGTACTGTGAAAAGACCAGTATATAACATATACCTATTTAGTGCCGGTAAAGAAGGCGCTATGCAACATTTATACCTGCACCTGTAAAATAAATATTGTCAGTTGTTGCTAATTTTGTTTTTACTATTGTCACCACCCAGTGTAATTGATTTGTATCGCAACTACATAGACAAGACAGACTACGCCAATGAGTATGCAAGCCTGATTGGAAATAAGGAATTAGTTCATTGTAGGCATGAACTTGCATCTTTATTACCAGGGATAGCCTGTCAATGCCCAACAACTGCACACAAGTTTTAAATGCTAACGTGTACACATGATACAACCTAATCATACAGAATAGATTTTATTCCATTGATCTTAAATCTGATTAATTTTGAAGTGTTTATACTTTTTGTTTTTGTGAAGATTATCAATCTTTGCTAATATTAGTATTATGACTTATTTTCGATTCACTTTTCGAAGTAATATAAACATACTTAGTAATATTTAAATAATGCGAATAACAATTCTAGCAAGAATAATTGTGTAATTCTTTCTTTGATACATATTTTTCCAAATTATCATAAGGGATCTATATCTGCAAGAACTCTCTGTAATAAGAACATAATAATTTCACAGATTCAAGCTATAACTAATCCAGACAGAATAATGAATTGATAACAATACTTGTACCCAAATTGTAAAGATGAATGATACTTTTAAAAAATGAACATCACTTTTTGTAATTTTTCTTAGAAAAAATATGTGCATCTTATTTTATAGAAAAAATGTTAACATTTAGGTGGGTAGTTAGATTTACTAAACACACCTTTCTCTGTTTTGTGGAAAGTTCAAGGTTGATAACATTACTATTGAAAACATTAATAATTAAACAAGCTATTTATAAATACTCGCTTATTAAAATAAAACAAAGCTAAAAATAAAATTTAAAATATTTTTAGACTCCGTTTCTTTTTCAATAAACATCTTGAAAATAAAATATAGACATTAGCTAACCTCATATATAAATACACACACACACACACACACACACACACACACACACACACACACATATATATATATATATATAATATATATATATATATATATATAAAACCTCCAGAGGAGAAGAATGTGACACATGGTCAATTTCATAAGCGGTGTTAAACATGTTTGAATTTAGTTTTCCCTCTCATATACTGGTTGAATGACCACAGAAAAATAGCCCAGGCCGTACTACTATGTTCCCATAGCTGGGGGAGGAATAGTTGGATGCATACCATTCCAAGAGTATGCGTCATGCTGCATGAACTCAAACACTTGCGTCCAAAATTTGAACTCGTATCGTAGTGTCAATTTCCTTCGACGATAACCATGACACGACGCGCCTCCATATACATAATTTATGGTTTCATATGATTCTCTCATATTTTGGAATTAATCATTTAAGCACATGATATTCATATATAATATAAGAAGACACACTTGGTGTAATAGACAGTATGATGACAATTCAGTATGATGATAGTTCAAATCTAAACTGAAACAACCATACAACACTGTGAACTTTAAATTTAACACAAAAAGAAAATAATTAACCTACTAGTTATGGTTTAAAAGGTTATTTCACCACTTGGCTTTTCTTTAAATGCACGTTGTCTCAAAGAAATATACATTCTCTTACAACAATAATTTAAGATGTTGATACTCACAATACAGAGGTTTGTATATAAATACTTTAAAACATTATTATGATTTTCGGTAGCAGCAGGTGTTCCATTGTAGTCAGCGTTCTAAAAACTATAGCTGTTAAAAAGTGTGCTTGTATTGTGTTACAGTCGTGCAACGGTATTTTAAAGCAGTTTACATTGCCTTGAGAATTATTCTAGGTTTGGTAGAAGAAATTGAAAACGACAGGTTGTTTTGAAGATGGAAAAGTCCTGAGAGACCCTCAATATCCAAACAAATGTGTCTGTCTTTGCTTCCTCTGAAATTCACAGAGGCCCCCAAGTAGCACCGATTAAGAGTCACATATTCCATATAGACGCATTAAAAAACATCATGGAAATGCTTCAAGATGATTTTGTACAAACTATAATTATTTTAATATGTAGGTGTCTAAGACAAAACTACACTGAGCCTCGAATTTGCACTGATGAGTCTATTGTACTTTACAGTAATAAACTTTAAGTGCATCTCAAGAAAAGGTGTATTATGCCTTAAATATATTTAAGAAACACATTTTTTTAAATGAATATTTAAAATCTTCGTGTAAATGAAATAATGAGAAATTTATCTTATTTACATTAAAACTTCCTGTTAGGAACATTCATATTTTTAAAGGTCTCTGTGTTCTAACTAAATGCGTTTTTATTTAATCTCAAAACTATTGTTGGAGATTAATACTAAAATAGGGATGTTAAATTATTCAAAAAATGTAAAACCGTAAAACAACGCCGTCTAAACTAATAGCTCCAATAAACAAAACGGCCTATCCATTGATAATGGGGTTGAAATAATTACTAATACATTTCAAGTAAAATCGAATTAGTAGAAGGGCTATAATTAATCCCCCGACTTAATTTGTGTATTTAAATCTAATTCTAATTTTTTTTTCAAAACATTATTTTTTGGATCTTATACATTCAATAATCAAAGTATTATTATCGATTGGCAATTTTTTTCTGTAACGAATGAAGTCATTTCTGGGGAAGTCGGTTTTTTTTCTGCTAGCACTGTTATTTGTATTTTTCATCTTAAACGACCTCGGGCAATAGTTGATGTTTACTAACATAATAATATTCAATAAAAAGCAATGAATATACATTTACCAACCCTTCCTCACCAATCAGGATGCGACACAAGGTCAATTACTTAAGCGGAGTTTAATTGGTTTGAATTCAGATATTTCCTTCTTCTTGACCCGTTACCTAACCAAAGTTCAAAAGCTCAGTTGCCCTACTATTTACCCATAGCTGGAGTGAGAATAGGCGGATTCATCCGTTTCCAAAGGGTATAGTGTGAAATGAAAACAACCTCGTCCAGGATTTGCACTCGTCTCGGTGTGTCCAATTCCTACGACGGTAACCATTATACGATTTCCCTCTATCAAATCAAGTAGCATAAGATACACGTTGATAATCATTTTCCCCAGGAATGATCAGTTATACTCGTTAACCATTACTCTGTGTAAAAGGATCAGCGATAAAAGATTGGACAGGATATTTAGAAGAAATAAAAACGTAACATCAGGGACATAAATATCTGATTGGTTTGATTTCTCTGTTAAATAACATATCACACTTTTTGGGTTATTTAATGCCAAAAAAATTATCGTAAAAGAACAGTAGTGGTATTATCTATCCTAAAGCTTGGAGGGAAGGGGTGGTTCATACCTTTCCCACGGGTATTTGTCGGAAAGTAAACGTAATAGAGCGATGGCAGTTTGAACTCGCTTACTACCATGTATCGGCCCAGTACATTAGCAAGTACGACAAAATCTACAAAATCTGTAAATCTACTGAGTCTAGGCAAATGAAACTAAATAGGTTATGTTGGGTTTTAAGAACAGACTCCGCCAGCATTTCATACAAGTAAAGAAGTGACATTATCCAAGGCAATTTATTTAAAAGAAACGAAAAGGATATTTTTAAAAATGTCGAAATTCACTGTACAGTTACTTTGAATAAAGCTATCAAATAAAACTATTTGTTCAAAAAAATTCCATGAATGTAATTATTTATTAAATCGGTCTTAGTAACAACAAAATGTAAAAAATACGAGGCACCCAAATGTACGGGGCACTCAATTCCATTAATACTAGTCTTATATCCTGGCTTGCAGAATAACACTTCATAAGGTGACAATAAAGTAATAAATATGAAGCAATTTATTGCACACAACTGACTTATAAATGAATATAAGTTTCTTTTTCGCTCGCTGATTCTAAATTTATCGCTTCCCATTTGGATATATATATTCATATTTGCTTTAAATTTCCCAATCATTTGCCCCACTTCAGTGCTTAAAAATATTAATGTGTGTTGAATACTATTTTCATTTTTTTCTTTTAGGTCATGTTATTCGATTTAATAAAATATCACCTCTTTTCTGTCTGGTTCAATATTTATATATAAACAATCTGCAATTAATTTAACCTGTTATGAATTCGATCGCACACATTTTCCTTTTCCACCTTAAGGGATTTTGAGTAATTGAATTCTAGTAATGGTGGGAATGCATACTGAAATAAAGATATACTCATTTACGCCACTTCCATTGGGATATCCATTTTAACTAATGATAAAAAAAAACAATTCCAGGGAATGGAAATATTCGAATGAATTTGATGCGTAAATTAAATAAAAAATATGTTTATTTCACACTATTACAGTATTAAACAACATTAATGTAATGATAGACAAAAGAAAAGCAATAATAGACGCGTAGCAAGCGTATATTAATTAATTGTATCTATTTATGTAGGTAGGATGAAGTGACTGAGAGAAAAAACATTACACATGATAATTAAAATTTACATAATTTCATAAAACGATTCCGTCCTCAACTAATCCAATGCATTTGATGTAGGTCTGTATTCTAAATTTTGTATACAAATATATAAAACTAGATACGGGTTAGCTCAGTCGGTAGAGCGTTCGGCTAGAAACCACAAGGTTCCTAGTTCGATACCGGTCCCCGCCAATTCAGCGTATGAGTAGCACAGGGATCTGTGCGATAAAGTAAGGAGCTGATACGGTAGGTGTGGCGCTCCATCCAGATGCCGAAACAATCTCCTTGGTCAAGCGCTATTGAAAAGGGGAACTGACTGACTGGCTGATACCGATTTTAGGCCGACCCGACGACTTTACTTACTTTTTTAAAATATAGAATGATATCGAGTATTTAAAAATGCCATCACGCCGATATTATTAGTGGTGATCGTGTTTGAGGTATGTATTTGAGCAGCAGCAGCCATTTCTCCATTTTTGTCATTATACGGAATGGGAACATCGGACGTATATGAATGAAACTTTAATTGGTGACTATCCGTGCAACTCAGTGGTTCTTTATTACGAAATTCTGAGTAGGTCCACGGAGATGAGTTAATGGACTAGAAAAAATATGTTGATGTAGATAAAGGGTTTCGGAGAGAAGGTCTCAGCTTTAAAAAAAATCGTCTGGTAGACCTCCATGAATTCGCAGCAAAACTAAGGCTAGTTGAGCGCAACAAAGCGACATGATGCTTCGGGAGTATGTAGCCCTGGACGGCAAACATTTGGAGAATATTATTTTTATTAACACTGATCATAGTGTTACAATAAAATCGTAAATATTGTTATTATAGTGCAAGTACCTTTTTAATAGGATATATGTTGCCCTATCACTTACTTTTCGAATCTGGGAAATAATCCTGCTGTTGTCCATATGTTTAAGGCTAAAATCTTTTGGTCTTACGAAAAACCAAAGGGAAATAGCGAATGATAATTACAGTAAAATATGGAATATGTGATTCAAATCGAAGTTTAAACATACGAGTTTTGTGTAAATTATGATTCAGAAATGAAAGAATTTATTTTTTATTAAAATGCAGCAGTGTAAAATGAGTAAAAATTAAAATTCTTGAATTCTATTATTTCACTAAATCCCAATAATGTTTTTGAAAAGTATTTATCCGTTTCTTTCCGAAACAAGAAATGTGTAGATAGCATGTCAGATTAGATTATTTGATACTGGTTAAGACTAACCAATAAAAAGTAATAAACTTGAATTCAAACGATAGTGAAAACAACGGAAAAATAACTTTCAGACATAATCTTGGTAATGTACAGATTACAAATAAAGGAAAATACCCTGACACATAATCACCTACCCATTTAATTGCATGGAACATTTCCTCTATCAGAAACTTATATATATATATATATATATATATATATATATATATATATATATATATATATATATATATATAACCAATGCAAAGAGGAAAATGCTCATCATATCTAATACTCGTGAAATAAATCTACCTTTATCAGGTGATGCACGATCGTTTTTATTTATTACCTGATGCAGTAACGTTAGGTATTTATCATTCAAAACGTATTTATATATGCGGTGATTGACCTCCCTATGTGCTTTCATTTACCTTTTTCAGTTAGACTCAAGTAAAACTATGGTTTATTTACTAATGGTCTCAATGGGAAATAGTTTTTATGCTGTGTATACCAAAGATAAAGCATACACAGAAAAGATGTACGTCATGGATTTAATAATAAAAAATGAAATATGCATAGGTCTTTAAAGTATGCGATACGATTGAATTTCTATGGCATAACTTTGATCACACTGTATACTTACAATTTTCCTTGCTGTCAGTTTCAATAAGAAATCGACATCAATTAATGATATGGATTATTTCTATGACAAAAGACGAAAATATATGAAGGGAGACAAAACAATTTAATCAAAACAATAACTAATTTACTTTTATTTATTGACAGGTGAATAACACTACATAATATAATAAGAATGAATCTAAGATATTGTGAGTTGACCTGTGAAACGTTACTTGATTTTTGTGAAAAACAAAAATCAATATCTCATTGTTTATTTTAGTATAACAACAGTTGCTACCGTATACACAATCTATAGATTTCTTTAAAGTTTCTTTCCAGCAAATTATTTGATGAAAAGAAAATTCACCGAAGATTTTAAGAAAACTATTATTACGTATTTGTGAACAGATGTAATGGTAAACAAAAAGTAAAAATCAAACAAAACAGATCTTCTACCAAGTTTACCTTGTGGTTGAATATTATTCATGAACAATTTTTATTGGCGGTTACTCCTAATGTGATCAGCATCTAATTGAAATGGTTGGTGCGTGGTTGAAATTTGCAATCTGGATATCAATACTGGAGGAAACATCTTATTTTTTGTAATATTTTGTAGGAAATAAACCTATTACAGATTAGACGCAAAACATTTCTTCTTTATAGTTTCATATTCTACATTCATAAAATATTCCTTAAACAAACTAGATTAGATTAAAGTGATAGAATATTATTCCTGTTGGCGGTTACTCCGAATGAGACCAGTATCTCTATTTAAAATGGTTGCTCCATGTGAAAATTGTAAATTTAGATATGAATACAAGAGGAAACAATTTAGGATATTTCGTGTTATTTAGCAATAAATAAACTAATGATATATTATTCGCAAAAATTGCTTTTTATAGTTTAATATTCTGCCTTAAAATAATCCTTAAACAAACTAGATTAATAAAGTGGAAAAAAAAAGCTTCCCATTAGACTACGATAACCATCTTGTGACAGATCAAAAAGTGTGACGAAATTGAAAAGCAGACCTACGAACAAGCGAGTCAGGATATGTTTGGCCTGTGCGGAGGGGAAGAGTGTGGCGAGGGCTACGGATATTCGAACTCGCTACCTCCTCGTAGCTAAAATGCTGTTGGCAGAAACCCGGATGAGGTATATCGGAATTTGCATAAGCAGCGATCAGAAATAAGACGGAACTGAGCGAGTGAGGAAGACAGCAAGTGTTTGGACGGCAAGTGAAATCTGACGACTGCTATTTGGGGTGTCAGGAACTGAGAGTAACATGCTCAGTTGGTAGAGACTGTGCTGACGGCGAAAGGAATTACATTTCGTTTGCTAGAGAGACTTGCAAAATATTAATATTATCTTAGATTTTTAGACCATCCAAAAGAAAAGGATTAAAGCTTTTCTTCAGAAAGGGCAGATCAATTACATAATCAGGCAAATATTTCACCTTTATTCATGTAAACTTTCCAAGATGAATTCGATGATGCCTTTTTGAGAACTTTTTACATAAATCCTAACACATGCACTTTAATTTTATTCTTTTTTTTTTTTTTTTGCGAACGGTAGGTATAATACAACTTACCAAATTTTATTTCGCTGAATGTGATTTTTCTTTCAAATTATAGTCCCGTCTTGATCCTCCAGTTAATACCCGTATGTATCAGGGTTGTCTTTTTTTTTTTAAATCATATTCTCACTTCCAAATGAAATAGTTTGGTTTGATCTCATCCTCGTTTATTTCCTAGTAGCAACTTTTCCTCTGGTTGATTTCTCTTTTTACGCCGGGATGATTCTAAAGAAATTTTCTAGCATCTCTTTTTATGCCAATGCTCATCAAGGTTTGCTATATTTGTAAGGACTGTTCGTCAAATGATGGAGTCTGGACACAGTATCAATCATGATTATTTTTATGTGATAACGTATCAATGATTTATATTATACATATATTTTGTTTGAATTAGAAAATATGTGTCCTGCTTAGTCTAAGTTAGATATAGCAATTATTTTCATAATCATAAAAAACGTATCAATTATAAGGTATCACCCCCACACACACGCATATATATATATATATATATATATATATATATATATATATATATATATATATATATATATATATATATATATACGATGTACTGCATTTGTTAGTCGCCACTGTGTTTCTTGAAACTGAGGTTGAATAATTCACCATTACAATTTGGTAAAATTCATGCAACTCTTATAATTACATGCTATTTGTTTGAAATATCGTTCATTGGATTCTCAAGTTTGATGTTTGATTGTTTTGTTCATGGAGAAATAAACTAAAGCCTTTTATATGTAATTTTTATGATGTTCCCCAAAAACTGTAACAGAACAGAGCAGTGAAAATGCATTATGGATTCTACAGGTATAAAAACGAAAGAACGATCAACATTTGGATCGGGAGCTTTATCAATGGATAACAAAAATAATAAATTCACACTACATATAGTAATAGGCAGACACGGACTCAGCCTTTTGTCACACACATACACCCACACACGTCCGTACATGCAGCATCATGCACACCTCTATAAATTAAGAGAGAACAAAAGAAACGTTATGAACGGTGAAATCTCTTAGATCACTAGAAAAACTCCAATTGTAAGACTAAAAACAAACATCCAATATTTGTATGCTTACAACGGCAGAATAAAAGGAACAAAAAATCCCATCCAGCTAACAAAACGTGATATTGGCCGAACAAAACTCATAAGTAGTTGTGATCATGCAGTTGATCTAATATCGATGAGACACTTGATCGAACGGAGAACAAGTATTGATTAGCTATTCTTCACATTTTAACGACCAACGACAGGGAAATAATGGCAGGGTCGACTGAATTTTATGTCGTGATCTCAGTGAACTCATAGGAGAGCAGGGCAGTTATAAGAAAGAAAGAAATCAATACGGCATCGTTAGCAGAAAACTAATAAAGATGTGATCAAATCAATAAATCATTGACTGACATCGAGATATTTTGGGATATATTGATCGATTGGATATCGGAAAATGTCAACTATTCGTTATAAAAAATCTCAATAGTAAACTTATATATCTATATGATGAAAAATGTAGCATTTTCTGCTTTTCATTTTGTCTGCCTGTAAGCTCTGCTAAAATAAGAGTGTAGTATCAGTGTGCCCTGTTGAGGAGTAAAACCTGACATTTCTGTAAAAGCTAGATTTGTTGGAGGGACTTAGAATATATTGAATGTATCCCCTACTGAAAGGTAAGATCTACACCCCAAAAATAGGTGTGCAAAACTTAATTTAATGAAATGTCCTGTTCTTGGGATCTAGAAGGTGTGGATTACCTCTTTCGTTACATTTACAAGCAGGTACACTCTGAGAAACTCCTTCTCAGAGTGTACCAGTAGTATCGGTTAGAGTACTATTTATCGGCCCAATAGATAACTTTAAAAATGTTTGTATTCGATAAAAACATGTACAAAACTCAAATGAAACAATTATAAAAAAAAAACGTAAATATGAACGTACACAAAATGCAATTCCCTAACATCTAGACATAAAATGTTCTAAAGAATATGTTTTATTTGCCGATAAAATCAATCAATAAATCAACATATTTCATAACATAGTACATATATTTAGCCTTCCGTTTAGGGTTAAGAACAATATCTACCTCAGTCATCTTTCAGTACTCGGCAAAACTAAGGGGGGACTCGTCATAGGTTTCCAAATAAGAATCAGAGTAGAGTGATGCATTTGTAACACTAATTTTAAGGTCTTGACAATATCTGTTCCACCACAATCAACTGACGAGTTAAATTCTACATCCAAGTGATCATAGAGTAGTATCAAAACATGAGGAAATTTATTTATAAAGTAATTATCATGAGATAATAGAAAGATGCTATTGGGCCTACAAAACGGAATCTCCCCCCCTCTCTCTCTCTCTCTCTCTTTATCTCTCACTCAATCCCTCCCCCTCTGTCTCTCTCTTTCTCTGTCTGTCTCTATGTCTCTCTCTCTTTATCCATTCATCCCTATTAGACATCCCTATTGACAAGTCCTCTTGATGGCATATATGTCCAAACAGAATGTAATGAATGAAAGAGGCATCATCATTATAGCCATTAAGCCGTGCCTATAGCACGGATTTCCTTCCTTCTCTCTCTCTATCTCTCTCCCCCTCTCTCTCTCTCTCTCTCTCTCTCTCTCTCTCTCTCTCTCTCTCTCTCTATCGCCATCCGTTCCTATTAATCATCGACCTAAAAATTCTTCTAGACCGTATCTATTATTCGAACAGAACTAATAAATGTAAATCTTTGCTGGTCGACAAACACCGTTATATCCTTAAGTCTTTAGGAAACGACGTTCATGAAACGGATTTTTCTAAATATTTGAATACAAAAGTCCACAAATCATTTTCTATTTGTTCTACTTTTTCTATTTGGTAATGGTAATCATGTGGTACTAGTTGTGATCGTAGAATTGATAGTAGTAAAATGTCGATATTGAGATAAACTAAAAAAAATAAATCAGACTGTTGGCTCCTGAAGATGTATATAATTACACTACCACAAAAGTGTTTTAATTAATTCAGTGTATTTCTCTATGCCGTATTATTTATAGTAGTATCACAATATTTCGACTATAAAATAGCATGAAAACAGGTTTAAAACAGGGTTAAAAAAATCACGACTCTGGTTTTCATGTCGCCCATCTGTAACTGTATCAAGAAAGAATATCACTTAAACCCATTGGAATTTTTAATAAAATTAACCTTTTATTTGTTGTTCATTAAAATCAGGATAAATAACTCATATGTCTCAATACTTTTTAACACTCTTCGTATAATACATTTCGAGCTTATCATTAGTGATCTGCCTGATGCCAAATTTGCTATTGTTTTCTTACATGTGTAAATTGTTATGAATATTTTTACTATGGTAGATGTCATATTCTTTTAAGATGTATAAGAAAGAGATAATCACATGGACCAACCTTCCATATACCCAATGGGTGAACACAAAAGTGGTCAGCGTGTTTTTCGATTTTGTACGTAAGTATTTAGCTATGGCTTGCTCTTCGGGGAAGCAGTTTAATAAAAACAAATGAAATGTCACTTAATCCTGAGCTAAGAACATATAATGAATTATCATCAATTATCACGTTAAGGCTCTCACAGCTCAAAACAGCAAAAATGAACCTAATAAAGATACCTATATTTTGGACCAGATGTGTTATAACGGATCCCGCTTTATGTAAAATGAACAACTAAGAGGAAGAAAATTATCTACATCAGATCTACAACAAACAATTGGAAAAATAAAGTTGGTCAAAAAACTATTTTTGTTTGTTTGATTTATAAAATTTTTGAATGTGAATATAGGAAGGCTGTCGATCTCTATAAAAAAGATGAGAGAGAAAGCAGGTATGTCTTCCAAAATAAAAGGGCAGACAATAAAGAAAGCACAGGCATAGGCGGTGGGTAGCAGAAGTAAATGTGGGATATGTCTACTGGAAAAATGTAATAAACAGTTAGACACAAGAAATGAATTAATGCAAGTACATGGTGCGCGACTGAACCACGGATTAACCCTGATGCATACTTGGTATGTCTGCCCTTCCCCTCCCTCTCTCTCTCTCTCTCTCTCTCTCTCTCTCTGCTCGCTTTCTCGCTCTGTCTGTCTGTCTGTCCCTGTCTCTGCCTCGGTATGTCTCTGTCTGTCTGTCTGTCTGTCTGTCTCACACACACATACACACATACACACTATGAGAAATTAATATATTTGGATATATTTTTTTCTATTATTTCTTTTCCTCTCACGTCTTTCGAGTTTTGTTTGCCAACAATTATGAAAATGAATGAACTTCCTCCAATACAGTGTCTGAGGTTTTCTTTTACCTATACGTGAAATTCTGAGGCTCAGTTTATAGAATTTTCATAGTAATCTTTAATACCTTAGTTTGTATATAATATACACACATACACGTACACACACCTATATATATTCATACATTTTTATGTGTATGTGTGTGTGTGAGTGAGAGAGAGAGAGAGTCGAGTGTGAGCTCACATGCGTGGGTGTTTGATTGTGTGACTATATATATATATATATATATATATATATATATATATATATATTGCTTTTATTTTGCATGTGTTGTAATTCTCACCGCCTCACCCTACAACAATCTTTGACTTCTATAAAATACCCTGGCAGTAAAACTATCAATCACTGTCCTGCGTTATGAGACTTTCTTTCTTTTTGTTCTTTGTTTTTGATTAAATTTCCGTCTCGGCTTAGCGGCGGTGGGTCTTAAATAATGGTAGAATATGTAGAAAACCTATTTTTCCCCGGAAGAAACAGCCAGTGTGTACTGCTGCGATTTGTTGTTTAATTTATCAAATATATTTTTATGTTTTTTTTTTTCGAATCTGCGGCAGCAAGAAGAAGTGGGTTTCTGTTAGGAATTCAGAAGATGTTCCGAAGTAATTGTGTTTTGTTACAAAGTGGGAACAGGAGACGAAAGACATTCTTTCATTCTGAAGTGAAGATTACTAGAATTGTTATATTGTTCCACTGTTTATCGGCAAGTAGGTCTGAACGAAGGAAACGAAGTAATTGACCTATTATCTTTCGGGGCAACGTTATTTTAGTCGTTTGTCAATCACATGGTTTCTCTCTTTTCTCCTTCCCACTCATCTATGTATCCTTCACGTACGATTCCTTCTACCCACCATTCTCTCTTTTTTAGGCTGCTATTATCCATAAGACTAAAATATATTATGGTTCATGTGGAAGCTTTTCGGTTATTTTTCTTTCATCGCATTATTGTAAAATTCCGATTTTTTATTTCTTTTATTACTTTTGTTATTATAATCTTAGACGTGTCATTTGGAATAAACTAGTATTTCACTGTTTTTAATAACATTTAAGACGTAAGTTTAACTCTAAAGATTTACGATAATGTTTTGTTATTTTCATTATTTATTCTTATCTATTTCAGGTGCACGAAATGAAGATGGAAAATCAAAGTTGTTGTATGTGTTCAACATGGGATGTAAAGAACGGAATCTATTACGAAACTATAGGGCAAAATTCGTACCAGAAATTTTACAATGGAAACAACAGCATTGAATTTGCAGTCGGTCATCAACGTCCATTTCTCATTTACGTATACCCGTTGAGTATAATTACTGAAATGAATCCAGTAATATATTTCACGAGATGGGAGAATATATATATATATATATATATATATAATATAATATATATATATATATATTATATATATATAAATGAGATATTTTTGGTATGTACGTGTCGACGTATAACTCCAAAACGGAAGGTCACTCAGATTCAAAATCCTGAATACACATTGATATCGTTCTATCTAAGAAACACTCCAAATTTGGTTATTGCGTGTGTCTTATGTGCATGATGCTATACAAGCTCACTAACATCTTGGGTTACAACGTCTGTTCCGCGTTTCTTATTAGCAAAAGTCCGATTAATTGATTGATTGTAATTTGACGTGTGATGATGAACGGGTTTTATGCGACAATCAATTGTGTTCCTTTTTGTGACTGTGTCAAGATGAAGTACGAAATCACTTCGCAAACCGAAACAATATCAATCATATGGTCATTGTTTGACTCTAAAATTATGTACTTGATTTTCAGATACATTTTTACGTATTGTGGCCAGCAATGTGTAAATTCTGATCGTTCTCATTTTGATTAGTAAATTTCTTATATTTTTAGTTATACTACTTTATTATTTGCTACTTAAAAACGTAGTTGTTTTTGCACTGTCCTAAGATTTGGTTTATCAAATATCATAAATTATAATTGGTGTATTTCTGTAATATTAACACGAAGAAAATCGTTTTTTGTTGATATGCAAACGTTTTTAGATTTCATAAACTAAATTGTGACAGCCATCCACAATAAGTATTTTATTATGTAGCTGCGTGCCACATAACCGAATCAGTTATATTGTTTGTGATCCAGCAGCGCATATTCTTTTCTAATAGGTATTCAATTCACGTTTAAATTCGCAAGCTCTTGGCCAGCTGACGTGATTTCTTTTTAAGTTGGCAGAACCCCCGCAAATATCAGCAACTTGATACACCCTACAATATACAGGGGTTCGAGTTTTCTTTGTCGACTGTTATAAATGTTGGCCGTGCATCTAGATGATATCGATGATACAATCCCAAATAATACCTAATTGTTAGCTCGTTTTATATGAATCCTAAAGATAGTCTGGTTTCTTTCCTTCGTATTTTATATCGCAATATTTATTAACGATATTTTTAAACGCCCAAGCACCATTGTTGTACTAAATAATGTTTTATTATATCAGTAAAACACTAAC